>CAWUFW010007991.1:600000-942542 GCA_963921515.1 Calotriton arnoldi | reverse complement strand
TAGTTTGAACCCAGCAATATGCAAATCAGTCTTGACCCTGTGCCCAATGGGAACAGTCCAACCCGAACTGCCAGGCCAGGTCCTCCCTGGACTGGAAACAAGCATCCTAGGACCGGTTTCGGGGTTTCACCCCTCTTCAGCCAGGATAGCTTGATTCCAGTGGCATGGAGAGCCCGGGACCCACGTCTGGGCATACCCGTCCCACTCGGGGTGACAAATGCAAAAACAACAATTGATGGACAGAATGCAGAACAATGTCATACATTCACCCCAGTACAGAGATCTGGGCCTAAATCCATCGTTTTTTAGCTCACCATGCCATTCCAGTTTGAACCCAGCCATATGCAAATCAGTCTTGACCCTGTGCCCAATGGGAACAGTCCAACCCGAACTGCCAGGCCAGGTCCTCCCTGGACTGGAAACAAGCATCCTAGGACCGGTTTCGGGGTTTCACCCTCTTCAGCCAGGATAGCTTGATTCCAGTGGCATGGAGAGCACTGGACCCACGTCTGGGCATACCCGTCCCACTCGGGGTGACAAATGCAAAAACAACAATTGATGGACAGAATGCAGAACAATGTCATACATTCACCCCAGTACAGAGATCTGGGCCTAAATCCATCGTTTTTTTGCTCACCATGTCATTCCAGTTTGAACCCAGCCATATGCAAATCAGTCTTGACCCTGTGCCCAATGGGAACAGTCCAACCCGAACTGCCAGGCCAGGTCCTCCCTGGACTGGAAAGAAGCATCCTAGGACCGGTTTCGGGGTTTCACCCCTCTTCAGCCAGGATAGCTTGATTCCAGTGGCATGGAGAGCACGGGGCCCACGTCTGGGCATACCCGTCCCACTCGGGGTGACAAATGCAAAAACAACAATTGATGGACAGAATGCAGAACAATGTCATACATTCACCCCAGTACAGAGATCTGGGCCTAAATCCATCGTTTTTTTGCTCACCATGCCATTCCAGTTTGAACCCAGCCATATGCAAATCAGTCTTGACCCTGTGCCCAATGGGAACAGTCCAACCCGAACTGCCAGGCCAGGTCCTCCCTGGACTGGAAACAAGCATCCTAGGACCGGTTTCGGGGTTTCACCCTCTTCAGCCAGGATAGCTTGATTCCAGTGGCATGGAGAGCACGGGACCCACGTCTGGGCATACCCGTCCCACTCGGGGTGACAAATGCAAAACAACAATTGATGGACAGAATGCAGAACAATGTCATACATTCACCCCAGTACAGAGATCTGGGCCTAAATCCATCGTTTTTTTGCTCACCATGCCATTCCAGTTTGAACCCAGCCATATGCAAATCAGTCTTGACCCTGTGCCCAATGGGAACAGTCCAACCCGAACTGCCAGGCCAGGTCCTCCCTGGACTGGAAACAAGCATCCTAGGACCGGTTTCGGGGTTTCACCCTCTTCAGCCAGGATAGCTTGATTCCAGTGGCATGGAGAGCACGGGACCCACGTCTGGGCATACCCGTCCCACTCGGGGTGACAAATGCAAAAACAACAATTGATGGACAGAATGCAGAACAATGTCATACATTCACCCCAGTACAGAGATCTGGGCCTAAATCCATCGTTTTTTGCTCACCATGCCATTCCAGTTTGAACCCAGCTTTGATCTATACGCGGCAAGCCCAGCCGCTGAGTTTGCACCACCCCGGCATGAAGGGGGCCACGGGGCTGGGATTTACCCGGCTTCGGATGTGGAAACTGTGACACTGGATTAATGACGTGCCCATTTGCAGAGGCCTATTTTAGGGCTTGGAACTTACCAGCAGGAAATATGGTGCACCATAGGGGGCTGTAAATGAGGACACAAACTACAAAACCCAAAATTCATTGCGTCAGCCTCATATGAGGAGTCCCGCAGAGGGCGTCAAATTGTTTATAAAGTTTGGGGCGTTTCCACGCAGTCACATCACTTAACTGCCGAGCCTTTGAAAAAGGAGAACTAATCCCGAAACGTATCAGGCTGATCGGCATTTAAGCTGCGCATGGATTCTGCTTGTGGGAGCATGTCTGTACCAAATAAAGGCTTTAGAGCATGCTGCAGTTGGAGTTCAACTCATTCGAGGGCAACCTTTGGAGCTTTGATCTATACGCGGCAAGCCCAGCCGCTGAGTTTGCACCACCCCGGCATGAAGTGGGCCACAGGCCTGGGATTTACCCGGCTTCGGATGTGGAAACTGTGACACTGGATTAATGACGTGCCCATTTGCAGAGGCCTTTTTTCGCGCTTGGAACTTACCAGCAGTAAATATGGTGCACCCATAGGGGGCTGTAAATGAGGACACGAACTACAAAACCCAAAATTCATTGCGTCAGCCTCATATGAGGAGTCCATCGGAGGGCGTCGAATTGTTTATAAAGTTTGGGGCGTGTCCACACAGGCACATCACTTAACTGCCGAGCCCTTGAAAAATGAAAAATAATCCCCGAAACGCGTCAGGCTGAGCGGCATTTAAGCTGCGCATGGATTCTGCTTGTGGGAGCATGTCCGTACCAAATAAAGGCTTTAGAGCATGCTGCAATTGGAGTGCAACTCATTCGAGGGCAACCTTTGGAGCTTTGATCTATACGCGGCAAGCCCAGCCACTGAGTTTGCACCACCCCGGCATGAAGGGGGCCACGGGGCTGGGATTTACCCGGCTTCGGATGTGGAATCTGTGACTCTGGATTAATGATGTGCCCATTTGCAGAGGCATATTTTAGGGCTTGGAACTTACCAGCAGGAAATATGGTGCACCCATAGGGAGCTGTAAATGAGGACACAAACTACAAAACCCAAAATTCATTTTGTCAGCCTCATATGAGGAGTCCATCGGAGGGCGTCGGATTGTTTATAAAGTTTGGGCGTGTCCACGCGGGCACATCACTTAATTGCCGAGCCTTTGAAAAGGAGAACTAATCCCGAAACGCGTCAGGCTGATTGGCATTTTGGCTGCGCATGGATTCTGCTTGTGGGAGCATGTCTGTATCAAATAAAGGCTTTAGAGCATGCTGCAGTTGGAGTGCAACTCATTCAAGGGCAGGGGCGGCTGGTGGAATTTGAAACTGGTGGGGCGTAAGCAGAACGATTGAACGTATGCGAGCGAGCGCAGCGAGCGAGCTGGACGGCAATAGGGGGGTTCGGGGGTTCTCCCCGTGAAGATTTTTTTAAAATTGGCATCTTTTTGGGGCGATTTTCAGCACTATTTCTGTGATAAATGGACTAAAAATTCAGTTCTTCTAGGCATTCATAAAAGAAAACTCATACATTATTTCAGAGAATTTCTGGGTTGCCAAGCAAGTCTGACTTCTGAAGAGGGCTAGTGTACTAAGCAAGACTGCTTTGGCTCTACCTTTTCCAATAGAAAACACTAGTTAGCGATGTGAACAAGTTCAATTGAAAAATCTGGGGTCTAGGGAGAGTCCTCTCCTGAGAAAGAAATTAAAAAAGATTGGCAAATGGTGCATTTTAAAGCAAATGAATGCAGCGAGAAAGCAAGGCTTATTAAGCAGTGGGAAGGTATAGTCTTGAAATATTAAACACATTAAAAACTGCCCTGTATCTTCTTGCATTCATTTGTTCAACAGTTACTGTAATATGTAAATTGTTCTGCATGACAACTTTAGCCCTTTAAAATGTATGCTTGCCCAGTGTCTTGCACTGCATGCAGCATTAACTTTGGAAAAATATGCTCTAACCAGACTTCAGGAAGCACCCAGAGCTTCTGGCTGTAACCAGTCATATAGAAATATGTGCAGACAGGTCTTTAAGTGAGATGAAAAAATGGGTGCTCCCTATAAAGGAACATGCCAAATACATTTCTGTGATTCCCATAGTGTGCCATCAGACCGGTATTTTGGTTTCTCTCTGAGATGTAATTTTATCCAGATAAATGGCACAGCAACTGACATACGCCTAAAGCCTGTCAGTATGATTGGCTTTGTCACTGGGTGTTAGCTGTTTAAGATAAATGCGTAACAACAATGATTTCTTATAAATAATTAACATCGAAAATGTTTACATTCTGAAATAGTGAGTCTGAATTAAATAGCATTGAGGCCTGTGGAAGGAGTTTTGGCATTCAATTATGTGTGCTTTATGTTAGATATGTAGCCTCTTTTTCTCTGCATATCTTGTCCATCTATACATCTTCAGCCCCTCTCTTTCCTCTTCAGCATCCTCTTTTCACTCTTCCCTGAATGCCCTTCCTCACATCTGTCACTTCACCGCCCCCAACATGCACTGCACTCCCTCAAATATAAGCATAAATCAAGTCCTCCCCTAAAATCAGTGGAATCACAATGTTAGTCTGAGAAACTGTTTTCATGTCTCTCGCCTGGGGAATGAAGGCAAGCATGAACTAGGCCATCACAAATATGTTCAATAAATAGGCTGCGTAATTCCTGAGAGGAGGTGAAGGGGAAGAAGCGATAGTGTTGAGTGATCAGACATTCGGGGCTTTGAAGCTCTCCCCCGGGCTGTGATTGTAATAAACCAGAGTACATGGAAGGGATGTCTGGCTCATGCGCATTTTGACAGAGACATGTAAATAGAAAAGCTGCAATAATGGAGTGAAAATGAAAACATTTTAAAACTATATTTTAGAAAAGCCGCAAAACGTTTCAACACAATTCACTCTTTTCTTTTCTTTGTACATGCTGCTAATATTCAGAATATGCATCCTTTTTCATGTATTTATCTATTTCTTCTCACTTACATTGAGTCTCAGCTAAATTGTGAATATCACAAGCTGAACGGCATTCCGCCCAAAACAGGGGAGACAGCTTCAGTGCCACGACAGGACAGACATCCAAGGCACTGCAGGACAGACAGCCTCAGCACTACAGGAAGTGCACACTCAATACTACACAATACAGGCTCGCAGCACTACACAATACAAAGCCGCAGCACTACTGGAAGGATAGTCTCACCCTCTGCGTTTTCCTTTTGGGACCCGCAGTGCTCTGCTGTTACCCCTCCACCCTTCCCCACAGCCTTACCTTCTATTACACACAGCTCTGCCAGGGCACCTCAACCCTGCTCTCCGTCACACTCTCTTACTCCAATATTAGAACATCATATTTCAGCTCTGATAGTGCACCTCACTCCTGAGCTTTCAGCCCCTTTCCTATTCCAATAGGCAGCTCTGATTTTGCACCTCAACCCTGCCATATATATACTTTCCCAGTATTTAGGGCCCACAAACAGCTGACAATATACCTCAAACCTGCCCTGCAGCTTCCTATTACAACTCTGCCAATGTCCCTCAACCCTGCTCTGCAGCCTGCCTTCTTATTCCGCTGCTGTTAACCCAACACAGCATGGCCAGTGCACCCTCACGCCGACATGTAGTAATTACTATCCTTACACGTGGCGAAATGCACACCTGTAAGAAATCGGCACAGGGTTAACGAATCGTGCAGAGTGTGCGCCATACATGGTAACAATGCCCAATAAGGTTCACGAAAGACGCAGTGAATATATTCTCCAGCAGACAGTAATGCCGTTTTCTTTTCCTATGCTGCGAAATCAAACATTCTGTTCGTTGCACAGGGTGTGAAGTGAAGCTGGTTATGCATGCAGCAGCTGGTAGGGAGGGTCATAGAACATAATGATTGTCCGCCTGCGACAAATAGTTACTTTATTGCAAATATGATTTTAAGCTGAGATTTCCTTGTAAATAAAAGCGGATCAAATGGCAGCGCGCTGTTCTGGGAAATAATGAAAATCGGATTTAGCAAACGAGTTCTATTTAAGCTCCAGGCATGTGAAGCGTGAGGGGAGGCAGAGGCATCTTACGCACGGATATCCATGCAGCCAGCCGCGGTCCGTGCAGGTAACAGCGGTAGGGCTGTTTATTCAATTTTCCCTCAGCATCCTCCCTCGAAATCCCCCTTACCTGGCCCCACCGCTGTTACCTGCACGGACCACGGCTGCATGCAGCACACAGAAAACAGTGATAACGCATAGAAAGACACGGGAATCTAAATACACGACATGATTGTTCCCCGCCTCCATTCAACCTGGAGTCCTTCTTACGTGCACACCAGGCAACATGGCAGTTCATAAGGTGACGCAGCGTAACGTATCGTACATTAACACAACACACCATCTCCTCTTCTATAAAATCGTACGTTCACCCATTTCTAGTATCATGTATCAGTGAAACATAGATCGGTCCTCACCAAATGGGCTCACCCATATCAGAATATGTTTATATCAATGCACACACGCCACCCCCACACAAAGTTTACAGGCACCCGCTTTAGTGCATTTTATGTTAATGCACTCAAACATAAAAACAGACAGATCAGTATAGGTTAAGAGTGCGTGCAGATGCAGTTGTCACATTCACGAATAGCCCCAGCCCCTCTCTGCAGCTGTACAAACTCACTTCGCCCTAAACTAAGGATCATGTCTCCATTTACACACTTATTCACGCAGCTTCGGTTGTGTGCACCGCTATAAAGCACATTGCACAAACAGTCTTTATCGGCTTACAGCCTAATGTGCTTTTTCCATAGGATTTTTCAATAAATACACACATGGCTTAAGTCAGTGCTTAAAATACAAAAGTTAAAAATACTCAATAGATGGGCAAACATTAAAAAAATGAGAACATCGATGGTTGAATTGTACTCCATCCATGCGGTATTGCACAACTGACCCCTTTTTAATCACTGTCACAAATAAGACATGCGCACTAATCCCGGTTTTTTCTATTGAGCTCATTTTGTGATCCTGAGCAAACCGCGCAGTACCCCTACACTTAAATCCCCTAATCTGCAAAATCTGGCCGTATAAACTGGTTAAAGACCGACAGTAAGTGCTCACCAAAAATGGATATTTACATTGGTATCCAAGTGTCACCTATAGAACTGGCTGAGGCGTGGCATTAATGGCTCCACCTGCCATGCTCCTGACCCGGCCCTAGATCTTCGGGCCTTTCAGGGAAGCAGTCTGACGAGCTCAGTTTACAAATTACAAGCTTAAAGCAAAACCAAACTTTTGCTAAAGGTACACTCCGCCCGCGCAGGCTCTTTACATTATCACGGATAAAAACAAATGCATTACACTGTAAAAGAATATATAAATGCATGTACAGTACACTTAACACGCGTGGATTTATATAAATATGTTGTCCCTAGTCTCAAAACGAAAGCGGTTTCATTAGTGTTTTACTGGCGAACCAACACTCGGGAATGACAAGTTAAAGTAATTTCAGTCGATCTATCTATCTAGTATTTTACATAACGCACGCAGCCTCATTGCTATCTCAACATATGTCTAGATATGCATTGATCCCATCTATCATATCTGTTCCAGGGCGCCTGTTCCTTGCACCCACCCCTACATTTATCTGTAGATGGCGTGCTAATGTTCCTGGCACCCCTTTCACCTATGGAAAAATGTGTTTGCTTGCAGTGCCATTGGCTAGCACCTGTGCATCAATGGATGCATGACTATGCCCGCATCTATGTATGCATGTCTATGCCCGTACACGTGTCACGTATGCTTGCGGTGCTTCTGCGCACAGCAGCACCACATGGTTGGCATGTGTGCATGCAGTGCCCCTGCCACCTACCAAATGTAATCATAGGGGTCATGTATGCATGTAGCGCCTCCAAAACCACTAGCTATGGCCAATACGTATAAATGCATGCGGTGCTCCTGTCCCGGCCCAGACTACCTGACATGTATATACATGACACGTATATGCATGCAATGCCCTTGCTCCCGGACTCTTTATGCACACATGCCATACATGAAGAAGGGTGTTCCTTCTTCATGTATGGCATGTGTGCATAAACAGTCCCGGAGCCAGCCACCCTCTAAAGGAGACATGCTTTGCTCCTGCTCCCAGAGTCCCCCTTAACGAGGCATGCATGCAAGAAGTGCCATTGAAGCTCACCTTCTTCCAGCACGATGCAGAGCACCATGGCGATGGAGAGAACGCAGGCCGGTCTGTGTGCCATGTCCTGTGGCTCGGGTAATCCTGGGAGAGGGTCGTTCAGGTAACTTTGCAAATGCCCCCAATACTTGAAAGGAGAGACTCATAAGGGAGGAACGAAGACAGTGCATGAAGAATCAGCCTGTCTCTAAAGGGCGAAAATGCTCTGGTTTCTATAATGAGTAGTCCAAGAATTCTACGGACGTTATTAACGGTCATAAAACATCTGGACGTTCTGATTACTGGTTTGAAAAGTATTGTGGTCCGTTAAACTCGGTGCAGGGACTGTATTCGTATAGACTAAGAATTTATTGCAAAAACTGCACGTAGGATGCTCGAGTCTCGCACTTTGTATGAAGCTCGTCATAGAACAGTCTTCAGCTCTGCCAGTTTCAGTGGGGCACCGTTATAACGCTAATTTTGATCGTGCGTATCTAAGAGTCCTCGCTTTTCGCTTTAATCTTACATTTTGATTTCGCATCCTTAGTCTTAGTCACTGTTTAGGTCATTGGATCCTGAAATCCAAGGGGTATTTGTAAAAAAAAAAAAACTCGGGCTCTTGATAAATGATAGAAGTTATGTGTCCGCATGCGATTCCGCGTATGAAGTCTCTTTTGTGTATGCTGGTGACGCTTGCGCTCCTGATACATCTCACATTTTTTGTGAGAGGGGGTCTTGAAATCAAGATGTTCCTATGGTACTGGTTCTGTGTGTGCAAGGGAAATGTGCACTGGTAATGAACTGGTGTTGTTTGTGCATACTTGACCACTCGCCCACTTTTTCGTGTTCATTCGTGCCGATCAGTCGCGGCTCGCAGTACTCGCGGGGGGTGACATGGGTCGCGGGGGGCCGGTGGGGGCGACCGAGGAAAATAAATAAAAGGTACAAAACTTACCTGACCGCCTCTGCTCCTGGTCCGCGTTGGCGCCTCTTCAGGAACAGCACTGGAGTGGAAACCCCTCAGCCAATCCTGGCGCTGCTGCAGCGCCAGGATTGGCTTAGGGCACGGTTATTCTTCGCTCGCCGCCTGCCCATTAGGAGACCGAGGGGCTCCTAATGGGCATGCGCAAGTCAGCGCAAACACAAGTGCGCATGACTGGGCACGGGCAAAAATGTGCTCACCTTCCCCACTCATGCGCACTTGTGCTGCTGACTGTCTGTCCCTGGCTGGTCTGACAATCATGTCAGTCAACATGACGCCGGACCGCCCACCCCCTTCAGACTCTGAAGGGGGTGGGCGGTCCGACCTCATGCTGACTGACATGATTGACTGTCAGTTCTCCCTCGGCGTCTCTGAACTAGTCAGAGACGCCGAGGGAGCTGCGGGCGGGGGGGCAACGCCCCAACGCCCCCAATGGACGCACCGCCACTGTTCAAGGGCAACATTTGATCCATACGCAGCAAGCCCAGCCGCTGAGTTTGCACCACCCCGGCATGAAGGGGGCCACGGGGCTGGGATTTACCCAGCTTCGGATGTGAAAACTTTGACACTGGATTAATGATGTGCCCATTTGAAGAGGCATATTTTAGGGCTTGGAACTTACCAGCAGGAAATATGGTGCACCCATAGGGGGCTTTAAATGAGGACACAAACTACAAAACCCAAAATTCATTGCGTCAGCCTCATATGAGGAGTCCATCGGAGGGCGTCGAATTGTTTATAAAGGTTGGGGCGTTTCCACGCAGTCACATCACTTAACTGCCGAGCCTTTCAAAAAGGAGAACTAATCCCCGAAACGCGTCAGGCTGATCAGCATTTAAGCTGCGCATGGATTCTGCTTGTGGGAGTATATCTGTACCAAATAAAGGCTTTAGAGCATGCTGCAGTCAGAGTGCAAATGAGGACAAGAACTACAAAACCCAAAATTCATTGCGTCAGCCTTTATATGAGGAGTCCATCGGAGGGCGTCAAATTGGCCACGGGGCTGGGATTTACCCAGCTTCGGATGTGAAAACTTTGACACTGGATTAATGATGTGCCCATTTGCAGAGGCATATTTTAGGGCTTGGAACTTACCAGCAGGAAATATGGTGCACCCATAGGGGACTGTAAATGAGGACACGAACTACAAAACCCAAAATTCATTGCGTCAGCCTCATATGAGGAGTCCATTGGAGGGTGTCAAATTGTTTATAAAGTTTGGGGCGTGTCCACGCAGGCACATCACTTAACTGCCGAGCCTTTGAAAAAGGAGAACTAATCCCCGAAACGCATCAGGCTGATCGGCATTTAAGCTGCGCATGGATTCTGCTTGTGGGAGCATGTCTGTACCAAATAAAGGCTTTAGAGCATGCTGCAGTTGGAGTGCAACTAATTTGAGGGCAACCTTTGGAGCTTTGATATATACGCAGCAAGCCCAGCCGCTGAGTTTGCACCACCCCGGCATGAAGGGGGCCACGGGGCTGGGATTTACCCGGCTTCGGATGTGGAAACTGTGACACTGGATTAATGACGTGCCCATTTGCAGAGGCCTATTTTAGGGCTTGGAACTTACCAGCAGGAAATATGATACACCATAGGGGGCTGTAAATGAGGACAAGAACTACAAAACCCAAAATTCATTGCGTCAGCATCATATGAGGAGTCCATCGGAGGGCGTCGAATTGTTTATAAATTTTGGGGCGTGTCCACCCAGGCACATCACTTAACTGCCGAGCCTTTGAAAAAGGAGAACTAGTCCCTGAAACGCATCAGGCTGATCGGCATTTAAGCTGCGCATGGATTCTGCTTGTGGGAGCATGTCTGTACCAAATAAAGGCTTTAGAGCATGCTGCAGTTGGAGTGCAACTCATTCGAGGGCAACCTTTGGAGCTTTGATCTATACGCGGCAAGCCCAGCCGCTGAGTTTGCACCACCGCGGCATGAAGGGGGCCACGGGGCTGGGATTTACCAAGGCTTCGGATGTGGAAACTGAGACATTGGATTAATGACGTGCCCATTTGCAGAGGCCTATTTTAGCGCTTGGAACTTACCAGCAGGAAATATGATGCACCCATAGGGGGCTGTAAATGAGGACATGAACTACAAAACCCAAAAATCATTGCGTCAGCCTCATATGAGGAGTCCATCGGAGGGCGTCGAATTGTTTATAAAGTTTGAGGCGTGTCCACGCAGGCACATCACTTAACTGCTGAGCCTTTGAAAAAGGAGAACTAATCCCCGAAACGCGTCAGGCTGATCGGCATTTAAGATGCGCATGGATTCTGCTTGTGGGAGCATGTCTGTACGAAATAACGGCTTTAGAGCATGCTGCATTTGGAGTGGAACTCATTTGAGGACAACCTTTGGAGGTTTGATATATAGATATATATATATATATATATATTCACTGAAAAAACCATAGGTTTTAGGGACAGTTATAGTTAGTTGGACATTTTACTCGTACAAAACCCGTGAAATTCCCCGTTATAGTTAGTTCAGCTAACTATAACTCGCGCCCGCAATGCACTGCTGATGACGTCACATATTACATCACTCATGACATGGTCAGTGACATCACTGATGACATCACTGATGACATCTCAAATGACATCACTCATGACATCATCCAGTGACTGTGTGTTTCTGTAAAGTTTAAATATTTTTAATATATATAGGAAAAGACGTATTGAAGAATGAGTGGGTGTGTAAGTGTCTGTATGGATGATTTAGTAGGTGCGTGACTGACTCTATAAGTGAGTGATTTAACGTATCTTACTGAATGCATGGGTTAGTGACTAAACTGGGTGAATGTCTGTATCCGTCTGTCTGTTGCTGTGTAAGTGGCTGCATGGGTTTGTGAATAGCTACATGAGTGTCTATAAGAGTTATTGATTTGTTGTCTGAGTATCTGTATGGGTGCCTGAGTGTTTGTGTGGATGGGGTGTGTGCGACTGTGCATAGATGTGTGAGTGGGTGATTCACTGGGTGGATGGTTTCAAGAGTGCGTCTGTGATAGACTGTATGGGTGGGTAAGTGTGTGTAAGAGTGTGTTAGTGAGTGAATGTATGTCCCAGTGGTACATGTGTGAGTAACTACATATGTGAAAGGCAGTATATATGTGTGTTGGAGTATATAAATAGCTATAAGCGAGAGTGAGTGATTGTGATAGTGGCTGTATGGATGAGTGTGTGCTTGTATCAGTGATTATATAAGAGCGTAACAATGTGCTAGTATTTGTATGATTAAGTGAGCTGGTGTGTGTATAACTGTATAGGTGAGTAAATGGCAGTGTGTTTAATTATTTGCATGACTGACTAGGTGTGTGAGTACCTCTATGGATGAGTGGCGGTGTTTGAGTGTCTATATAGGAGTAAGAGTGCATATGATAGTCCTGTACTGAGTGACCATAAGTATGAGTGACTGTACGGGTGAGTGAGTGGATGTGTGTGTGTAGACCTAAGAATCAGTGAGTGGGTATGTAGTTATTGGTGTTGGAGTGTCTATGGTTTTGCGAATGGCAGTCTGTAATTTAGATTGGGTGTATCAAAGGTTATATTAGGGTGTGAAGAGCTGCATCAGATTATCACGTGGATGATGTCATCAGTGATGTCATTTGAGATGTCATCAGTGATGTCATCAGTGATGTCACTGACCATGTCATGAGTGATGTAATATGTGACGTCATCAGCAGTGCATTGCGGGGCGCGAGTTATAGTTAGCTGAACTAACTATAACGGGGGAATTTCACGGGTTTTGTACGAGTAAAATGTCCAACTAACTATAACTGTCCCTAAAACCTATGGTTTTTTCAGTGAATTTCAAAGGTTTTTAAATGCTAATTTCTAACTATAACATATCTGAAACCTATGGTTTTTTCAGTGAATTTCAAAGGTTTTTTAAATGCTAATTTGTAACTATAACGTGCCTGAAACCTACGGTTTTTCAGTGAATTTCAAAGGTTTTTTAAATGACATTTTTTAAATGTATTAATTTTTATATTAATTTTTTCATACTGATTTACTACATTTTTAGAAACAATTTCTTTTACATATTTTATTTTTTAAATTACATTGTAATTACATTATACATTACATTACAAAAATACTTTATCAGAATGAATTACTTTAGTTTAAATACTTAGCACATAGGCAATAGACTTTTAAGTACAGTAGTTACAGTTGTTGCAATGGGCAACACATTTTCAAACACAATGCAACATTCAGCTCAATGTGAATTTCTAGTTAAATGCAATTAGTTACTTTATGGATTACTTTTCTAACCACAGGACTGGATCCTAGATTCAGTCCTGGGACATCTCCTGTAAACAGTTGAGTAAAAGCGTTTTGGTTACAGTCGTGATTTTTAAGGAATATTATTGTATTTTAAAAGTTGACACTTAGAAACTTTTCCTCATAGAATCACCAATGTTATCCTATGGAAGGAAATTCACTTAGCAGGTAAAAACTGTTATCGTTACTTTTTCTTACTCAGTGTTGGATCCTGGATCCAGCACTGGTGCATCTCCTGTAAACAGTTGAAAAAATGCGTTTAAGTCATACAGGCGATTTTTAAGGAATATTTGTAGTTTGTGAAAATCGACACTTTGAAACTTTTCTGCTGAAAACCAGACAATGGATTCCTATGGAAGAAAAGATAAGTTACTGGTAAGTACGGTTAAAATTACTTTTCAGGGTCAGTGCTGGGCTAAAAGATGCAGCACTGGGTTCTCTCCTGATAACAGGTGAGTAAATCGGAATTCGTATTTCGGCTGATTTTAGAAGAATAATTTAAAGTTCCAAAACACCACACTTAGAAGAATTTCCAAGTGAAACCAGTCAATGTTAGCCTATGGAAGGAAATTCAAGTTACTGGTAAGTACGGTTAAAATTACTTTTCAGGACCAGTACTGGGCTGAAAGATACAGCACTGAGGTCTCTCCTTATAACAGGTGAGTAAATCGGAATTCGTATTTCGGCTGATTTTAGAGGAATATTTGTAGGTTTCAAAAATCAACACTTAGAAACTTTTTCAGCAAAAAGCAGGCAATGATATCCTATGGAAGGAAATTCAAGTTACTGGTAAGTACGGTTAAAATTACTTTTCAGGACCAGTACTGGACTGAAAGATACAGAACTGAGGTCTCTCCTTATAACAGGTGAGTAAATCGGAATTCGTATTTCGGATGATTTTAGAAGAATATTTGCACAATGGTGAAGGGAGGGGCGGGGCCTGAGGTGACATCTGTGCAAACGCGCCCCGTTGCGCGTTTTAAGTTGGGGATTAAGTCCCTTGAATCCTGAGGGTCCTAGGGGCCAACTAGCCCACCAGGAACCTCCAATATGCGCCAGGGGCTGCGTTGCAGAGACGTGTAGAGAGGCCACACCCCTTTTACACCTCTCTGCAACGCAGCTCTGTGGCGCTTTCTGGATGTACCTGTTGGGCTAGTTGGCCCCAGAGACCCTCAGGATTGAAGGGATTTAATCCCCAACTAAAACGCGCCACGGGGCGCGTTTGCACAGATGTCACCTGAAGCCCCGCCCTCCCTTCACCACTGTGCAAACGCGCCCCGTGGCGCGTTTTAAGTCGGGGGATTAACTCCCCTTGAATCCTGAGGGTCCCTGGGGGCCAACTAGCCCAACAGGTATATCCAAAAGCGCCACAGAGCTGCATTGCAGAGAGGTGTAAAAGGGGCGTGGCCTCTGTACACCTCTCTGCAACGCAGCCCCTGGCGCATACTGGAGGTTCCTGGTGGGCTAGTTGGCTCCCAGGGACCCCCAGTATTCAAGGGGAATTCTTCCCCTCTGCAAACGCGCCAGGGGCGCGTTTGCAGAGTGGTGAAGGAAGGGGCGGGGCCTGCGGGCCCGATCGTTTTTTGTCCCTGAAGGGGGCTGTGTGGCCCCCTTCCTTTTTCCTGTTTTTGGGCCCTGGGGACCCCATCCCCCAGGGCCTTACCCCTTTTTTTTAATTAAATTAAAAAAAAAAAAAAACGGGAAGGGGGCCGCGTGGCCCCCCTTCCCTGGGCCTGTATTGGCCCCGGGGACCCCATCCCCCGGGGCATGGCCTCGATTTATTTTTTTTTCTTTGGAGGGGGGCTGCGTGGCCCCCCTCCTCAGGCCATTTAAGGCCCCGGGGACCCCATCCCCCGGGGCCGGCCTTTCCGTTTAAAAAAAAAATATATATATATTTTTTGGGGAGGGGGGCCGCGTGGCCCCCCTCCCGGGCCACTACTTGCCCCGGGGACCCCATCCCCCGGGGCTGGCCCTCTCCGTTGGGGACTGTGGGGGTCCCCAATCCCCCACAGTCCCGCCGGCTCCCCGCGTCCCTTGGGAGCCGGCATTGCTTTCCACATGGGGAGCTGCTAAGATGCAGCTCCCCATGTGGAAAGCTATGTGCTTTGGATATTGGAAGAGAGAGCAGGTTTCCCTGCTCTCTCTTTCAATATCCAAAGCAGTTTGCTATGGCAGGACGGGAGCCGCGAGGCTCCCGTCCTGCCATAGCAAACTACAGTGTCCCGGGGGTAGGCACCCCGGGACACTGCAGGAGCCGGCCCTGGGGGTGGCGGTCCCCAGGGCCATCAAGGGCTCCAGGAGGGGGCCACGCGGCCCCCTCCCTTAAATTGCACAGCCCCGGGAGGTGGTGGTCCCTGGGGCTCTGGGGTCCGTAATGGACCCCCACATTTATTTTGTAAGTGCCCCGGGGAGGTGGTGGTCCCCGGGGCGTGTGGGGGCTGGAGCCCCCACACCTTATTTATTTAAAAAAGAAGCCCCGGGGGTGGCGGTCCCCGGGGCTGCGGGAGGACAGGAGAGCCCTCCCGCACCATTTTTTTATAAAGCCCCGGGGGTGGCGGTCCCCGGGGCTTGGGAGCCCTTTGAGGCCCCCATACAAACAATATACCCACCCTCACCATGCCCCCGGGACTTGGGCCACCCGGGGCAAAATGCAAACGAAGTGCGGGAGACCGCGCTTCGATTTTTTTTTTTTTCGGCAGGATTCGCCGCATCCTGCTGATTTTTTTAAAAAAAAATTATTTATTTTTGCCCAGGGGTCCTTGTGGGACCCCTGAGCAAACCTAGGGGTCAGGGTGTTTCTACCCTGCCCCCTTTGTGCGCTTTGCGCACTTGTTTCTGTCCCTCGGTTCTACCGAGGGACAAAATGACTGCCAACATTTCCTGAATCGGAATGTTGACAGCCAGCTGACAGCCAATTAACATGCAGCTCGTGATCGGGGCGGTGCGCGCAGGGTGCGCTGAGGGTACGCGGACCCTACTCGGCCATAGATATCACTATACTTTTACTTTTGATTTTCTCAGCAACTACTGAACGGATTTACACCATTTAACAAAAAGGGTTCTTTCTGAACCAAGAACTACCTCTTTGCCAAATTTGGTGTAATTCCGTTCAGCAGTTCGGGCTGTAGCCGTGTCTAAAGTTTCCTATGGAAAATTGCATGGGAAAATGCGTTTTGGGACCCCCCTTTTTCTCGGCCCCGCTTGATGAATCCCCCGAGACTTTCAGGGTAGGAGCGGACCGGAGCGCCCCACAAAGTTTGAAAATTTTGCGAAGATACGTCAACCGGCAAGAGAGTTATTTCAAATAGAATGTCGCGGATTTCCTATGGATAATAGGTTGTAACTATAACTATCTACTGGGGACCGCCAGTAGATAATATATATATATATATATATATACATATATATATATATATATATATATAAACACACACACACACGGTGGGAGCCCACTGCCTCATATCCCAGCACTCAATTTGCCCCAAAGCACCATGTTAATCGCAGGGCATGATAACAGTAGCTTCAATAGTATTCTTTGATTTGTCACTCTTGTTTGGTGCAGCTTCGCTGCTTAAATCTAGACATGTGATTCTGGATTAATTCCTTCATCAGTAGAGAGCAACATGTCATTTTGGGGGAGCTGGAAATGCTGCCTAAAGTCTTATAAGGTCTCTGTACCTCTCACTGGGTGGGGGGGCATCAACACAAGCTCTTCAGCTCAGTAGCTCAAGGGAGCCTTTTCAACAGAAGGAGGGTGTGAGAAGACTACCTCACATCCCAGCACTCAATTTGCCACAATGCAACATGGTGATCACAGGGCATGGTAATGCTAATTTCAGTGTATCATGGTAAATACAGTGCATGATAACACTTTAGTAGTAGCCTTAAATTTTTCACCCTTGTTTGTGCAACTTGTGCAGTGTAATTCTAGACACGAGTTTCTAAATGTATTCCTTAATCAGAAAAGAGCAAGAAATCATTTTGAGAGTGCTGGAAATGCTTCCCCAAGTCTTGTGGGGTCTCTGTACCACTCACTGTGTGCAGGTGAGTCAACATAAGCTTGTCAGCGAAGTAGCTCAAGTTAGCCTTTACAAACAGAATGAGTGTGGGAGCACGCTGCCTCAAATCCCGGCAGTATATTTGCCCCAGTGTATCATGGTAAATGTAGGGCATTATAGTACTTACTTCAGTAGTAGGCTTCAACTTTTCACCCTTGTTGGTACATCTTGTGCTGTGTAACTTTAGACACGTGTTTTTGGATTCATTCCTTCATCCCTTGACAAGGGAGGCAACGCAATTCTGGTCCTCTTGGACCTCACTGCAGCTTTCGATACTATGCCCCACTCTAAACTTCTTGAGTGTCTTCAAGAGATAGGGATCAGAAACATGGCCTTGAATTGGCTGACATTATTTTGAGCAATTGTACTTAGGAAGTATGGCTGCCCCCTCATGCCTCTCAAGCCAGAACCCTGACGGTGGGTATACCCCAGGGGCCTGCCCTTAGCCCCACCTTGTTTAACATTTACCTCACGCCACTAGCTATACTGACTGAGTCATTGGGTGCCAAAGTCATTTGTTATGCTGATGATACGCAGTTCCTCTTCTCCTGTGGGAAGGGAAGGGAACTGGTTGGGGAGCTCATCTCTCAGTGTCTCGCCAGGGTATTTCAGTGGTTGGACCGGCACCAACTGAAGTGCAACCCGGATAAGACCGAGATTGTTGACTTCCGAGATGTCCCCCACAATCTTGTGAGAACCTGCTGGCCGAGAGATGTGCCTCAGCCTGGAACCGTTTCCTGCTTCAACAATCTCTACATGCTAAAAAACAATTCTACCTCTCCTATCTGAGTCAGCAGGTAAAAAGGCTATTCAGGCTCTGATTATGATGAGACTGGATTAAGGGAATGCCCTCTACCTCAGTCTCCCTGATTTTCTTCTCAATAGACTCCAGGTGGTGCAGAATTCGGCAGCCAGACTGCTACTCAGACTCCAACCTAGGTCTCACATGTCCTTTCATCTGAGGGCCCTCCACTGGCTCCTTATAGAAAAGAGGATTCTTTTTAAGGCCATGGTCTTCTTGCATAAGGCCTTGATTGACGCGGGTGCAGTATACCTCAGAGAGAGGATTAAAGAATACATCCCACAAGTACCCTGCATTCCTCCTCCATGCGCCTTGCAAGTGTGCCCCGGATCAACCAACTCAGAGTAGGCTGGAGATTCTTTTCTTACCTTGGGCCTCTCACCTGGAACAAACTCCTAAAAGACCTCCGCATGGTCAGCAATCTCACTGCCTTCAAGAGGCTGAAGACATGGCTTTTTATGCAGTCTATCTCAGCACCCTGGTCTGTTGCCCTTAGCCTGAGTGCCTGGACACTCTGTTGAGTAGTTGCACGCTTACAAATCAGGTTAACATAACATAACATGAGTAGAGAGCAAAAGGTTATTTTGGGGGTGCTGGAAATGCTTCCCAACGTCTTCTCAGGTCTCCGTACTACTCACTGGGTACAGGTGCATCAACACAAGCTCATCAGCGCAGTAGCTCAAGGGAGCCCTTACAAACAGAAGGAGGGTTGGAGCACACTGCCTCACCACTCAATTTGCCCCAATGTATCATTGTAAATGCAGTGCATGATAACACTCACTTCAGTAGCAGTCTTTAATTTTTCACCCATGTTGGTGCAGCTTCTGCTGTGTCTAAATCTAAAAAAAAAAAAATCCGTATTTGTAAAGTGCGAACTACTCACCCTTACGGGTCTCAAGGCGCTGGGGTCATCGTGGAAATTAAGTGAGCTATTGCCCAGAGTCACATGGTGCTGAGCTGCCGCCGGAGCCGGGGATTGAACTGTGAACCCTGTGCTCCGAAGTCAGCTGCCCTGGCCACTGCCAGAGCCGCTGCACCACACCTCTCCACTGTGTAACTCTAGTCACATACTTCTGGGTTCATACCTTCATCAGTAGAGAGCAACAAGTCATTTTGGTGGTACTGAAATACTGCCCAAAGCCATCAAGGGTCTCTGTACCACTCACTGGATGCAGGTGCATCAACACAAGCTTGTCAGCTTAGTAGCTCAAGGGAGCCTTTTCAGACAGAAGGAGGGTTGGAGCACACTGCCTTCCATCCCAGCAGTCTATTTGTCCCAATGCATCATGGTAAATGCAGTGCATGATAACACTTACTTCAGTAGTAGTCTTTAATTTATCACCATTGTTGATGCAGCTTGTGCTTTGTAACTTTAGACATGTGTTTCTAAATTCATTCCTTAATCAGTAGAGAAATCATTTTGTGGGTGCTGGAAATGCTGACCAAAGTCTGTTTGGGTCTCTGTACCACTCACCAGGTGCAGGTGCATCAACACAAGCTCATCAGCTCAGTAGGTCAAGGGAGCCTTTTCAAATAGAAGTAGGGTGGGAGCACACTGCCTCATATCCCACCACTCAATTTGCCCCAATGTATCATTGTAAATGCAGTGCATAATAACACTCACTTCAGTAGTAATCTTTAATTTTTCACCCATGTTGGTGCAGGTTCTGCTGTGTAACTCTAGACACGTACTTCTGGATTCATACCTTCCTCAGTAGAGAGCAACAAGTCATTTTGGTGGTGCTGGAAACACTGCCCAAATCCTTTGAGGGTCTCTGTACCACTCACTGGATGCAGGTGCATCAACACAAGCTTGTCAGCTTAGTAGCTCAAGGGAGCCTTTTCAGACAGAAGGAGGGTGGTAGCATACAGCTTCACCTTGTAGCACTCAATTTTCCCCAATGCATCATGGTAAATGCAGTACATGATAACACTTACTTCAGTAGTAGTCTTTAATTTATGGCCAGTGTTGATGCAGTTTGTGCTTTGTAACTCTGGACACGTGTTTCTAAATTCACTCCTTAATCAGTAGAGAACAAGAGATCATTTTGTAGGTGATCCAGCGCGGCTAATATAAATTTCTCCTTAGGACACCAATCCAGGTAAAAACACTTACGCAACCTATTGTCATTTAAAACTTATGTCGGTGGAGCCCATGACACCGCATACATACATTCATTCAATCTTTGGATTACACGCTAAGGAGAATGTGCTGCTGGACGAACGGGATACCTTGTTAAATTTGACAGAATAATCATTTATACCTTATATGCATTAACCTTTGATCCTGTCGGTTCTAAACATCAAGGTACTCCGCTATACGGTTGATGGACCAACTAGTAGAATAAGTTGATGGTGATTAAGACCAGCTCAATCACAATTAAAACCTTTAACATTTATAAATCATAAATTTACTAAAGAACCACGGACTCATTTTAAAGTTAGAATATAATTTTATCTAAATTCTTCAATCAAATAAGTGAAATTCTTTATTAAACAAATACATTTAATATATCAATAAACATTTAAGAAAGGTTTTTAGTAAAAGTGAAAATTATGCATTACCCTCGGCCATGGGGCGATAACAAGAATGGTTCACCAAAGGAAGATAAACCGCAGATCACAGAATAGAACTCCCAAACTGACTGACTGTCCCGCTAACCTCCTCGGATGCACCTCCCAGGCAGAATTCCCGCAACGATCTCGTTCCTTCCCGAGTCAAAGTTCAAAGTCCAAAATGACAGAGTCTTTCACAGTATCTAGGTGGAAAAATGAAAAATAAAGAAGCGGCATGGCAGAAAACACCAACAGCAACACCCACCAACCCACGTAAGAGCAGACACTTTTATACCCTATTCTCTGGCTTACTACACATAAAAGTTGCAATCCTCAGGGGCAAGAATCACGCTAATTGGTCCATTGGAGGGGTGGTGATGTTCACCTCATCGCCCTCCTTGTTCAAACTGGTTTGGGGACAATAAAGCACACAATAAGTCTCATGACTCTGGGGTCAAAAGTAGTCCAACTTGTCCATTCATTTTGTAGCGATCTTTGATGGTCACATTTTAGTTCATCCATTGTCACTCGGTTCTTTCCCATCCATTCCCAGGAATACATGCTGAATCTCTTGGCACATTCTTCATTGTAGGTCGGATTGACCTTGACATCTCTCACTCCGGGCACAGGCCGCATTCATGTGACTGGGACTTCCGTATTGCGCGGAGGCCATCTTAGTCATCTCACGTGATCTCATCCTTTCCAGCAGCCATTTTCGAAGCATGGCCTAGCAGGCCCGAACGAACTATCATAAGAACAAACACAACCGAAATTAAAACAAAGAAAATAAGCCTTTCTGTTTACCACCCGCCATTCTACAGACCCGTGTTAGGTGTTACCTAGCAGAAACAACATTTAAAGCCATTTTACTTACCATCTGCATTCTTTGCCACAATACAAATTTACTACGCAACATAAATCATGCAATTTCACTCTAATTAGTACGCAAATCACAATACTAAGGTTAATTAACTTCACATTTGTAAGTAGATTAGATTTTGCACAAATCAGCATATTACCCACGTGTAGTGTTTACTAAAAAGGTGCATTTGTTGGTTAGTACATGCATTTCAAACGGTTAGTATTATTAATTATTAAGAGGTCATTAATTCCCAAGGGGTACAAAATTATTTCGTTTACCCTGCTCCATCATAGGCGCTGGAAATGTTGCCCAAAGTCTTTTGGGGTCTCTGTACCACTCACCAGGTGCAGGTGAATCAACACAAGCTCATCAGCTCAGTAGCTCATAGAAGTCTTTACAAACAGAAGGAGGGTGGGAGCACACTGCTCACAACGCAGCAGTCTATTTGCCTCAATGTATCATGCTATATGTAGTGCATGATAACAATTACTTCAGTAGTAGTCTTTAATTGTTCACCCTTGTTTGTGAAGCTTGTGCTGTGTAACTCTAGACACGTTTATGGGTTCATTCCTTCATCACCAGAGAGCAACAAGTCATTTTGGGGGTGCTGGAAATACTACCCAAAGTCTTCTCAGGTCTATGTACCAATCACTGGGCGCAGGTGCACCAACACAAGCTCATCAGCTCAGTAGGTCAAGGGAGCCTTTTACAAATAGAAGTCGGGTGGAAGCACACTGCCTCATATCCCAGCACTCAATTTGCCCTAATGTATCATTGTAAATGCAGTGCCTGATAACACTCACTTCAGTAGTAGTCCTTAATGTTTCACCCATGTTGGTGCAGCATCTGCTGTGTAACTCCAGACAAGTACTTCTGGATTTATACCTTCATCACTAGAGAGCAATAAGCCATGTTGGTGGTGCTGGAAATACTGCCCAAAGCCTTCAAGGGTCTCTGTACCACTCATTGGACGCAGGTGCAGCAACACAAGCTCATCAGCGCAGTAGCTTCTATCCCGGCAGTCTATTTATCCCAATGCATCATGGTAAATGTAGTGCATGATAACACTTCAGTAGTAGTCTTTTATTTTTCACCCTTTTTGGTACAGCTTGTGCTGTCTAACTCTATATATGTACTTCTGGTTTCATACCCTCATCAGTAGAGAGCAACAAGTCATTTTGGTGGTGCTGGAAATACTGCCCAAAAACTTTGAGGGTCTCTATACCACTCACTGAATGAAGGTGCATCAACGCAAGCTTCTCAGCTTAGTAGCTCAAGGGAACCATTTCAGACAGAAGGAGGGTGGTAGCATACAGTTTCACATTCCACCACTCAATTTGCGCCAATGCATCATGGGAAATACAGTGCATGATAACACTTACTTCAGTAGCAGTCTTTATCACCATTGTTGATGCAGCTTGTGCTTTGTAACTCTGGACATGTGTTTCTAAATTCATTCCTTAATCAGTAGAGAGCAAGAAATCGTTTTGTGGGTGCTGGAAATGCTGCCCAAAGTCTTTTGGGTCTCTGTACCACTAACCAGGTGCAGGTGCATCAACACAAGCTCATCAGCTCAGTAGCTCATGGAAGCCTTTACAAACAGGAGTGTGGGAGCACATTGCTTCACAACGCAGCTGTCTATTTGCCTCAATGTATCATGCTATATGTAGTGCATGATAAAAATTACTTCAGTAGTAGTCTTTAATTGTTCACCCTTGTTTGTGAAGCTTGTGCTGTGTAACTCTAGACACATGTTTATGGGTTCATTCCTTCATCACCAGAGAGCAACAAGTCATTTTGGGGATGCTGGAAATACTAACCAACGTCTTCTCAGGTGTATGTACCAATCACTGGGCGCAGGTGCACCAACACAAACTCATCAGTTCAGTAGGTCAAGGGAGCCTTTTACAAATAGAAGTTGGTGGAAGCACACTACCTCATATCCCAGCACTCAATTTGCCCCAATGTATCATTGTAAATGCAGTGCCTGATAACACTCTCTTCAGTAGTAGTCCTTAATTTTTCACCCATGTTGGTGCAGCTTCTGCTGTGTAACTCTAGACAAGTACTTCTGGATTTATACCTTCATCACTAGAGAGCAATAAGCCATTTTGGTGGTGATGGAAATACTGCCCAAAGCCTTCAAGGGTCTCTGTACCACTCATTGGACGCAGATGCAGCACCACAAGCTCATCAGCGCAGTAGCTCAAGGGAGCCCTTACAAACGGAGGGTTGGTGCACACTGCCTTCTATCCCGGCAGTCTATTTATCCCAATGCATCATGGTAAATGTAGTACATGATAACACTTCAGTAGTAGTCTTTTATTTTTCACCCTTTTTGGTGCACCTTGTGCTGTCTAACTCTATATATGTACTTCTGGATTCATACCTTCATCAGTAGAGAGCAACAAGTTATTTTGGTGGTGCTGGAAACACTGCCCAAATCCTTTGAGGGTCTCTGTACCACTCACTGGATGCAGGTGCATCAACACAAGTTTGTCAGCTTAATAGCTCAAGGGAGCCTTTTCAGACAGGAGGGTGGTAGCATACAGCTTCACATTCCAGCACTCAATTTGCGCCAATGCATCATGGGAAATGCAGTGTGTGATAATACTTAATTCAGTAGCAGTCTTTATCACCATTGTTGATGCAGCTTGTGCTTTGTAACTCTGGACATGTGTTTCTAAATTCATTCCTTAATCATGAGAGAGCAAGGCATCGTTTTGAGGGTGCTGGAAATGCTGCCCAAAGTCTTTTGGAGTCTCTGTACCACTCACCAGGTGCAGGAGCATCAACACAAGCTCATAAGCTCAGTAGCTCATGGAAGCCTTTACAAACAGAAGGAGTGTGGGAGCACACTGATTCACAACGCAGCTGTCTATTTGCCTCAATGTATCATGCTAAATGTAGTGCATGATAACACTTACTGCAGTAGTAGCCTTAATTGTTCACCCTTGTTGGTGCAGTTTGTGCTGTGTAACTCTAGACACATGTGTATGGGTTCATTCCTTCATCAGCAGAGAGCAACAAGTCATTTTGGGGGTGCTGGAAATACTACCCAAAGTCATCTCAGGTCTATGTACCAATCACTGGGCGCAGGTGCACCAACACAAGCTCATCAGCTCAGTAGGTCAAGGGAGCCTTTTACAAATAGAAGTCGGGTGGAAGCACACTGCCTCATATCCCAGCACTCAATTTGCCCCAATGTATCATTGTAAATGCAGTGCCTAATAACACTCACTTCAGTAGTAGTCCTTAAAGTTTCACCCATGTTGGTGCAGCATCTGCTGTGTAACTCTATACACATACTTCTGGATTCATACCTTCATCAGTAGAGAGCAACAAGTCATTTTGGTGTTGCTGGAAATGCTGCCCAAAGGCTTAGAGGGTCTCTGTACCACTCACTGGACGCAGGTGCAACAACGCACGCTCATCAGCGCAGTAGCTCAAGGGAGCCCTTACAAAGCAGGGTTGGAGCACACTGCCTTCCGTCCCAGCATTCTATTTACTCCAATGCATCCTGGTAAATGTAGTGCATGATAACACTTACTTCATTAGTAGTCTATAATTTTTCACCTTGTTGGTGCAGCTTGTGCTGTGCAACTGTACACATATGTTTATGGGTTCATTCCTTCATCACCAGAGAGCAACAAGTCATTTTTGGGGTGCTGGAAATGCTAGCCAAATTCTTCTCAGGTCTCTGCACCACTCACTGGACGCAGGTGCATTAAAACAAGCTCTTTAGTTCAGAAGTTCAAGGGAGCATTTTCAAACAGAAGCAGGGTAGGAGAACACTGCCTCACATTTCACAACTCAGTTTTCCCCAATGCATCATGGTAAATGAAGTGCATGATAACACTCACTTCAGTCGTAGTCTGTAATTTTTATCCCTTCTTGGTTTTGCAGCCTATGCTGTGTTACTCTTGACACGTGTTTCTGGATCCATTCTTTCATCAGTAGAGAGCAGCAAGTCATTGATTCACCTGCACCCAGTGAGTGGTACAGAGATCCGAGAAGACTGTAGCAGCATTTCTAGCAGCCCCAAAATGACTTGTTGCTCTGTAGTGATGAATGAAGGAATTACTCCAGAGTGGAGGGGTGGTTTTAGGTGTTATAATAAAATATTACTTTATGTTAAAACAACCCTAGAAATTTACAGAAAAAATACAAGGATTAAAGTAACGTTATAGTTAGGTGTGATAAAAAGTTCTGTTTTTTTTAAAAAAACAAAACCCTTAGAAATTCTCTGAAATAAACAAAGGTTAATGTAACGGTATAGTTAGGTGAATTTGACGGTGACAACATTAACGTTTTGATCTAAGAAAAATCATAGAAATTCACCAGTTATATTTAACAGCTGCTCAGACATGCCCCCCCCAGGGATCACCGTCATCACCGGGGCCAAATTAAATTTAAAAAATTGGGAGTGGGACCGCGCAGCCTCCCTCCCTGTCCATTATGTCCCCGGGGACCACCACCTCCCTGGGGCCAGCCCATACACACTAAAGAAGTGGGGCCGCACGCCCCCTTCTGGAACTTAATAGCCCTGGAGACCGCCACCCCCCAGAGCTGGCTCTTGCTATCTCCTGAGGTGCCCTCCTCATGAGATAAGTTCTTGCTTTTGCTTAGCGGAGCTGTGACAGCTCCTGCCGAGCAAGAGCAAACACTAACTCCACTCTCAGCAAGCAGGAGCTGTCAAACTTCTCCCACTTGCTGGGAACAGAGTTCTCATCTGTTTCCTTCCCGCTGTCATGCAAGCAGGTAAACAGATAAAAGATTGCTCCTGCGTGCAGGGAGCTGCATATTTAGCAGTTCCCTGCATGCAGGAGCAATGCCAGCACCCGAGGTAGGCGGGAAGCTGGCTAGGACCACAAGGGCATTAAGGATATCCCTATGGTCCCCATCAGAGGATACTGGGTCCCCTGGGTGGGGCTAGGGTACTTAGGTAGATGTGGCAGGACCTCAGTGGATGGGGTCCCCGGGGCTGAATTTGGCCTGAGTGGGGGGGCAGTGTGGCCCCACTACCCCATTCAATTTTAGCAAGGCCGTTCTGTCCCTGATGCTCATTTCACAGAACGGAAAGCATTTACACATATAAACATAGCAGGTGCCCCAATTTAAGCTCTACTTCTGTAGAGGACAAATGCTCCTGACCTCCTGGGCTTAGCAAAAGAAGAGCAAGTGTGTTTTCTCGGCAATTCCACATTGAAAGTCGATCTAAAATGCTTCTTGGAGGTGAATGCAATGTTGATTTATTGGAGTGCAATCTTTAATGACTGTGAAGAGTGTGTTCTTTCTTGTCCTTACCTGATGAGAGCAGAGTCCATGGTTCTCTTTTTATAGTACTATGAGTATTCAAATGTCCAAATCACTTGAAAGCTTCACCCTTTAGCCCTGCCCACCTTAGTTGTATGCAAAGATCTTCCCGCATTTCACCAGGATGATGGACAGCTGAACAAGAGGGCCCCAGCGCGTTTCTCACCAATTTTAGTGACACTCTCTTGATGCTGAGGAATATGAGGCTATCTTCACCAAAGAAAAAAGCATTACATTCATATAATTAAGAAGAAGGACCCTTGTTTGGTGGAGATATACCTCTTTGTACTCTTGTCGTGTTCTCTATAGCAAGATTCAGGTTATCACAAATTTCTGGATAAAGACGCACGAGGAACAATCACATTGCCAAAATGTACACAAGGTCACTGGTGACATTTTCTATGCCGCTGTAGTGTAGAATACATACTGGACATTTACCCAAGGAGGTGGCACTTAGTAATTAACTGGTAAAAAGTACTCCACTTGGGTAGATATTTTGTGCAAAATAGTTTGGATAAAGGGGCAGGTGTGGTTTCGTTGTGGCCCAATCAATGACACTGCTTCTGAGACACCCACACAGACACTTAGACACCCATTCACACTCTCAGGCACTCACACACCCACTGACAGACACACTCAGACACTAATACACCTACTCACAGATTAGTACTGAATGTTAGCCTCTGTTAGATGAGGCCAGTCATTCAACAGGGCTGCACTTGAGCAAACAAGTGACAGTGGCCCCCAATTGCAACCACTGGTTCAATTGAGCACTGTAGTGTGACACATTGCTGTTTGGTGAGTTGCAGAAGAGAGGATCCTTAGTGGAGAAGCAGCCAAGCACCATCCTCCATTACAGTGCTTGGTGCATGCTATAAATAGACTTGTGATTCCTCTTCACTTTTGAGATATTTTTCTGTTTATTAACTCAGTGAACAACTCACTTTTATTATGCTCACATACAATCACAGAGCTGCCTCTGGAGCATTTCCTGCATTTGGTCCTTAACAGGACAGATGGGAGTCAGAGTTTGCCAGAACTGCAGTTATCTGGTTCCTTTGACTAAGCGTAACTTCTGGTGACACAATGCCATTATCTTTTATTTGTGTTCAATTACATGCTAAGGTGCATATCATCGTTTAAATGTGTGCACTTGACATTTTACATTAGATGACTGATTTGTTTTCATTATTGATTAACTATACATAGAGTATGTTAGACAATCAACTCCCCATGATGCCCCAGATCAGGTCAGTCACTGCAAAGTGCTTTGGTCTATTAAAATCTATTAGGAAGGTTGCTATTCTTCTGTCACCCAAGGCTTTGAAAATGGCTATTGCAATGTTAATTTTGTTCTGCTTGAACTATGCAAACTCCCTGTAGTTGGATCTCCCAGCAACATCTTTACACAAACTACAAATCATTGAAAATACAGCATCGTGGATAATTTTTAAACTGCATAGACATGTGTATATCTCTCCTATGTTAAAGATACTTGACTGGCTCCCTGTCAAACATAATTCTTTGTAAAACTGCTTGTATTATTTACAAATGCATTCATGACCAGGTTCCTGTCTTTGTAGCAAGCAGAATTACGAGATATGTTCCTTCTCATGCACTCAGGTCTTCTCTTGGCAACCATTTGTTTCAAGTGAAAGAGAACAGGGAGCAGGAGCTTCTCTGTCCTGGCCCCCATCTTATGTAACACTCGCCCTTCCTCAGTCAGGCTGGAACCTATCTTCCCGAGGTTCTAAAAGCTATTGAAGGTCTGGCCATTTTACGCAAGCTTTTGTTTAGCTTAGGTCCTCTCTCCTGTCCCTCCTGGTTGTCATAGCGGCAAGAAACATTTGGCCTTATTGGTACTTGCACTCTATAAGTTTTCCTAAAGTAACATAACATGTTCGCGTTAACTTAGCAGGAATCATTGTAGGCCTCATTTGTCGGACTCTGTTTTAAATGAAATGCTGTATTTCTGCTTGCTGTTCAAACCTTTTTTCTTCATTTCACATATGAGCTCAACATGTTTACACATTAGTCTGTATTGCAGTGGTAACATTTTGTTTAAAGGTTGTTTCTTCTGTTCTCCATGCAACTTAATGACTCGGATGGTATTTTTCTGCACTTGTGAAAGATAGGAGTTGAAGAAAGAAGAAGTCATCCTCCCTTTGTCCAATATCTCTGAAGGCCATGGGACCCAAACTGCTTATTGCATTACTCATGTGAAATGGGACGACACCAAACTCACCATGAATGTATAATTTGATTGGTTCCTTCTCTGAGTGAACCCGTGCAATGATTCTTTTGATGAAGATTCATGTTTTAATTGTGTGGTACAGACCATAGCTAGTTAGGACTTGCTTCTGCCCACCATTGCAGGCGGGTATTCTCTTTCCTGCTCTTAAAACCCTATGCTCATTATAGTTCTGCTCATTGAGTTTCTTTCTAAAGCAAGTTCATATCTCGTTTTCTTGATTGGAACCTTCATTTGGTTGTATTTGAGATACTATATTTGTGGACACCTGCTATTTAGGAAATTCGTGAGTTTGCCCACAAATTTAATTGATTATGATGGAGTTTACCTTTAGGGGAACAGAATCTGTTATAATATATACTACACTGTAAATTCCAGCATGCAACATGAGTTGAATTTACTGATGTAACATGGATTACTGTGATCAAGGAGCAGAAGCTCAAAACGCGTAAAGCAAGAAATGACATTCACATGCAACAATGGTGGTTTGCTTTTAGCTAAGAATCAGTGTGATTGATCTACTGCTCAATCGAGGATGAATTGGAAGAAATATATATATATATATATACATATATATATATATATATATATATATATCACTGAAAAAACCATAGGTTTCAGGCACGTTATAGTTAGAAATTAGCATTTAAAAAACCTTAGAAATTCACTGAAAAAACCATAGGTTTTAGGGACAGTTATAGTTAGTTGGACATTTCACTCATACAAAACCAGAGAAATTCCCCCGTTATAGTTAGTTCAGCTAACTATAACTCGCGCCCGCGCAATGCACTGCTGATGACGTCACATATTACATCACTCATGACATGTTCAGTGACATCACTGATGACATCACTGATGACATCTCAAATGACATCACTGATGACATCACTGATGACATCATCCAGTGACTGTGTGTTTCTGTAAAGTTTAAATATGTTTAATATATATAGGGAAAGGTGTATTGAAGAATGAGTGGGTGTATAAGTGTCTGAACGGATGATTTAGTAGGTGCGTGACTGACTCTATAAGTGAGTGATTAAACGTATCTTACTGAATGCATGGGTTAGTGACTAAACTGTGTGAATGTCTGTATCCATCTGTCTGTTGGTGTGTAAGCGGCTGCATGGGTTTGCGAATAGCTACATGAGTGTCTACATGGGTTATTGATTGGTTGTCTGAGTATCTGTATGGGTGCCTGAGTGTTTGTGTGGGTGGGGTGTATGTGACTCTGTGCATAGATGTGTGAGTGGGTGATTCACTGGGTGCATGGTTTCAAGAGTGCATCTGTGATGGACTGTATGGGTGGGTGAGTGTGTGTATGGGTGTGTTAGTGAGTGAATGTATATCTCAGTGGTACATGTGTGAGTAACTACATATGTGAAAGGCAGTATATATGTGTGTTGGAGTATATAAATGGCTATAAGTGAGAGTGTGTAATTGTGAGAGTGGCTGTATGGATGAGTGTGTACTTGTATCAGTGATTGTATAAGAGTGTAAGAATGTGCTAGTATTTGTATGAGTAAGTGAGCTGGTGTGTGTATAACTGTATAGGTGAGTAAATGGCAGTGTGATTAATTATTTGCATGACTGACTAGGTGTGTGAGTACCTCTATGGATGAGTGGCGGTGTGTGAGTGTCTATTTAGGTGTATGAGTGCATATGATAGTCCTGTACTGAGTGACCGTAAGTATGAGTGACTGTACGGGTGAGTGAGTGGATGTGTGTGTAGACCTAAGAATCAGTGAGTGTGTATGTAGTTATTGGTGTTGGAGTGTCTATGGTTTTGAGAATGGCAGTCTGTAATTTAGAGTGGGTGTATCAAAAGTTATATTAGGGTGTGAGAAGATGCATCAAATTATCACATGGATGATGTCATCAGTGATGTCATCAGTGATGTCATCAGTGATGTCATTTGAGATATCAGTGATGTCATCAGTGATGTCACTGACCATGTCATGAGTGATGTAATATGTGACGTCATCAGCAGTTCATTGCGGGGGCGCGAGTTATAGTTAGCTGAACTAACTATAACGGGGGAATTTCTATGGTTTTGTATGAGTGAAATGTCCAACTAACTATAACTGTCCCTAAAACCTATGGTTTTTTCAGTGAATTTCAAAGGTTTTTAAATGCTAATTTCTAACTATAACGTGCCTGAAACCTATGGTTTTTAAGTGAATTTCAAAGGTTTTTTAAAGGCTAGTTTCTAACTATGCCTACAGAGGTAGGACATGTGAAGAAAGAAGAAAAACGCACAGAAAGAAGCAAAAGAAGTCCACAAAGATGAAGAAAAGAGCAGGAAGAAGCAAGACATGTGCAGAAAGAACCAACAGAGGAGCAGAAAGAGGCCTTGTTGCAAAATCATCCTGTGCCCACAACTTTTTCAGACGTGTACTGGTGGTAACTGACTTGGACTAACCAGGCCTAGAGCCAGTGCTATGCTAAAAGACACTTGGAATACAGTGAAAACACCTACATACACTAGGGAACACTATGCGTTGGGGTACCCCTGTGATTAGCATGACCTCCTCTGTAAGGCCCTAGTACATAATAGGGCAGGGGGATTAAAACTTCCTCTTAAAACGCGCCCCGGGGCGCATTTGCACAGCGGTGAAGGGAGGGGGGGTGCCTGATGTGACATGTGTGCAAACAAGCCCTGTGGCCGTTTTAAGTTGGGAGATTAAGTCCCCTTGAATCCTGAGGGTCTCTGGGGTCCAACTAGCCCACTAGGTACCTCCAGTAAGCGCCACAGAGCTGCGTTGCACAGAGGTGTAAAAAGGGGCGTGGCCTGGACCACCTCTCTGCAACGCAGCCCCACTGATCCGGCGCGCATTTTCCCGATTTTTTTTTTTTTAAAATGCTGTTTTGGACCCCCTAGGCCCCTAAGCAGGCCTAGGGGGTCAGGGTGTTTCTACCCTGCCCCCTTTTCTTGTTTTACGCGACTGTTTTTCTGTTTTCTTGTGACTCGGTTCTACCGAGTCACAAGATGGCTGCCAACACTTCCTGGTTTGGAGTGTTGACAGCCAATTAGAATAAAGCTCGTGGTCGGGAGGGTCCACGGATCCTACGTGCCTCTAAATATCGAAACTTTTATTTTTGATTTTCTCAGCAACTACTGAACGGATTTACACCATTTTTAAAAAGTTCGCTTTCTGAGCCAAGCAGTACCTTTTTGCCAAATTTGGGGTAAATCCGTTCAATAGTTTCGACTGTAGCCTTGCATAAATTTTCCTATGGGAAATTGATTTTTGACTCTTATTTTTTGAATTTCTTTGGAATTACTGAACGGATTTACACCATTTAACAAAAAGGTCTCTTTCTGAACCAAGGGCTACCTTTTTGCCAAGTTTGGTGTAATTCCGTTCAGCAGTTCGAGCTGTAGCTGTGCCTAAAGTTTCCTATGGGAATTAACATGGAGAAAACACGTTTTGGGACCCCCCTTTTTTCTCGGCCCCTGCTTGCCGAATCACCCCGAAACTTTCAAGACAGGAGCTGACCGGAGCGGGCTACGATTTTTGAACATTTCGCGAAGATTCGTGAACCGGTGCCAAAGATATTGAGAAAACAAAAAACGAGTTTCCTATGGAAACTAGGTTCTAACTATAACTATCTACTGTCGACCGCCAGTAGATAATATATATATATGTATATTATATATTCAATATATTTATATGCATATTGTAGCTTTAATAACTTGACTTCGCATTTGCCATTTCCCTGTTTGAATGATATTCACAGATGCTGTATTCAGGTGATTGTTGATTAATGACTAATTGATTTGATTTGTATTTGTAAGTTTACTAATGTAATAATAAGCCTTTATGGTTTGCAAATTTGCTCCTCTGTGTCATTACTGTGGGGCAAAACATGCTTCACTGTCATTGATATGTTATTGAATTGATGATTTCAAACCTCTGCTATACCATCCAAGTAGGTATAGCGGAGTTTAGAATTTGCACCAGATGTGCACTGTGCAAACACCATCCTGTCATTCCGCTATCACTTCCTTCAGTAGCTCATGGCAGAGAGTGAGTCAAGGGCTCTACTTCTGCACAGGCTTTAGTGCACCTTCCATAACCACCATAACCTTATCTATCCTCGATCCTGGACTTTGCATAGGCATCCAAGTTGTAATTAATCAAATAGATTCCGAGGTGCAGAACTGGTAATCATATACTAACGTGGCTGCTAGGAGAGTCGTGAGCACTAAAATGCATGACCTGATGTTCCTGTGTAGTAATTTACCCCTGGCGGAGTACTCTGCTCTGCCAGCGGAGTTTACGGAGTTTTGCCTACTCCACGCTCCATTGAGAACGCGGAGTTCAGGCAAAACTCTGACTCCGTAGCGGAACGGAGTTAGCCGGCCCCTCCACCCTCCCTAATTTAATTATAACAAAAAAAGGCACTTACCTGCTGTGGCGGGAGCAGAGCGGAGTTTTTTCCCAACTACATGGAACTCTGCAAAGTGGCACTCCGCCAAGTCCGCCTGGGCTTAGTGGTAATGTGGGGACAAGAATAGAAATACGTTAGTCTAACCATCAATGAGTGACACTTGGCAGGAATAGCTTTAGATCTGTCCCCTTCAGCCAGCCATTGGCTGTTGGCATTTTCTATAGGTTGGCATTAGCTGAGTGGATGTCCTTAAATCCACTGCATTTTCTGAAGGTAACATGGGGCTTAAAGTAGGTCACGATTGAAGCTTCTCCACTGAGCTCACACAACCCCTAGCTGTCAATTTGTCTCACCCCCAGCTCTCTTCTTATCCTTCTTACACAGGATCTTCCCCTTGCTGCCAACTACTATCTGGCAAAAACTTGCTCCTATTTTGTCTTTACCAATGTTTGTGGAATTGCTTCACAGGCATTTGCAAACCCAAACTATTCCATTAGGGCTGTTGTGCATTTGCACGGATATACTGCAGCTATATTTCAATGAAGTTTAAGAAAAACATGAGAAACTACATTACAAGATTGCCACTGTACATGTCTGCACATGCTTAGGGGCATGTGCTTCGACTGCAGATGGCTATAGTGGTTATGTGGGTATGTACAGTGGGCATCTTTTAAGCAGTGTGTTATTTTTGTAAACTCCATTAGAAGATGGCAGCCATACATGCACATACAGAAGCCATTTTGAAATGGAGCAAGTATTGAGCACCAAGATAGGCTGTTACATTCCAAATATGAAAACAGAATTTTATATGCTTTGTTGATTATTTTAAATTATGTGCTTGCAGTGACTGAGATTGCAGAATTTCATGCAGGAAATGATCTTGATGCTCTGCCAACATTAATAATTATCAAATCATCTTCATAACTAACTCCAAAGAAAATCAAAGTAGATCAACTGTTTTTCTGTATTCATGTTTTCATTTCTGTCACACTGGCTGTTCTTATGGTGCTCCAACAAAATTAACTAAACAGTCATCACATCATTTCATACTGCATCCACAAAGATAAGTACAAATCTGTATTCTCTTTTACCTCCATGTTTTCCAACATGAATATTTATTTGTCTGTAATGCACTGGGAGGATGTCTCAGTCAATTGGACATTCACCCAGGGGTGTCACACAGTGCACTGTAGCCCCTGCAGCACAGATGGGGAGGGGGTGCCCCCTTCAAGGACACCCATTCAACTGAAGAGCTATGAATATCTATGAGATATTGCCTCAGTTTGCAGCGGCCCCCTTCATTTTGCATTACACCACTGCATTTAAAGCTAACAATAAACATAAATTGAATAAAAATAACATTTTTTTGCAGCCCTTACATGCTGTTGTATAAGCAACATTCATGCATAATTTTGGGAGCATTGGAGCTCCAGCTCTGAAGCGGTATCTGTTGTTCTTGGCCAGGATAGTACATAGCAAATGGTGTCAGGTTCAAGAGTTAAAAGATACCCTTGGTGGATTCCAGTGCTAATCCCGAAGACTCCACCTTAGAGAGTGACGATGCTTTGAGAGACAGAAGTGCAGAGCCTACAATCATTGGTTGGGCGAAGAAGGGGCAAAGATTAGGGAAAAACATAGAAGTGTCTTCAGTGGTATGGTACCAGCTTCACAGGTAATCGTACAGTTCCTACTTCCTCAATAAGACTGCGTGTTTAGGCAACATAAGCTTCAAAACTATGTAGGACTGAGTCCACTCATACCATCAGAATATCTTGACTTAATTCCTGGCTAGCTCACAGTGTGCCATCTGGGCCCCTAAATTGCCAGCACATTGAATGATGTCTGCAACCTCAGAACATGACAACCCTAATTCCCCCAGGGACATCGTGGAAACAGATCTTACATTTCGTTAGTAGCACAGGCATCCCCAAGGGAGACATAAGAAGTACGCAAATTGGTATTTAAAACATTTATTAAAGCAATTGTACTCTTGTGTAAAATATGTGTGCTGCAATGATTAATAAAATGGAACAAAACAATGTTACAAGTGTTACAAGAATAGTTAACAGAATGAATATTTCAACCATTGTGCATTTGCATTGGATTATATGAATGCATATAATTGCACTCTTACCTAGCGCTGCCTATCCTATAAAGCATAAGGTGTACGGGTCTGCCAGAATACCCTGGAGTAGTCGAACTCCCCATTTCCTGCGGGCGCGTGTCATTTGGCAGCTAGCCTTGGTGTAGAACCGGCTGCCGTCCTCTTCAGGATGGTGTTGTAATTCACCTGGGATAGAATTCCGGTATGGGGCGACCTTTGACAATAAATCAAGATGCTCCTCTGTCTAAACAGAGGTGTGGTGCAGTTTATATGATAAACTGGACCTTTTGTTCCGTGCCTGAGTCCAAGTCCTGTTGTCATTGTTGATACTATCCACCCAGAGCTGTTGATGAATGGACAACAACAACAACATTTTACGCAGTATACTAAGGGGCCGATTCCGATTCGGGCCGGAAATCTCTCTGACCGAGCCGGACCCGGAGAGATTTCCGACCGAATCGGACCCGTGCAGCCCGACCGAACGAGTACGATGCGCACGTATGCCATCGGACTCGGGTCGGTCGGACTCCCATTGAAGTCAATGGGAGCCGGTCGTACAACGCGTACGCGGGCTCCCATTGACTCAGTGGGTGCGAGAGCGGACAAGGGCACCCCCTACAGCGTGTACGCAGCGAAGCGACTCCTGCCGTACACGCACAGGTAGGGGGGACCCATGGGTCCCCCCTGTGAGCGACTCGCGCAGCTACGCGTACATGGGGGTCCGACACGGACCCCAAAGTGACGGCTCCGACTGCTCTTTCGAGCCGGAGTGCGCGGCTCGGTCGGACTGCTCGCGGCGCGCATCGTACTTACCCGGCCGGGGAACGTCTCCATTGCGCGGTGCGATTCGAGTCCGAGCGAGTCGGTCGGTGCGGGTAGACCCGGGAACGAGTCGGTGGGAGCGGTCGGGTCGCCCGGACGAGTCGGTCGGCGATTTCGCATCGTACTCGCTCGCCCGGACGCGCGTACGAATCGGTCGGGAAATAGGGCTCCGAATCGGATCCGGTTAAGCCGAATCCGATTCGGAGCCCTACCGGCCGAGATCGGAATCAGCCCCTATGTCTTTGTACAGAATGTTCTGAGGCCAGATAATAAGCCTACGAAGGGATGCAGCTGTAATCAAACCATTTCTGAGTATATTTTCTCATGAGTCCATGCTGGATAATATATTTTAAGTGATTGTCTAAAAAAATTTCAATTTTAAATATGAGCATGTAAAATGGACGTGTTGGTGCCCCGGGGCCTATGTAACATCATAACGGGTAATTTCTCAGACATACATATAGTTGCACTCTTCCTCCAATTACAGCCTAATGAAAAGACATAGGTTATAGTTTATACAAGGCAGTCCCACCTCTAACCGCACCCCCACTGCAGTAAATAGCTTCCGGTAGCAGGCCAAGAGTACCAGTAGCACTCCAACTACCTGGAGAACCTGATAACTGGGAAGGGGATTTATTGAGGTGCAGCAGCTAAGGAGCCAGCAGGGTGTTACATGAGTAGGGACCAGTTGAATATAACAGCCAGATAGGATTGGAGTGTGACAGGTCATGGCTGACATCGAATGTAGTAGTGAATAGACAAAACAAACAAGTTTGTTACCTTTCATAACATTCTTTCTGGTAAATAATCTATCTAGCCCCAGATTCCTCACCTTTAGAACACCCCCAGGTGCCAGACTGGATTCAGAAATGTTTTCAGCAGTTCTCCAGTTCAGCCCTAGTTGGTGCCACATGGTTACGTGATGTCTCCGTTCTGCCCTGGAAGGGACAGAGTGAAGCCATTTGTAAGCGCCTCTCCTGTGCGCTGTCATTAGTTTCTTACTTGACTCATTCTGCTCCCTCAGATGCGGAAACAATTGTCCAGTGTGAAAATCTCTAAATTGGTACCTATTTGGTTGGTAAAAAGAGACTACTCCACCGAATGGATAAGTGAGAGGGCAGTGGGGAATTTGCGTTTAGATAGAGTGTCCACCAGAGAGAATGTTACTAAAGGTAAGTAACTTCTTTCTGTGATGGATATTTCTAACCTCGGATTCCACACCTTTAGAATAGATACCAAGCTGTGCCACCTGAAGGTGGAGGGTCTGTAGAGTGAGCTGAGACCAAAAAGTCTTGCAAAGCCGAATGGGCAACATGCCCTTCTTGTCGGACCTGGATGTCAAGCCAGTAGTGCTTTGTGAACGTCCGCACTGTCACCCATGTCATGGCCTGATAGATGTCCAGGGCACGCACTCCGTGTGCCAATACAGTGGTAGCAGCATTAGGTCTGGTGAAATGGTCTCTTCTGGTGACTGCATAGTAGATCTTAATGAAGATGACTATCTACCTGCACACATTCCTACTCTGCACTGCTATGTCTTTCCTTTCCTCAGACCCCACAAAAAGCTGATTATCCACCAGATGCTCACTGGTGCAAACTATGTAAAATCTTAAAGCAGTTTTGTGGTTCAGTCAATGGATTCTCTCCTCCTCATTTGAGGGGAGAGATGGGGCAAAGTACACTAGAAATGTTTTTCAAACCTTTATGAAATCTCAGCAAGTGATTTAAACAGGAACATTTGGTCCAGCAAAAATAACAAGAGCAAAAGGGCTGACAAATAATCTTTAATAGTGCCCACGGCAAGACATTGCTGGGCCAAAAATAAAACAGAAAGTAAAACAGTTTAACTTGTAAGGGGCCTGCATTGCTGACCTTACAACAGGCCATAAACTTATCCATGCGGCTGGCATTATGGAGTTTGTCGAGGGACGCCTGGCAGCAAGGATAACATCCACAACCTCAGGTGGTAGATCAAATGCAGTCAATTTCCACCACTCAATCTCAATGTATGGAGGAGTAGATTGTGCAGTTTTGGGTGCAGAACCCTGCTCTGCTGAGGTAACAGAAGACTCTTCTGAAGCAGCATTATTGGAGGAAAGATGCTCATGGCAAGAAGTTCCAAGTACCACACGCTCCTGGCCCAACCCATAGACAATAGGATGACTTGAGTCTGGTCATTTCTGATCTTTTTCAGAACTGAAGGCAAGATAGGCAGAAGTGGAAAGACATACACAAGTCTTCCGCGCAACTCTAGCCAGAAGAATTCTCCCAGACAGAGCTGTCTTGGGAATTCCAACGAAAATGTTTTGACACCAAATTCTCAAACGAGGCCAAAGTTTCCAGCCTGGGTTAACACTACTGTTAAAAGATGCCCTGTGCCATCTCAGTGTTCAACGACTATTCATGATCTGCCAGGCACCTCTGACTGAGCTCGTCCACCCTGGCAGTTAAATGGCATTTAAATATCACACCAGATTGTTCACAACCATGAAGATGTCCTGTTGCTCCAGCCTACTCCAGAGATGCACAGCCTCTTGGCACAGGACCTAGGACCCCACTCTGTTCTGCTTGCTGTAATAACACGTCAGAGGTGTTGTCTGTGCAAACCTCTACCAGCCTTTCTTCAATGGAAGGCAGGAAGACCTTCAGTGCCAGTCAGCTCCAGAAGTTTGATACAGCGCTGGGTTTGTGCCCAAGAACAGAGTCCTGTGACCTCAACCTGCTTCAGATGACCTCCCCAACCCAGCAGTGATATATTCTTCACCACTGTCATCTGCTGGTGTAGAAAGGAGAGATGCCTACTTCTGGTCTAATTATGGTCGAGCAGCCACCTCTGCAGTCTCCTCCGAAACCTGGATGGGATCCAACAGGGTTCATTGGTGCGGGGCCCACTGAGAGTTCAGATTTAACTGCAGAGCCCACATGTGCCACCTGGCATATTTGAAAATCAGGATGCAGGAGGCTGATAGGTCAAGAAGCATCAGAACTGCTCTCAGCGAGCCCTAGGACCGAAGCTGAAACATTCGTATAATAGGCTGAATGTCTTGGACTCATGATTGTGGGAGGGCCCTTAACTGCTGTGTATCCAAATCTTTTATGAAAGGAAACCTCTATGAAGGAGCCATTTGTGACTTTGGCACATTATTCGAAAACCACATCGATATTAGGAGGTTCATTGTCATCTGTAGGTGGTAGCTGACTGACTGCGGCGAGCCCACCTTCAAATGCTAGTCATAGAAGTAGGGGGAAACCAGTACCCTGCACCTCTGATGATGGGCAGTAACTATTTTATTTATTTATTCATTTATAAAAAGTTTTATATAGCGCTAGCTAGACCCGGGGGTATCAGAGCGCTTTACAGAATCAGGAGCCAGGCAATAATCTAGAGACTTAGTAACTGACGCACAAACAATCTTAGGCTAATGTACAAACAGCAATAAACACACATGGAAATATTAGGCAATGCGGGTGGAATACAATATGTACACAGACAGCACCAAGGCCCTGATGGCGGTTACTGCTTAATGGCAAGTCACCACTTATGAGTCCAGTGAGAGAACGACCCTTCAAGGTAAAAAGAGGCAAAATAGAAGTAAACAGCCATCTGTTTAACAGGTCAAATAGAGAGACTGATAGAACCAAGGTTAAGAATTGTTCAAGTGTTCCAGTATTTGTTGATGAGAAGGCGTTAAGGTCTCTTTTGAAGCCAGTGAAGGAAGGGTTGCTTCGTAAGTCCTTCGGTAGAGAGTTCCATATGCTGGTAGCGTTACCCGAGAACGAGCGAGCCTGGCTATATTTCTTTTTTAGTTTGGGAAGAACGAGAAGAAGTATTTTGGAGCTTCTCAGTGCTCTGGTTCTTCCTGCTTTAATGAGTTTGTTGTTTAAGTATTCAGGGGTGTGTGAGTGAATGGCTTTGTGGGTGATACAGGCAGTCTTGAAATTGCATCTTCCTTCTATAGGAAGCCATTTGAGGGTCTTGAGTGCAGGCGTGATGTGATCAAATCATTTAATATCTGTTATGAGCCTGACTGCCATGTTTAGTACTGAACTGAGGGGAGCGAGGTACAATTTCGGGGTCCCTGTGAGGATAGCATTTCCGTAGTCAAGTTTGGAGAGGACCAGAGATTGAACGACTCATTTGAAGTCATCCAATGGAATGAATGGTTTGATTTTTTAAGGTGTTTTGGTGTGTACATCGCTCCTTTGACTGAGTTTTTGATGTGTTCCTTCATTGACAAGTCCTTATCCAGGGTGAATCCTAAGGATTTAGCCGAATTGGAAAGAGTGAGAGTACAATTTAGAGCCTTCAGGTCATTGATCCAGTCTTTGATAGGAAGGTGATTACTTTTGGGGGAGAACAGGATAATTTCTGTTTTTCTGGGATCTAATTTTAAATGATTAGAGTTAAACCACGAATGGATATTACCCAGTGTGACATTGAGATGACGAATGTCCCTGGGGGATTTAATTTTGTAGTAGAGTTGAGTGTCATCTGCATAGAGGTGGAATTTGATTCCAGCTTGCTTCAGGATGATAGAAAGGGGCTCCATGAAGAGATTGAACAGTGACGGGGAGAGGATTGAGCCCTGTGGTACGCCAAGCAGGGCCGGACTGAAAACCAATACCGGCCCTGGCAAAGTGCTCGTCCGGCCCCCCGGGGCTTGGGGGGGTGCGGCCGAGCTGTTTGCCAGGGCCGGTTTCGGCTGATTTTGTTACAGGGGCCGATATTGCAGCTATGCTGCAAAAACGGCCCTGTAATAAAACGGCCCCCAGGGTCCCAAAATCGGCCCCCACCCTAGCGGCCCACTGGGGAAACGCCCGGTGCCCGCTATGGCCAGTCCGGCCCTGACGCCAAGAGAGACCGGTGTGGGTTTTGAGAGGCAAGGGTTGATTTTGATTTGTTGTGATCGGTGTTGAAGGTAAGAAGTGAACCATTTTAAAAGGGAAACATCCAATACAACGCAGTCATTACAACGCACTACCTTTACAACATGGCTGTTACAACGCAACAGCCTTTACATCGCATGCCATTACAACGCAGCCATTACAACGCCTGTCACTACAATGCATGCCATTACAAAGCATGCCACTACAACGCATGACATTACAACGCATTATAAGGTAAGTAATGGGGATTTTTTAAGTTTTAGGGTGGGTATTGGTTTTGTGGTACATGAGAATAGTAATTTGTACCCCTACACTATCCAACACTTACCCTACTGTTGCACTCACTGGAGTGGGAATAGTATTTTTATACCTACACTATCCAACACTTACCCTACTGTTGCACTCACTGGAGTGTATGTATGTATTTAAGCTTATAAAGCGCTCAGCTACCCCCAACGGAGGTGTCCCGGCGCTAGCGGAGACAGTGGAAAGTGGGGGCAAGTTAGAGTTGTCGAGCCACAGTGTGCTAAGGGAGGCTGAAGAGCCAGGTCTTCAAAGCCTTCCGGAAGATAGATTACGATTTGGCTTTTCTGATGTGATCCGGCAAGGAGTTCCACAAGGTTGCGGTTTTGACGGAAAAGGACCGTCCTCCTATTCTGGATTTAGAAAAACGGGGGGTGACAAGGCGCTCAAGGTGGTTTGATCTTAGGGTCCTTGACTGATGGTATTTGCGAACTCTCTTCTTTAGGTATTGCAGGCCAATATTGTTAAGTGCTCTGTATGCCAGAGTCAGTGCCTTAAATTCAGTTCTCCTTTTGACGGGCAGCCAGTGGAGACTACGCAAATGAGGGGAGATGTGGTGCCTTAGCAGGACATTTCTAATAAGCCTGGCTGCCGCGTTCTGCACAGTTTGCAATTTCCTGAACAGGTATGCTGGCAGACCCAAGTACAGACTGTTTGCATAGTCAAGCTGTGACATAATCACCGCATGGACTATTGTTTTCCTGCAGTCCATTGGTAGGAAGTGAAGGAATCTCCGTAGGGCCTTCATCTTCCAAAAGCAGGATGAGGAAACATGGCCTATCTGGGTCTTGCATGACAAGGAGGTATGCAGTTTGAAACCCAGGTTCCTAGCAGTGGAATCCTAGGAGTGGGAATAGTAATTTTTACCCCTACACTATCCAACACTTACCCTACTGTTGCCCTAAAAGTATTATGCGTTGTAATGGTATGTGTTGTAATGGTATGCGTTGTAATGGAATGCGGTGTAAGTGTAGTTTCTAAAAATGTGTTGTGATGGCATGCGTTGTAAAATCATGCATTGTAATTGATGATGCGATGTAAAAACCACGTTGTAAAAGCATGCGTTGTAAATGTTTGCATTGTAATGTCATACATTTATTTTAAAACAGTGCCATTAATACCGGCGTGGACCCTCAAGGAGTCCAGTAAGGCTGAGTGGTTCACAGTGTCAAAAGCCGCTGATAAGTCAAGTAGGATAAGTATGCATGCATCACCATCATCTAAGGATCTATGTATGTCATCTGTGATATTAAGCATGGCAGTTTCAGTGCTACATCCTTTCCTGAAACCTGATTGGAAGGAGTCAAGTAGGTTGGAATCCTCAATATGTCGGTTGAGTTGTTGTAAGGTGCATTTTTCCATAGTTTTGGCAAGAACGGGATGTTGGAGATAGGTCTGAGGTTGTTGAGATCATTCGGGTCAGCCCTGGGATTCTTGGGAATGGGTGTGATTTGACCTAGTTGAAGGGATTCAGGTACACAGCCCGAGGCTAGGGAAGAGTTAATGATTTTTGTCCACCATAGGGCGATAATGTGGTTAAGGTTATGTACTATTTTAGCAGGGAGGGGATCCATGGTGTGAGAAGTGGGCTTTAGTTTCGCAATAATATAATAAATAAGTTCTGCAATGGGTTTGAAGACCGACCAATTTGCGTTGTTTTTCAATTGGATGTTGAAAGGGTTGCCACTAGTACCATTTGGAGCCATTTATTCTTTGGCGAGGTCCAGAGGAGTGACTGAGGTAGTGTGGGGAGTGTCAGAGCAGATTGGTTGTAAGGGGGGTGGGGTTGTGACTTGAAGGAAAGATTAATCAATTTTCATTATTTTGTCTGTGAAGAAACTGGCAACTTCTTCACAACGTTCCTTAGAGGCTATGATTTCATATGTGGAGGAAGAAGTGGTTTGTCGTTTGACAATGTTAAATAGTTCTCTAGGCCTGTTTTTTGCGCGGTCAAGTTGGTTGCGGAAGAATGTGGCTTTTTCTCTGAAGATGGGCTTCTTGTATGGCATCCTTGCAGTTCTGAGTAGCGTAAGATGTACTGAAGATGTGTTTTGTCTCCAGGTCCTTTCAGCTTGCCTAAGATGTCTTCTATCGTTGTTGAGATCTGAGTTAAACCAAGATTTTGATTGAATTGATCTTAGTTGTTTTAATTTGAGAGGTGCGAGTAGGTCAAGAGCTTCAGTTATAGCAGTGTTGAAGTGTGTGGTCAGGTCATTTACGTTATGCGAGGAAGGGTGATGTTGTAGTTGTTCACAGATCTTGGCTTCAAGGTCCATAAAAGGGACTTGTTTGATGTTTCTGGTCCATTGCTTAGGTTTAAATGATGAGTTTAAGTGTGGTTTGATGGAGGTATCAATGTTGAACAGTATGAGATGGTGGTCTGACCAGTCTATAGGTAAGATGGCACTAAGGGAGACCAGTTAATTGTTGGTGATAATCGCATCAAGTGTAACGCCTTTGATATGTGTTGGTTTATTGCAGAGTTGATTTTGGTCATTCATTTCTAGAAGGTTCATGAGGCACCTCAATCAATCAATCAATCAAGCAGGCATTTGTTAAGAGTGACTACTCACCCGTAAGGGTCTCAAGGCACTGAGAGTAGGGGGGGTGCAGGTTCCAGTCCATCAAGGAGGGGGTCTGTTGAAGAGCCAGGTTTTGAGGTTTCTTGCGAAGATGGGAAGCGATGTTGTCTGTCGGAGGTGGAGCGGAAGGGCGTTCCAGGCTCTGGCCGTGTGGAAGGAGAAGGAGCGGCCTCCCGATCTGGTCTTTCTGGTGCGGGGGACCACGGCGTAGGAGAGCTGGGCTGATCGTAGGGTCCTTTGGGGTGCGTGGAAATTGAGTCGGCTGTTCAGGTATGCTGGTCCGGTGTCGTGGAGGGCCTTGTGTGCGTGGGTGAGCATCTTGAAGGTGACTCTGGCCTCGAAGAGGAGGCAGTGGAGTGTGCGCAGTTGCTGGGAGATGTGGCAGTGTCTTGGCAGGTTGAGGACCAGTCTTGCGGCAGCGTTCTGGATATTCTGTAGCTTGTAGTGAGGTTTTTGTTTATTCCGGCGTAGAGTGCGTTGCCGTAGTCGAGTCTGCTGGTGACCAGGGCGTGAGTGACGGTTTTTTATGTGTTCGAGAGGGATCCATTTGAAGGTCTTACATAGGAGGCGGAGGGTGTGGAAGCAGGAGGATGAGACGGAGTTGATCTGGCGGTCTATTTTGAGCTCGGAGTCCAGGATGATTCCCAGGTTGCGTGCGTGGTCAGTGGGGGTGGGTGGGTTTCCGAGGGCGGGGGGCCACCAGGTGTCGTTCCAGGCATCGGGGTTTGGGCCCATGATGAGTACTTCTGTCTTGTTGGTGTTTAGTTGTAGGCAGCTGTTTTTCATCCATTTTGCGATGGCTTCCATGCCTTCTTGAAAGTTGTGTCTGGCGGTGTTGGGTTCGTTGGATAGGGAGAGGATGAGTTGGGTGTCGTCTGCGTATGACACGATGTTGAGTCCGTAGGTTCTGACGATGGGGGCGAGTGGAGCCATGTAGACGTTGAAGAGCATAGGGCTGAGGGAGGACCCCTGATGGACTCCGCAGGCGGTTGGTGTAGGGTCCGAGAGGAAAGAGGGGAGTCAGACCCGCTGCGTTCTGCCGGAGAGGAAGGAGCGTATCCTGGTCCTGGATCCCTGCGTCGAGGAGTCTGCGTATTAGGGTGCGGTGAGAGACTGTGTCGAACGCCGCTGAGAGGTCGAGGAGGATGAGGGCTACTGTTTCTCCTTTGTCCAGTAGGGTGCGGATGTCGCCTGTTGCGGCGAGTAGGGCGGTTTCCGTACTGTGGTTTTTTCTGAAGCTGGATTGGGAGGAGTCGAGGATGTTGTGCTCTTCGATGAATCTGGCGAGTTGACTGTTGATGGCTGTCTCGATGACTTTCGCTGGGAATGGGAGCAGGGAGATGGGTCTGTAGTTTTTGAGGTCGGTGGGGTCTGCCAAGGGTTTCTTCAGGAGGGGGTTGACCTCGGCATGTTTCCAGTCATCAGGGAACGAGGCGGTCGCCAGGGAGCAGTTGATTGTGTGGCTGAGTATGGGTGCGATGGTGTCGGCGGCTCTGTTGAAGATGTGGTGAGGGCAGGGGTCCTTGGGGGCCCCGGAGTGGACTGACTTCATTGTCTTCAGTGTGTCTTCAGTGGTGAGGGCTGTCTAGTTGTCAATCGCTGGCTTCAGGGTGTCGGGGATGGTTGGCAGGGGTTCAGTGTGTTGGTTGTCTTCGTCGAAGTTGTCGTAGATGCTCTTGATTTTGTGGTGAAAGAAGGTGCTGAGTTTGTCGCAAAGGTCTTGTGAGGGAGGAATGTCCGTCGATTCGCTGGTGGGTTGGGTGAACTCCTTGATGATGTTGAAGAGTTCTTTGCTGTTGTGTGCGTGTGTGGAGATTCTGTCTTCAATCGCTTTTTTTCTTGTTTTTCTGATGAGTTGGTGGTGGGTGTTGGTAGCGGCTCTGAAGTTGTTGTGTGCTTCTATGGATTTGGTGTTCCTCCAGGCCTTTTCGAGGCGCCGGCAAGTGCGTCTGGACTCTCGAAGTTCGGTGGTAAACCATCTGGCTTTCTTGGCGTGGGTGTTGTTGTTTTTCTTCAGGGGGGCTATGGTGTTGGCACTGTCGGAGATCCATCTGTGCAGGGTTCGGGCTGCGATGTTGGGGTTGTCGTTTCCCGCGATGGTTGGGGTGGAGTTGCTGAGTGAGGAGGTGAGCTGGTCGTAAGTGATTCTGGTCCAGTTTCTTTGTGGGAGCAGGTGCTGGTGTCTGTGGATGGTGGGTGTTCTGAAGGTGAAGTGGATGCATCGGTGGTCAGTCCACGGGAGTTCGGTGGTGTGGCTGAAGGTGATGGAGTTTCCTGTTGTGAAGAGGGGGTCGAAGGTGTGTCCTGCTGAGTGCGTTGGTTCGGTCACGATTTGGCGGAGTCCAATGTTGTGGAGATTGTCCAGGAGGGATGTGGTGTTGGGGTCCAGTTGGTTGTCGAGGTGGAAGTTGAGGTCTCCCAGCAGGATGTAGTTGGTGGATGCGGTGGCTTGCGGGGAGATGATGTCCGTGATGGAGTTAGTGAACGGTCCGCGTGGTCCAGGGGGTCGGTAGATGAGGATTCCTCGGAGGGTGGTGGTAGGGCTGGTCAGTATCTTGAAGTGAAGGTGTTCCATCAGGTCTGTGGTTTCGTCAGGGAGTGTGCTCAGGCGGAGGGTGGATTTGTGGACGATGGCGATTCCTCCTCCCGGGCGGGTGGTGTGGTCCTTCCTGGAGATCTTGTATCCTTGGGGAATGGCGATGGTGATGTCTGGCCCCGAGGTGGTGTTGGTCCAGGTTTCGGTGAAGAATGCTAAGTCCGGGGTGGTGCTGTCGAGGAGGTCCCAGATTTCGGTGGCTTGTTTGTGGAGGGATCGGACGTTGAGGAGGATGCATTGCAAGGTCTTCGGTACGGGTGTGTTCTTGCGGTCGGGTTGTGCTGGGTCCATGTTCCTAGCGGTGCTGTAGGTTTGTCGGCAGTGATGACAGCTGAAGGGTCCGTGGTTGTCGGCTGGTGAGGCTAGCATGCAGTTGTTGTGTAGGCCTGGGAGTGCTGCTGGGTCGTAGCGTTGGCGGTGCGGAGGTCCAGGGTTCCTGGCGCTGGTCGAGGTCGGGTCACGGACGGGCGCAGGCAGGCTTGCCTTTGGCGTGCCAGCGGCGCGCCCGCTGCGCGCGACTGCCATTAAGAAGGGGTCGGGGAGGGCTGGACAGCTGGGAGGCGGGAGCGGGGAGGGGAGCTGGATTGGGCCGGTCGCGCTGGTCGTGCTGGGGGGGAGGGACCGCGGGGGCAGCAGCGGCAGGGAAAGCGGGCAGGAAAGGAAATAGAGCAGAAAGGAGCAGAAATGCAGAAAAGTGCAGAAAGGAGAAGAAAAAGAGGTGAAAAAACGAGTGAAAAACTAGTGAAAAACGAACCTAGAGAAAGGAGATAGAGGTCCACTGGACCACCAGGGATGAGGCGCAGGGAAACCTGCAGGTGGAGGAGGGCCTCGAGCACCAAACACTCGAGAGTGCAGGGGCAGGCCTCACTTAATGGTGGAGCTGCGAGGGAGGGGGAGCAATTTCACTGACAATGGGTCAGTGGTCTTGCTCGCCTGTCCCCGCAGCGGCCGCCATTAAGTAGGGGTTGGGGAGGGTTGGACAGCTGGGAGGCGGGAGCGGGGAGGGGAGCTGGATTGGGCCGGTGGCACTGGTCGTGCTGGGGGGAGGGGCCGTGGGGCAGCAGGGAATGCGGGCAGGAAAGGAGGGATAAGGAGGAGTAAAGGAAAAAGGAAATAGAGCATAAAGGAGCAGAAATGCAGAAAAGTGCAGAAAGGAGAAGGAAAAGAGGGTAGAAAAATTAGTGAAAAACGAGTGAAAAACGGAGCTAGAGAAAGGAGATAGAGGTCCACTGGACCACCAGGGATGAGGCGCAGGGAAACCTGCGGGTGGAGGAGAGCCTCGAGCACCAAACACTCGAGAGTGCAGGGGCAGGCCTCACTTAATGGTGGAGCTGCGAGGGAGGGGGAGCAATTTCACTGACAGGCGCCTGACTGTGGAGTCTTCGGCGTTGTTCCAGTGTAAATTAAAGTCTCCCAAGTACACATCCTTCTTGTCAGTTAAGGAGAACCAAGTTAGTAGGTCTGATAACTCTTCGGCGAAGAGGGTGCGATTTCCAGGGGGGTGGTAGATGGTGTGAAACTTGATATGTGGGGAGCCATTACCTTTAACTTTGACGCCAAGGTATTCGAAGGTCGAGTATTCAGAATTATTTAGTAAGGATAGATGGATTTCAGCTTTGTGGATTATGGCTAGACCTCCAACAGTTTTTTCCAGTCTATCCTGTCTTATGATGGAGTAACCAGGTGGGGTAAGCAGATCAAGTATGGCATTTGAGTGGTCATTAAGCCAGGTTTCCGTGAGGAAGGTGATATCAATTTCCTCACCGAGTAGGGTTTCAGCGATATCTGAAGCGTGTTGAGCTGCCGATCTGCAGTTAATGAGCACGCAAGATAAAGACGAAGGAGTGCCTTTAGCCAGTTGTAGAGTCTGGATGGTGGTGAATTGAGCAGGTGGTCTGAGCGAGTCAGTAGTTATGTGGGATCTATTTATGCCCACTATAACTGGGATGGTGGAGGGATTGTGTGCCAAGGTCTGGGTCTTTGCAGCCGATCTGCATTTGGCGAGCATGCAAGATAACAGGCAGGGATTGTCTACTACAGATTGTACGGGCTGGATGGTAGTGAGTTGGGCAGGGGGTCTGGGTGAGTCTGTAATAACAGTGGTTCTGTTAATGCCAACTATTACTGGAATGGAGGAGGGAGAGGTGAGAACAGTAGTCTGGGGCTTCGGGAGGTAAGAGTCACTGAGAGCCACAGCTTCCTGTATAGATAGGGGGCAGTGAGAACGACGGGGCCTATGGGCCAGCTGGCCCAGTGGAGTGGAAGGTCAAGGGGTGCCTTGTAAGGCCGTCAGTGAGTCTGAGTGAGGAGGCCATTTCAGGCTCTCGTTGGTGGTAGAGCGGGTATGGATGGCCTGAATTGATAGGTCCTGTCTAAGATGTGCTAGGTCAGTTGTGAAAGAGTCGATTTTACGCTCCATACGGTGAAGAATCTGAGTGAGAGTGTAATTGATATATCCCACATAGGTGGTGGGGGAAGACTTGGCAAGTCCTGTGCATGTGAGAGTAGAGGTCGCTGTGCTATTGGGGTACTCTAAGTCGTTGGGGCAAGCATCCCAACACATGCCCTGGACCTCAACAGGCTTAGTTATAGTGTGATTGTGTGCAGGTGAGGAAGCAGGTGGGGACCTGCTGGCGGGCAATTGACTGTTGTAAGAGTTGGAGGGTTGTTGGTGATGATGGTTGAGTCCGGGGGAATCCCAGCGTCCGATATATTGGTAATGTGAGGGTACGAGTTCAGACCTGTGTGTAGGGCAGCAGGGAGCTCAAGTCTACAGGGGAGGACAGTGTCATTGGGTCTGGCATTGCCGATCGTCTCTGACGTCAGGGTAGGGCTTGCATTATGAGGAATGGGAGCAACTGTAGCCAGATTGGTAGAAGACGGGCTAAGGCTAGGGCCCACTACCCTAGGTTTGGTGAGAGAGTCGTCTGGGTAAGTCATTGTGATATTGCTGGCTAGGGAGGGAACCAGAGAGGTGATTATAGGGGACATTGGTCGACGGTGTGTGTTGGAGGGTGTGGCAGAGTTGAGGGTTGTGTCAGGAGGTTGGGCCGCGCGAGGTATTAAGTCCAGTTGAGGAAGAGGGAGGGTCTGTTCGGGATTAGCGGATTGTGGTAGAGGGGAGAGAGTAGTTGAGGGTATTTGGCCCTAGTGTGTGAGTGCAGTGGTCAGTTAAAGAAAGTGTTTATCAAAGATGGTGAGGTGAGGGTCCGTGGCTTGAATGAGTATATTCCCTGTTCTGAAAATGGATATGTCAATTTCTCCTCTAAAAGATGGGGAGGGGGACGTCATCAGTTTTATTCCATAGGGTATTTTGATTGATTGGGAGACTTGTAGGAGGAGGATGAAGATGCTTTTCCATTTAGCTGGGGGTTTAGCGTAGAAGATAAAGTCAGTTTTCTTGGTGTAGGTATCGGCTATTAGTGTTTCCGGGTGCAGCTTCAGTAGCTTATGTTTGAGATTCTTTTTTGAGTACTTGAGGAAGTTTTTAGGATACACGATGCTCCATGAGTTTGGCCCATATCTGGTCAGGGCTGAGTCCGGGGGCTTGTGTAGGTCCATTGCAAAGGAAGGTCCTTGATTGATATATGAGGAATCATTCATCCTGGTTCGAATTGGGAATACTATTCAAACATAGCATAGGTATATTAGCATGGGGCTGACTTTAGATTTAAGCAACAAGGATATTGAGACGGTTCCCAGAAAAAGCCAGGACTAAAGGTTGACGATGAAGAGGCATTGCTAAAGGAAGGTCCTTCATTGTGTTATGAGGAATCATTCATCCTGATTTGAATTGGGAAATACTATTTAAATATAGCATAGGCATAATAGCATGGGGCTGACTTTAGTTTCAAGTAACAAGGATGCAGAGACAGTTCCCAGATAAAGCTAGGACTGAAATTGACGATGGAGAGGCACCGTTGTAAAATGGCCGCTGCTTTGGGAACTAAAGAGAATAGTCTTACCTTTCTGTTCATGCAGTGATAGGTTGCACAGAGTCCTACTTTGCTTTCTGTGCATGGGCTAGAGTGCAAGTCCTATATCTGTTTCCCTCAGGCTGCTCGGGTCACCATCTTGTAGAGGAAATCTTTATTTTTTTTAAGGTTGAAAATCCACACAAACAGATATTTTGAGGATAAAAAGTCGCTGTTGTGCGATAAAAGCACCGCACACAATTCAGGGGCTATTCCAGAGTGCACTTGTGCGTGGACCTCATTGGGTGAAATCTAATTTGCAGCCGTATCTTGTTTTTCGAGCAAGGAGCTCTGTCGTACATGGCGGCGGGCTCGGATAGAGCGCGGAAGAAGCAGCTGGACAAACATTTATCACAATGCGAGCGTATCCTGCTCGATCGCATTGGCAGATGTTACACGCCGCACTATGGAGGCCGGCAGGGCTGTAGAGTTCCAGGAATGGGAGCGGGCGTCAGACCCAGGCAGACGAATCGTCGTAGTCATCTGGATGGGAAGATCAAAAATTGGGAAAAAAATACCCCAGATCACCAGATGACGGGAGAAATATCTCACTTTGGAAAGGCTCTGGCAATTCTTCCATGGACAGCACGTCGTTGAGGTATTCAGACAGGGGCAAGATCCAACAGCGCCTTCCAAATGATGGAAAACACGGGAAGCGGGCCCCGCCAGTCCAGAGGAGATTAAATCAGGCGCCCCGAAATATTCGACAAGGGCGACATCCAGGGACGGGAGAGTTAGACCAACGTGGTAGTTAGTGCAGCAAGTGCAGTAATAAGGTCTCCCACTGCGGCAACGAGAAGGCACAGCTCAGCTGCTGCGGGTAGATGAAGATCAGTCGTCCATGCATTGGGATTGAGCCGAGAGAGAGAAAAAAAATAGAGGTAAATGACATCAGCTATGTTCCCATGCCGTTGTTGTGTTGATGCTGTAAGGCAGTGGGGTGGATGGCAGGGCATATCCAGGGATATTTATTGATCGGTGACCCCAAGCCCCAGAGCGTCTAGGCAGAACCATTGCCATCAGGTTCATGAACACTGGAGTGGTATTGGTGAGACTGAAGAAGAGTATGGAAAATTAAAAATGCTCCTGGCCTACATTGCATAGCAGGTAATGTCTGTTGGACTGCCGGATGGGTTAATGAAAATATGTACCCTGCAAGGCCAAGGCTGCAATCCTGTCACCCGGATCCAGGTCAGACAGAACCTCAGCCAGCGTGAGAATTTTAAATTTGTTATTCTGCAAGAAGACATTCATAGGGTGAAGCTCTAAAATAGGATGGAGGCTTTCATTTTTCTTCACCATGAGAAAGCAGCAGCAGTAACATCCCGTCCCTATCTCCATGGCCGGAGCCCTCTTGCAGAGCACACACCTCTTGCCGCAAGATGGGAAGGTGCATCTCTGAAAGCCACTTTGATGTGGAAGCTGCAGTCAGTTGGAAAGTAATGGAAGGCTCAGGAGGACTCGTGTTGGATATGATGACTTGCCACTATGGGAGAAAGTGATTGATCCACTGGTATGTGGTGGTGGTTATGTGCCACTTGGTACAGTGGCCTGACAGCTGATGCTGCAAGGAAGGGGAAGTGGAAGACCAGTACCCATATGGACCCACACCGTGCCTGCTTGACCTTCCCCCCAGCCTCGGAATGACTGCTGTGACTGATGCAGTGTGGAATGGCCAGTCATTGCCCATTGAATATCCTCAAAAATGGCCAAAACTGGTTGGAAAACTGCCTGGCAGTGGTGGAGAGTCCTAACACATGCTGTAGTTCATCTCTCCTTAAAACTTTCTAAGGTAGAGTCAGTTTTTTTGCCAAATAGGTGGGATCCATCAAAAGGTATATCCATAAGGGATGCCTGCACACCTCCTGAAATGAACTCATCCATGCATGGTGCTGGAGGACCATAATGGATTCAACTGCTGCCCAAATCAATTAGTCAGATCCAAGCCAGCACGAATGATGATAATGTATTTGGCTACATCCTTACCATCCTGAATGGTTTGAGCGAGGGAGGTGATAAATTCTTCCAGAACCACCAGCAAGATCTTACTGGCCATGTCCCAGAAGGCTTTTTTATATCAGCCTAGTAGGCACATTTCATTGACCTCCCTCAAGGCCAAGCTGGCTGAAGAGAACATCTGTTTCCTGAATGCCATTGACTTCCTGTCTGTAGATTGGGGGTGTTATAGGAAATATATTGGGGTTTACCTTGCTGGCGGAATCCACGACAAACAACTCCCAAAAAGTAAGATGCTGTGACAGAAATCCAGTGCCGGCTGGCATCAGTATTTGGTGTATGGCCACCAACCATTTCACTGTGGGCAAAAGCAAGTGAAATGGTTGACCAGGTGCCCATTATAGAATCTGTTAGGGCGCTGTTGAATGGCAGTGAGGCTCGGAGAAAGCAGGCGAGGTTACAGGACTTCCATGAGGGCAATTGTTTTAATTTCAACAAGAGGCAGTTGTAGGTGCAGGACATCAGCAACACTTACAATTGCTACAGTAAAAAAAGCACCAGTATCTGTAGGGGGCCCAATGTATTAAGAGACGTATCAAGCCCATTGGACTCCTGTAGTCTTCTGTAGGTTCATCACTGACATCTGTTTCTGAAAGTAACAGCATTGTTGGAACCCTGTAGTTTTAGGTGGGGATATTGATTGCTTTCACAATGGATGCAAATATGGAAAATTTATCGAAAATCAATGAAAATGATAGCTAAGCTTTTGATCCATGTGTGAAGGCACAGAAAGATAAGATCTGATATTGGCACTTATATGTGGCTCCTCTCCATCACTTCTGTGGTGCAACAAAGCCAACACAGACCTGCACGGCACAACCTAGAGGCACAGAGGAGCATTGCGACTCCAGTCTGACACCTGGGGATAGTCTAATGGTGAGTAATCTTTGGTCAGAAGTACCCATCAGAAACAGTAGACAACTGCAGAGGAGAGGAAACAAGGAAGGACAGTAGGAAAACAACAAAGGTACAGACTGTCAGGTTTGTTTTAGGTCCTAAGGAACAGTACCTCCAAGAAGTCCACCTTCCGGCAGTTATGACTCTGCATCTAGTAAACCAGAGGATCAGAATGGCCAGATGCGGGGAAGGGAATTAGGGAGGGTACTGCGGGGAGGGAGATCTGGAACAGAGAGATTGTCTGATTATACCTTTTTCTAGGAAGATAAACAATTTGCAAGTCTACAATATGTTTTTTGAACAAAGGAAATGATACCTGTGAAAATAAAACTTAATACTGTCTATGCTTCTTACTTCTTACTTCAGACGTTTGTTTGGCATTCCAGGATACTGTTATCATCAATAGAAAGATTGTTCATCAATAATTTGCCAAGAGATTTACCAGTCACTGGTCTTTTCAAAGATTGTTCATCAATAATTTACCAAGAGATTTACTAGTCACTGATCTTTTCAATTGTCATTAAGGCAAAAACAAACTGTGCCAAAGTCATTGATAGCCAGAGATTGTAAATGACTGTTCATATCACAGTCTTTAAACCAACACCATGATTTCTTTATATATGTATATATCGTTCCACTTGTTTATGTTTAGAGGAGATTATAGCCAGGATCCAAAGATACTTAAAAGAATGCCCTACCTGAACGATGCGCGGTACTGAAGACGGGGCCTACCGCGATGTCAGGAACTGCAGTGAAGCCGATGAGATGCGCGGAACTGAAGATGAGGCCTACCGCGATGTCTGGAACAGCAGGGGAGCCGAGGAAAAGCACCAAACTACTCCTTTCCAACGGCGATGCACGACAAGAAAGACAAAGCCCACCGCGATGTCAAGAGCAATCACGGAGATGAGGAAGATCAGGGAACCGCTCTGATCTGAAACCGCTGATAATCTGCGGTGCGTGCTTGGGCGTGGTCGCCTTTTATTGGCGACTTGGGAGTATACGGTGGCCGCATATAGTCATGCTCAATGGCCGGTATGAAAGGCAAAAATAATGTTGAAAGGAAAGAAAAGAAAAAAAAATGAGACACAAGGCAATTAGATATTACAATGGGAACAGAGGAATGCAATCTGTTAAAGTCTTTCTTCTATGCTGTGACACATTCTTATACGCTGGGAAACACATGAGCACAAGGATAATAAAGTCTACTGTGAACATGTCATTTTTGTACATAATATCACAAAGTTCTGCCAATATATCAATATGCATACCGGAATTTTGGAGGTTCATGACACAGACAAGGAGCAATCTGTGGAAGAGAATATAAAAAGGAGAGAAACACAACTAATCAGTTGTAAGGGAAATTACTACTGTTACAGACAAATCTCCTGGGAGCACCCGCCTTCCCCCGGGTCTTCACTGTGATTGGTCTCTTACTGATCTTGACCTGGAAGGCCCACCTGGATTCCTTTGTGCCACAACTGCCATTGGCCAGTCTCTAAATCCTCCAACCAGCTTCTTCCTGCTCATTCCCTGCCATATCTGTCTCCTGATCCAGTTAATCTTGCAACTCCGAGTACCTCTGATCCTGAAACAGTGTCTGTAGACCTGCCTGCTCTTTCACTGTGTTGCCATTTATATAGCACTTTCAACCCCTCACAAGGTGCTGAAGTGCCCTTATCATTTATCAGGTTTTCTACTGTCTGCAGACATATTTTCGAGTCATTCCTGGCACAGCAGAGCCTCATAACCCCTCAGCCATACTGAAATAATGAGTGACTGCATGGAGCCCTACTACTATGCTTATTACAATCAGCACCATAATAGCCCAACTTCTGCTCCCCTGTCTCCAATGCACAAAAAAGGAAAACAGGCATTGGCAAAGCCAATAGGTCTGCCTTAAATTTTGAGTCATTAAATAAGACTGCTGCAGTGGCAAACCAAAACAAATGGATTGTTTCCTGTATACAATACAGCTGTTAGATAAAGAATATAAAGTGTGATGATGTGTGCACTTTTGAGATGTAAATAGTTCCTCGTCCATTTCAAAGCAAACACTCTGCAGAACGTGGAATGTGAAATCAACTAGGCAATAGCATGAGATGAGAGAAAAATATTCATATGGAAAGAGTGAAAGTCCACACTGTATATTTTCAAGCATTGGTGACAATATGCCTTGCAACGAGCTATGCCATCAAGCCAGTCCTAATGATTTCTTAAGACCTTTACTGGAGTGTACTTTTTGGTCCGGGAGCTTTAGTTGTTTATTAGCTATCTAATAGAATACAAAAAATACTTTTCACTGGCTAACACCAGCAGTTATTTGGAAGAGAGGAGCAAGCCCAGTGCAAAATTATGCCTTATCCTTCCATCTTCTCCTACACAGTTTACTAAAGAGACATGCTCACATTTGATACCGAAGCAGTCACCATTCTTACCACCTCTTAGAACAGTTGGGAAATTGGATTACCTGTTGAGAGGGTGAAACCCTACTCAAGCATCAACCACGGCGTAAGTCATGGTGAAGTCACAAGCAACCCAAATTAACCTGTGCTTAACCCTGTGGTAGATTGGCACAAAAGCAATCAGGCTTAACTTGGAGGCAATGTGCAAAGTATTTATGCATCACTTCAAACAGTAAAAGTGAAAACACAACACAAGAAAAATCCCACACCAATTTAGAAAAATAGAGCAAAATTGAATAAATTATTTGAGGTCAAAATGGCAAAAATCCAATCAGTAGAACCAGAAGTAAAAAGTGTTAACTGTGGTTATCTGGTCACGTCAGACCAGGACAAACACACAAGTGCAGACCAGAGCGGGTCAGATTCAGGGACCTAGTAAGGCCCGCTAAACAAAGTACCTTCAGTCCTTGTCTGTGGAGCATTGCGAGATCCTGTGTCAACAGTATGTCACACAGCTGAGGTTCTGAGGTAGAGGCACAACTGTGATGCAGAGTCCTGCATCGTCGAGGATGCCACCGATGAGGGGTTTGGGATGTGAAGTCCTGCATCAAAAATGCGTCACGCACAAGCGGTTCTGAAGAGGCTGCGGTGCTGGGATGCAAAATCTTGAGACGTCCTCGAAGATGTCATTGACAAGGGGCTTGGGAAGTGAAGGCCTGCTTCAAAGATGCATCATACAGTGGCGGTTCTGAGGAGACTGCGGGCTTTGATGTGAGGTCCAGTGCTGAGGAGGTGTCTTGCTGCAGCAGTTCCAATGCGGCTGCGAGTAGGTACATTGCGCTGCATCAGTTCTGCTTATAGGACTACAGTTGGGTTGACAGAGCACACTCAGGCCCACTTCCAAGGGTTCAGGACTGGGCTGGCACCACTTAGGGGTAGGACTCACAGCAGATATAAATCAGGTTTTGGGTTCAAGGTAGTGGGAACCTTTTTCTTCCCTGAGGCTCTAATCTGGAGGCTTGCCATCTAGCTCTTGGAGTCACTTCGGTGGTCCTGGGATCAAGATGCAGCGCCAGTCTTTTCACTCAGGCAGCAGGGAAGCAGAGCAATGGAGTAGGCGTCCTTCTTGCAGAGCAGCAGTCCTTCTGAGTCATCCGCAGGTTAAGAGGTGTACTGAAGAGTTGTGTCTGTGGGTGCATTATTTATACCTGGTGCTCACCTTGAAGTAGGAGAAGAATCTGGAGGTTTCCGGGCCCAGAGGTGTTTGGAATTTCCTCTCTCCCTGCCCTGGACCCAGTTTGTCTTGGGTCACAAAAGACTAGTGTAGGAGAGTAGGATCTGCCTCTTATGTTGCCCCCACTTTTTTTCTGATGTTTACACTGGTTTCTGGCTATAGTCTGGCTGGGACCCTGCCAATCAGGGCCCCAGCCTCTCTGTTCTCTCTAAACGACTTGGAGTGCACTCTAGGTGCACTAGTGATTGGATACTGTGGTACCTTATGAGTCCCTAGTATATGGTACCTTAGGTACCAAGGGCATAGGTACTTCACAGGCCTACCAGGGGCTGAAGCATGTATTATGCCACCCCTGGGAAGCAGACTAAATCTGACACCACAGGCCTGCTACTGCAGCCCGGGTGAGGAGGTGCTAGCACCCCTCACTGAGATATAGGTTCCCTATATCTCCCCTGCACACACATTTAAACCTATCAGTCACCCCTAAGGCAGGCCCTATCAATCCTGAGGGCAGGGTGCTTAGTTTCTATGTGAGAGGGTGCCTCTGCCTGAGCAGGGCCCCTCTGCAGCTCTCAGAGTCCATTCTCTGGGGCTGTTTGTTAATGCGGTCAAACCATATACTCTTAAGTGCATTATAACCTCGCGGTTAATGCTAACTTTGGAATGGCTGCATCAAAACGTGTCATGTTTGGTGTCAAACACCTTGGAATCATACCCCCACACCAGTACCTGGTGTGGGAGTATGATCCCACCCTTCTAGAGGGATAGACATGTACCTACTGTGGAAACGCGGTAGAATCCTGAAGAGCCCTGGCATCACAAAATGGATGCCACCAGTCACAGACACTGGGCTGCCCTCCTGCTGATGACCGAAACTCGCAGTGGAGGAGGCCCAACAATAGGTATCCTGTCACAGGGAGGTGTGACCACCTCCCAGACAGGGTTTAGTGTATTGGGGCTGGGTGGGTGCACTCCTAGAGTGCTTGAAGTCCTGCACTGGGGAGCAGAAGGCTCCTCTGTGCATACACCAGTTCAAACCGGCTCAGGGGCTACCTGCCCCTGCTCTGGCATGAAACTGGACAAAGGGAAGTGGGTGTAGCCACCCACTCCCCTGACCCTCCCATAGGTGGGGTCATAGAGCTAGTCCCTCCCTTCCTTTTAGTATTAGATAGGGAACCCTTGACCTTGCAAACTAGATATCCCTGGACGACGCTCTAAAGAAGAATCCCGGACCTTCGACGTTCCACTACCTCTGGAAGACTGAAGAATCTCCCTTGGAGTCAAGGAGTGACTCCCCTGCTTGGCAGGCACCAAAAACTGCAACGACGGTCGCAAACTACGCTGCTCCAGCCGGAGCCCGAAGTCCCTGCAGCCCAGGAAGAGGATTTCCTGACTTCTCCAAGGCCATTGTGAGTCCCCAGTGAAGATGAGGCAAGTGGACCCCCCGAGTGATGAGGAACCGCAGTCCCTGGGTACCATGCACTATTTTCAAGTGCAACCCCTTCACGACATTCTATGAACCTGTGCTTTGAACCACGTGTGGTCCCAGCCTCTAGCAGAGATCCCTCCCAAGATCAAAGGCCTACCCTGTCCCGAGTGACCGTGGGCCCCTGTTGAAGGAATCCTCCCGAGGCGTCTTTGCAATCCCTTGCTAGCCAGCTTGAGGGTCCCCTGAAGACTTTTATACAAATCCAAAGGGATCCCCTGGTTGCTCCAGGCCTGCCCTGACTTACCTTTGCTGGGTGAGTCCCCCAGACCCTGCTGGTCTGCACCATTGACTTTTTGTTCTTTCCACAAAACTTGCTGCTACCAAGGCTTTTTAGCTTTAATCGGGTCGCCAATACTGCAGTCATCTGCAGACTTTGTGGGACACGCTGAATCCAGCTCCTGGTTATCCTCGACGCCTCCTGGACCTCGTGGCTGAAGAGTCAAGACACCCATGAATGACCTGAATCTGTCGACGGCGGTGGGCAGTCATCTTCCTTGCCCCGGGTCACTGCCAAGTGACTTTGAACACTGTCCCCTCTGCTTTCAGGTCTTCCTCTTTCCGAATCCAGGCTTGGATTCCACCGGACACTTCTTCTGGCTTCACAAGCAGCAAGTCTTCATTGGCTCCCATTGAAAACGACGCCGCGACCCGACACCAAAGGACACCTATGCACCCGGCTTCCCTGGGTGAGGTAACTCCAGCACTATGGTGCTCCTGTGGGTGTTGGCCCTAGAACTACTTACCCTGTAAGTGACTTGCTTGTAGCTACTCCCGAAGTGCCCTTAAACTCTTAATTTCCAACCGCGACTTGCCCCATTGAAGTCTACGGCGATCCGCGCCTGTGTTCACTCGCTTCACGCGTCCCCCGTGGGTCCTTTACTTACCTGCCTTGGGTGGTTTCGTGAGGCCCAAGCACTTCTGAAGGCCCTAGGCCTTGTCCCTTTGCAAGTCGATGTTCTTAAGTCTCTTTTTTAGTATATGGTCTGGTACGCCCCTAGGGCCCGAGCCATATTTGTGCTCAATTTGTTGTGAAACGTTGATTTGTGCATATGTTCCTGACTTCTAATCTCACAAGAGATTAGTAGAGAGTTGTTTAGTAATAAATACATATATATTTGATATATATACCTGTGTGGTGTCTTTTCATTTGGTGATTCAAGAGATTGTGTGGTAAAACAAGCTGCTTTACATTCCTCCAAGACTTAGCCTGAAGGCTGCTCTCCACAGCTACCACTAGGATAGCTTTCTGTAAAGGTTGTCTTAAACCTACCTACCATAAGAGTCGAATTGTACTGGTGCAAGGTGTCCACTTTAACTAGTGAACAGCATATACCAGGCCAACGTCTCACATTGGTGGCAGCGTGTGGGATTCCAGCTTGCTATTGTTTTACCAGAAAATCTCTATTTGAATTACTAACTGAAAACCACTATAGGTACTCAAGGTACATATAAAGTCAAGCTTAGTATCAATAAGTTCTACTGAACTTAGAGCTGTGTGCCAAGGGATAGCACACCCTTTCTACAGCTCAAGCTAGTATCAGTAGGCCACAAACTAGTGTAGGTAGTACAACACTGCACAACACTAGAATGTCCTTCAGGGTGGACCCAGTGGATCCACTCAGCCTCAGTATAAGGACATGACTTTCTTTGACTTGAAAGCCATGTGTGCTGCAAGGCACCTGAAGCTAGGACAGAGTCCCTCCACACTACACCTGATAGATCCGCTGACAGCAGATGATCTTAGATTAGCTCTAGGAGCTAATGGGTCTGAATCAGTGAGTGGGTCAATTACAGTGCCTGGGTCAGATGATGGACATCAGGATGACCAAGACTCTGTGGTTGTAGGGCCAGGTCCCAAGGGGACTGAACAGGACAGAGGAATTCTCCCTAAGAGAACTGACATAGTGGAGGAGAGGCCTAGGTCCCTTTCTAGGGAATCTGACCACTCCTATCACTCTGGCAAAGAATCTGTCTACCAGAGGAACTCCTACTTCCCAAGAAGAGAGACCTCCTCTGACAGAATGTACAAACTGCTGCAGTATGAGGAAGCAAGATTTGCCCTCAAAACCAAGCAGTTGGCATTAGATAAAGAAGCCCTGGAGCTCCAGAGAGCTTCTAGAAAAGAGGGGTTAGAACCCCCTGGTGGCAGCAACAGTGTCCCTAGAGGCAGAGAATATATTCCAGACCATAGGAACCTGAGCAAGGTTGTTCCTCCCTACCAGAGTGGGGATGATATCCATAAGTGGGTAACTGCTATGGAAAGGGCCTGTAGAGTACAACAGGTCCCCCAAAAGCAGTGGGCAGCAATCTTGTGGCTCTCCTTTTCAGATAAAGGTAGAGACAAGCTCCTCACTGTTAGAGAAGAGGATGCTGATGACTATGAAGTCCTGAAGAGTGCACTGATAGATGGGTTTGGCTTAACCACTGAGCAGTACAGGTTGAAGTTCAGAGACACCCAGAAGGCACAGACTCAGGACTGGACTGACTTTGTAGATTGTGCAACCAAGGCTCTGGAGGGTTGGCTGGTTGGCAGTAGGGTTACTGATTTCAAGGGATTGTATAATCTAATGATGAGAGAACAGATCCTTAATAATTGCCAAAACCAGTTGTTGCATCAATACCTGGTGGACACATATCTGACCTCTCCCCAAGAATTGGGAAAGAAGGCAGACAAGTGGGTCAGAACCAGGGTGAGGCAGAAAACCCAGAACCAAGGGGGTGACACAAAGAAGCAGGATTCTAAGGGCTCTGAGAAAAGTGGGGATAAGTCAAAAGACCAGAAGTCTTCACAAGGGCCCCAAAATCTGCATCTGGTGGGGAGTCACAATCCAACAAGGGAAAAGGCCAAAAGAAGCCCTGGTGCAAATTCTGTAAACAGAAAGGGCACTGGACTTCTGATTGTAACAAGTCCAAAGACCAAACCACCACCACTCCTGCCCCTAAGGCAACTGTTCCCCCTAGTTCAGCTACTGGTGGAGGTGGTACTCAGAATAAGGGTGTAGTAGGGTTGACCCTGGGTTCTGAAGTGGACTCTGGCCTAGTCAGAGTACCCACTCAGGCAATGCTGATTTGTGATGGAGACATTGACATGTCCTTCCTGGTGAGCCCCAGTAGTCTGGGCAAATACAAACAGCAGCCTGTAATAAATGGCAAACAGGCTTTGGCATTTAGGGACACAGGTGCTAGTGTCACCATGGTGGCAGAGGATCTTGTGGACCCTGGACAGATCATCCTGGGCGAAATGTACCAGGTGACCAATGCAAGCAATGTCAGGACCAACCATAGTCTGGCAGTTGTGAATTTCTCCTGGGGAGGGGTAACTGGCCTCAAGAAGGTTGTAGTCAGTGCAGACCTCCCTTTCGAATGTCTATTGGGCAATGATCTGGAGACTTCAGCCTGGTCTGAAGTAGAGTTATGGACTCATGCTGAGATGTTGGGCATCCCTGCAGAGGTATTTGCTGTGACCAGGTCACAAGCAAGAATGCATGACACTGAACCAGCTCTGGATCCTGGAACAATGGACCAGATGCTTCCCAAGAGGAGGAGCAGTAGGGTTAAGGCAGTGCCTTCCCCTCTGTCTCAGATCACAGATTCACCCCCAGAGGGAGGTGAAGCAGATCCTGAAGAAGGAACTGCCCCAGAGGGACTTGAGCCTGATCAGGTTGAGTTCTTGGGGGCAGGGGGCCCTTCTAGGGAAGATCTGAGTAAGGAGCAACAGTGCTGCCTCTCTCTTGAACCCCTCAGACAGCAGGCTGCTGCTGAGGCTGCTGGGAGTGCTAGTGGGTCCCATAAAGTTTATTGAGATGAGGGACTCCTATATTCTGAGGGTAGAGATCCAGCCCCTGGAGCCACCAGGAGGTTGGTAATACCTCAGAAGTTTAGGGGGTTCCTCTTGACCCTAGCACATGATATCCCTTTAGCAGGTCACTTGGGCCAAAACAAGACCTGGGACAGGCTTGTTCCACATTTTCATTGGCCACATATGTCAGAGGACACAAAGGAGTTTTGTCACTCCTGTGTCACATGCCAAGCCAGTGGCAAGGCAGGTGGCACGGTGCTCAGATGGTTCGCCTCATTTCTGAACAACCACCAGCAAACAGTCTGGGCCCCTCCTTTTTCAGCATCCATTCCCCCACTAAATGTAGGAGTGCCACAGGGTTCGGTTCTGAGCCCTACGTTGTTCAATATATACATGGCCCCCCTGGCTCCTTTAGCTGAACAATATGGAGCAAAAATTATATCATACGCAGATGATACGCAATTGCTATTTACCTGTGAGAAGGAAGAGGTGCTCAATGGCAATGTAGTTAACGTATGCCTAACCAAGGTATTCGATTGGTTTAGGCAAAATCAACTACTCTGCAACTCTGATAAGTCAGAAATTATTTTTTTGGGACACATTCCTGATGATGACTGGCGTCAATGGTGGCCAAAAAATGTATCTCCCCCTGATAACCCAGTCTCTACTGCAAAAAATCTAGGAGTGAAATTTGATTCTGACATGTCTATGAAGTCCCAGGTTCAATCGGTTGCCGGTACCTGTTTTGGACTTTTAAAAATGATGCGGAATTTCCTCCCTCTACTGCCTATTTTTCATGGGAAAACAGTGGTCCAAGCACTGATTATGTCTAGGCTGGACTACGTGAATGTGTTGTATTTGGGCCTTCCGGACTACTTACTTAATCGTCTTCAGGTAGTTCAAAATGCGGCTGCTAGGGCCGTACTTATGGTAGGACCCAGATCACACATGTCTCCCCACCTTAGATCCCTGCACTGGTTACCAATGAAAAAAAGGGTCAGTTTCAAATCCCTGGTACTGACTTTTAAGGCCCTGAATGGAATCGGGGCCCCGTACATCAGGAATAAGATTCAGCCCTATAAACCGTCCAGAACATTGCGATCATCTACTCAGCTAAGGACAATTGTGCCTAAGTTCTGCCGATCTCGCAAAGGTGGACGGTCCTTTCAAGTACTAGCTGCAAAATTATGGAATAGTCTCCCACTTTCCCTTAAACAAGAATGTGATCTCCTTAGCTTTAGGCGAAACCTAAAGACCTGGCTTTTCCAACAGTGAGTAGTTTCTCCGCTCTAGCTGTCCGGTCTTTTAATTGCTCTGTTCTGGGGTCAGGACAGCGCCGGGACACTCCTCGGAGTAGCCGTGCGCTTAACAAATACCCCATAACATAACATAACATAACAAAGGCCCCCTGATACCACTACCTGTGGTGGGGGTACCCTTTGAAAGGGTAGGGATTTACATTGTTGGTCCCCTTGACCCTCAAACTGCATCTGGGCACAGATTTATCCTGGTGGTAGTGGATCATGCCACCAGGTACCCAGAGGCAATTCCCCTGAGGACCACCACAGCCCCTGTGGTGGCAAGAGCCCTCATTGGATTTTTCTCCAGAGTGGGTTTCCCAAAGGAGGTCATCTCTGACACAGGCACCAACTTCATGTCAGGATATTTGAAAGCAATGTGGAAGGAGTGTGGTGTAACTTTTAAGTTCACCACCCCCTATCACCCACAATGCAATGGGTTGGTTGAGCGTTTCAACAAAACCCTTAAGGGAATGATTAAAGGACTCCCAGAGAAGCTTAGGCGGAAATGGGACCTTCTTCTTCCCTGCCTGTTGTTTGCATACAGAGAGGTTCCACAGAAGGGGTTGGTTACAGCCCATTTGAGCTTCTGTTTGGGCATCCTGTAAGATGTCCATTATGTTTGGTAAAAGAGGGCTGGGAGTTACCTCTCAAACCCCCAAACAGGATGTGATGGACTATGTACTTGGTCTCCGCTCCAGGATGGCCGAATACATGCAGAAGGCAACCAAAAACCTGGAGGCCAGCCAAGAATTACAAAAAGCTTGGCATGACCAAAGGCTGTGCTGACTGTGTACCAGCCAGGACAGAAAGTGTGGGTGTTGGAGCCTGTGGCCCCAGCAGCCCTCCAAGACAAATGGAGTGGCCCCCATACAATAGTTGAGCAAAAGGGAGAAGTCACCTATCTGGTGAATCTTGGAACTCCCAGGAGCCCCCTGAGGGTGCTCCATGTCAACAGATTGAAACCATATGTTGACAGGGCTGACATGGGCTTGCTCATGGCAACTGATGAGGAACAGGAGGAGGAGAGTGACCCTCTCCCTGACCTGCTCTCACAGAACCCTGATGATGGGTAAGTCGATGGTGTTGCTTTGGCAAGCAGCCTCACTGACCATCAGCAAACTGAGGGCAGACAAGTTCTGCAGCAGTACAGACATATGTTTAGCCTGACCCCTAGTCAGACTACCTGGTGCACCCATGAGGTGGACACTGGGGACAGTCTGCCTGTCAAGAGTAAAATCTACAGGCAACCTGACCTTGTCAGGGACTGTATCAGGACTGAAGTCCAGAAAATGTTGGAGTTAGGTGTGATTGAGCCTTCAGATAGCCCTTGGGCTAGCCCAGTAGTCCTAGTACCCAAGCCTCATACCCAGGGTGGTAAGAAAGAAATGAGATTTTGTGTAGACTACAGAGGCCTCAATGCAGTCACCAGGACTGATGCCTATCCCATACCAAGGGCAGATGAGCTGATTGATACTTTGGCCTCAGCCAAGTATCTGAGTACATTTGACCTAACAGCTGGCTACTGGCAGATCAGGTTAGCTGATGATGCAAAAGCCAAAACAGCATTTTCGACCCCTGGTGGGCACTACCACTTTGTGGTGATGCCCTTTGGATTGAAAAATGCACCTGCCACTTTTCAGAGGTTGGTGAACAAAGTTCTGGCAGGGATGGAAACTTATTGCTCAGCTTATCTAGATGATATTGCTGTCTTTAGTTCCTACTGGCAGGATCACCTGGTCCACCTCAGAAATGTTTTGGAGGCTCTGCAGAAAGCAGGCCTCACTATCAAGGCCACTAAGTGCCAGATAGGGCAGAGTCAGGTTGTGTACCTGGGCCACCTTGTGGGTGGAGGCCAGGTTCAGCCTTTACAGAGCAAAATCCAAACCATAATGGAATGGGTTGCTCCAACCACCCAGACACAGGTGAGAGCCTTCTTAGGCCTGACTGGGTACTATAGGAGGTTTGTGAAGGGATATGGATCTATAGTGACCCCCTTGAATGATCTGACCTCAAAGAAAATGCCAAAAAGGTTCAGTGGACAGCTAGCTGTCAGAAGGCATTTGAAGACCTAAAGCAGGCCATGTGCACTGCCCCCATCTTACAGAGTCCAGACTACACCAAAAAGTTCATTGTCCAAACAGATGCTTCTGAGCTGGGTGTGGGAGCTGTACTGTCTCAACTGAATGATGAAGGTCAAGACCAGCCAGTAGCTTTTATTAGCAGGAGGCTGAACCCTAGAGAGAAACATTGGTCAGCTATAGAGAGGGAGGCCTTTGCTGTGGTGTGGGCCCTGAAGAAGCTGAGGCCATACTTGTTTGGCACTCACTTCATAGTTCAGACTGACCACAAGCCCCTCCTATGGCTTAAACAGATGAAAGGTGAAAACCCAAAACTTTTAAGGTGGTCCATTTCCCTACAGGGGATGGACTATACAGTGGAACATAGACCTGGGACCCAACATGCCAATGCAGATGGACTCTCAAGGTATTTCCACTTAGAGCACGAAGACTCAACTGGTCAAGGTTAGTTTAGTGTCCCTGCGTTTGGGGGGGTTGTGTAGGAGAATAGGATCTGCCTCTTATGTTGCCCCCACTTTTTTTCTGATGTTTACACTGGTTTCTGGCTATAGTCTGGCTGGGACCCTGCCAATCAGGGCCCCAGCCTCTCTGTTCTCTCTAAACGACTTGGAGTGCACTCTAGGTGCACTAGTGATTGGATACTGTGGTACCTTATGAGTCCCTAGTATATGGTACCTTAGGTACCAAGGGCATAGGTACTTCACAGGCCTACCAGGGGCTGAAGCATGTATTATGCCACCCCTGGGAAGCAGACTAAATCTGACACCACAGGTCTGCTACTGCAGCCTGGGTGAGGAGGTGCTAGCACTCCTCACTGAGATATAGGTTCCCTATATCTCCCCTGCACACACATTTAAACCTATCAGTCACCCCTAAGGCAGGCCCTATCAATCCTGAGGGCAGGGTGCTTAGTTTCTATGTGAGAGGGTGCCTCTGCCTGAGCAGGGCCCCTCTGCAGCTCTCAGAGTCCATTCTCTGGGGCTGTTTGTGAATACGGTCAAACCATATACTCTTAAGTGCATTATAACCTCGCGGTTAATGCTAACTTTGGAATGGCTGCATCAAAACATGTCGTGTTTGGTGTCAAACACCTTGGAATCATACCCCCACACCAGTACCTGGTGTGGGAGTATGATCCCACCCTTCTAGAGGGATAGACATGTACCTACTGTGGAAACGCGGTAGAATCCTGAAGAGCCCTGGCATCACAAAATGGATGCCACCAGTCACAGACACTGGGCTGCCCTCCTGCTGATGACCGAAACTCGCAGTGGAGGAGGCCCAACAATAGGTATCCTGTCACAGGGAGGTTTGACCACCTCCCAGACAGGGTTTAGTGTATTGGGGCTGGGTGGGTGCACTCCTAGAGTGCTTTGAAGTCCTGCACTGGGGGAGCAGAAGGCTCCTCTGTGCATACACCAGTTCAAACCGGCTCAGGGGCTACCTGCCCCTGCTCTGGCGCGAAACTGGACAAAGGGAAGTGGGTGTAGCCACCCACTTCCCTGACCCTCCCATAGGTGGGGTCATAGAGCTAGTCCCTCCCTTCCTTTTAGTATAAGATAGGGAACCCTTGACCTTGCAAACTAGATATCCCTAGACGACGCTCTAAAGAAGAATCCTGGACCTTCGACGTTCCACTACCTCTGGAAGACTGAAGAATCTCCCTTGGAGTCAAGGAGTGACTCCCCTGCTTGGCAGGCACCAAAAACTGCAACAATGGTCGCAAACTATGCCGCTCCTGCTGGAGCCCGAAGTACCTGCAGACCAGGAAGAGGATTTTCTGACTTCTCCAAGGCCATCGTGAGTCCCCAGTGAAGCTGAGGCAAGTGGACCCCCCGAGTGATGAGGAACCGCAGTCCCTGGGTACCATGCACTATTTTCGAGTGCAACCCCTTCACGACGTTCTACAAACCTGTGCTTTGGACCACGTGTGGTCCCAGCCTCTAGCAGAGATCCCTCCCAAGATCAGAGGCCTACCCCATCCCGAGTGACCGTGGGTCCCTGTTGAAGGAATCCTCCTGAGGCGTCTTCACGATCCCTTGCCAGCCAGCTTGTGGGTCCCCTGAAGACTTTTCTACAAATCCAAAGGGCTCCCCTGGTTGCTCCAGGCCTGCCCTGACTCACCCTCGCTGGGTGAGTCCCCCAGACCTTGCTGGTCTGCACCATTGACTTTTTGTTTTTTCCACGAGACTTGCTGCTACCAAGGCTTGTTGGCTCCAATCGGGTCGCCGACACCGCAGTCAGCTGCAGACTTTGTGGGACACGCTGAATCCAGCTCCTGGTTGTCCTCGACACCTCCTGGACCTCGTGGCTGAAGAGTCAAGACACCCATGAACGACCTGAATCTGTCGACGACGGTGGGCATTCATCTTCCTTGCCCCGGGTCACTGCCAAGTGACTTTGAACACTGTCCCCTCTGCTTTCAGGTCTTCCTCCTTCCGAATCCAGGCTTGGATTCCACCGGACACTTCTTCTGGCTTCACAAGCAGCAAGTCTTCATTGGCTCCCATTGAAAACGACGCCGCGACCCGACACCAAAGGACACCTATGCACCCGGCTGCCCTGGGTGAGGTAAGTCCAGCACTACGGTGCTCCTGTGGGTGTTGGCCCTAGAACTACTTACCCTGTAAGTGACTTGCTTGTAGCTACTCCCGAAGTGCCCTTAAACTCTTAATTTCCAACCGCGACGTGCCCCATTGAAGTCTACGGCGATCCGCGCCTGTGTTCACTCGCTGCACGCGTCCCCTGTGGGTCCTTTACTTACCTGCCTTGGGTGGTTTCGTGAGGCCCCAGCACTTCTGAAGGCCCTAGGCCTTGTCCCTTTGCAAGTCGTTGTTCTTAAGTCTCTTTTTTAGTATATGGTCTGGTACGCCCCTAGGGCCCCAGCCATATTTGTGCTCAATTTGTTGTGAAACGTTGATTTGTGCATATGTTCCTGACTTCTAATCTCACAAGAGATTAGTAGAGAGTTGTTTAGTAATAAATACATATATATTTGATATATATACCTGTGTGGTGTCTTTTCATTCGGTGATTCAAGAGATTGTGTGGTAAAACAAGCTGCTTTACATTCCTCCAAGACTTAGCCTGAAGGCTGCTCTCCACAGCTACCACTAGGATAGCTTTCTGTAAAGGTTGTCTTAAACCTACCTACCATAAGAGTCAAATTGTACTGGTGCAAGGTGTCCACTTTAATTAGTGAACAGCATATACCAGGCCAACTTCTCACAACTAGTGTCAAATCCTTTGTGATCGTGCTCAGACAGAGCCTGTGTGATGTGCAGTTGTGGTAGATGACAGCTTCTCCCCCTCATCAAGTCAAAAATGGCCCATCCTGCCCACACCTATTTACCCTTTGTTTCACTATCTGGGAGAAATACACAAAGACCCTCTGCCAGCTACACATAGTCATGTAACCCAGGATAAAGGCAGCAGGCACCAAATGGTTGGGACAAGAAAACATACATTTTCTAAAAGTGGCATTTTCAGATTGTGACTTAAAATCTTGCTTTACCATTACAGAGCTTTAAATCAATTCTCTAGATACCAAACTCAACATTCCGACAAGCTCCTAATTTAATGTTTTCATTTAATAACGGTAATAAGTTAATCCAATGTTATCCTATGGCAAAGACAGGCCTTGCAGTAGTGAAAAATGAATTTAAGAGTTATTCGCTACCAGGACATGTAAAAGTTAAAAGTACATATCCAACCTTTTAAATACACTACATCCTGCCCAATGGGCTAGTTAGGGCCTATCCAAGGAGTGATGTATATGTATTAAAAAGTAAGGTTTAGTCCTGGCAAAAAGATATATTCTACCATTTGAAATGGAAGGTTAAAACTGCAACTGCAGGCCTGAAATATGTTTAAGGGCTACTTAAGTGGGTGGCACAATGAGTATGCAGGCCCACTAGTAGCATTTAATTTACAGGCCCTGGGTACTTCTTTTACCACTCTACTATGGACTTACAAGTAAATTTAATGTGTCAGTTGGGTGAAAGCCAATTTCACCTTGTTTAAAGGAGAGAGCACACACACTTAAGCACTGGTTAGCAGTGTTAAAGTGCACAGAGCACTAAGGCTAACAAAAACGAAATCAGCAAAAATGAAGGAGTAAGGCAAAAGGTTTGGGAGAAAAACACCCTAAGGCTTACAGGTCTAACACGTGTCCCCCCGCTGAAAGTGTGAGTTCAGATCACAAAGGCAGAAGAATCTGGAAAGGCCATCAACGTAAAGTCCCTTCCCTGTAGGAATATGGACCACCTCAACAGCTTGGGATTCTCACTCCTCATTTGCATTAGCCATCTGAGGTGCCTGTGGTCTGTCTGAACCCAAAAGTGAGTCCCAAACAGGTATGGTCTCAGCTTCTTCTGTGTCCAGACCACAGCAATGGCCTCCTTATCAATAGCACTCTACCTCTATTCCCAAGGAAATGATTTCTTACAAATGAAGACCACAGGTTGATTTAGGCCCTCCTCATTTAACTGTGCTAAGCCAGCCGCTACACCATGTTCTGAAACTGCCGTCAGCACAATGAACTCTTGGGAGAGTCAGGAGCCTTGAGTACAGGTGCTGTACATATTGCTTCCTTAAATGAATCAAAGGTTTGACAGGCCTCCTGTGTCCAGATCACCTTTTTGGACTGCTGTTTGAAGTCAGCTCAGTTAAGGGGGTGACAATAGTGCCAGAACCCTTAACCCACCTGTAATATCCAGTAGGACCCAGGAAGGGCCTCTACTCAGTCTGTAATTGGGGGAGCTGGATCTTGGCCTGGAGGGCTTCACCTTGCCCCCACACATCATGTGGCCAGATGCACCATGGTACCCTGCCTTACCTAGCAGTTACTGGCCTTGATAGTCAGGCCTGCCTGCTGAAGGGCCTGAAGCACCTCTTGGAGTTGGTACAGGTGTTCATCACAGCTGGAGCTGAAGACAGCTGTATCATCTAGGTAGGCAGCACAGAATACCTATTTCTCAGCCAGGGCTCTGTTCACCAACCTCTGAAAGGTGGCGGGGCATTCTTTAAGTCAAAGGGCATCATATTAAACTGGAAGTGGCTCTCTGGGATCTGGAATGCAGTGTTCTCTTTTGCCCCCTCAGCAAGAGTAATCTACCAGTACTCTGATCAAAGGTACTAAAGAAATTGGCAGCACCCTGCCTGCCAATGAGCTCATCAGCTCGGGAATGGAGAGAGCATCAGTCTGGGTGATGAAATTGAGTCCCCTGTAATCCAAGCAGAACCTAAGTTTTGGGGTGGCGCCTCATGGGGCAGTTTTGGATACCTGCACAACTGGGCTGGACCAAGTTCTGTTTACTGGCTCAATCACCTCTAACAGCAGCATCTTTGATACTTGTATATGTTGTTTTTGACAAGCACACTGTCTCCAGTATCTATGTTCTGGGTACTCAAGTGTGTGAGCCCTAGGGTGAGGGAGAGACAGAGAAGAAAACTACCCCAGTAACTGGTGACAGTCAGTGTTGTTCTAGGGTCAGAGTAGGGGAGAGGTTAACACTCTCTGCTGACCCATCGTGCTCCTTGGAAGACTGTCCAACAATCTTGGGGAGCTCTGGGATTTACACCTGCACCTTCTGGCCAGGCTAAAACTCAGAGTGGCCTTATGGTCATAGCAGACTTTCATTACTGCTTGGCTGGTCTCAAGATTGTCTTTAGTCTTTTTCCAGAAGAGTTGCATCTTATTACGGAGAGCCAGCATGTAGCTGACTACATCCTGAAAGGGGTTCGTGGGAGCTTGCTCACACCTCTCACAAGCCTGAGAGATCCCCAAGAAGGGTGATCAAAGAGGAGCTCAAATGGGCCAAATCTGACCCCCTTCTGTGGTACCTCCCTCTAGGCGAATAACAGATATGGCACTTCTGCCTCAGGGGCTCAGGCAGGCCCGTTATCATGCCATCCAAGGTCTTGTTGAAACTCAACTAGCCTGTTGGTTTGAGGGTGGTAAGATGTGGAGAACTTGTTCATTACCCCACACTCATCTCACATGGACTTCATTTATGCTGACATGATGTTAGTGCCTCTGGCAGACACTACTTCCTTGGGGAACCCCACGTGGGTAAAAATCCCCATCAGGACCCAACCACTGCAGGTGCAGTCACTAACCTCAGAGGGATGGCCTATGGGTACCGTGTGGCATGGTCCACCAAGGCCAGCATGAAACTGTTGCATAAAGCTGTCTTGGGGTCCAAGGAACCAACAAAGTCGACGTCCACCCTCTCAAATGGAGTGGCAATGTCAGGCAAGGGATCCAGGAAAGCCTTCAGCTTTTTCCCTGATTTCCTGCTGGCCTGGAAGGTGGGGCAAGACCTACTGAATACATCTGAGGGGTCTGCATCCAGGGCCAAAGAAGTGGGTGACAAGCCTGGCAAAGGTCCTGTCTTTCCCCAGATGTACAGCCATGGGTATATCATGAGCCAACCCCAGGAGGAAGGCCCTGTAACACTGGGGGACCACCAGAATATGGGCTGCCCCAGTTCCAGGAACCTTAGGCTCACTGTAAGTGGCGGCTCACAGAGGGAATGCTGTGGGGCAGTGGGACGGGGGCGGGCAGGGTGGGGGTAGTGGAGTCAGACATACGACGGCAAGGAGTAAAGTAAGTAAATAAATAAATAAAACTATTTACCTTGTGCTCGCTGCATCGCCAACTCGACTCCACTACCCCCCCACCTTGCCCCGCCCCACTGCCCCACAGCATTCCCTCTGCAAGCCGCCACTGCTCACTGTAAAGGAGTTCATTCTTCCAATAGATAAGGTGATCCTCAGAGGTGTCACCTACTGCCTGGGCCTCAGCTTGCTGCCTCAAACCTTCTAAAGTTGGGCACTCTTTCTGCACCATCCAGAATTCCACCCTGGTGGGCCCACTCTCAAGTTGCCATCCACAAAGCTCATGCAGGTCTCCTAGGGTGGCAATGTCCTCCCAAGTAGACTCAGGGGTAGCTTCCTCAGGTGCCCCATCAGCCTGAACCGTGAGAACTTCAGGGGCTGGTTTCCTATGCCCTTTGTCCTTCCTCTTCATGGCAGCTGCCTGGACCATTGTTCCAGACTGCAAGCTTTCTTGATTCCCCTCTCAGGCAGCCATGGACATTGAGGTCATACAGACCCATTCAGGCAAGCCTAACATTTCCAGGTGTGACCTTAGCTCCACTTACTTCCAGACAGTGTGCTCTAAGTCGTTGCCCAACTGACAATTTACAGCATAGCCAGGCTCACAGCTACTTTTAGAGAACCTAAGACCCTTCTGCTCAAAGTGAACCAGAGCCGCTGGGTAGTGATTCACTGTTGTCAGTGACTATGAGCTGGTAGAATGTATTAGGGAGAACCTGCTGTGGAGACCCTAGATGACACTTCAGAGTAGTCATACTGGCTCCTGTGTCTCTCAGAGACTCCACCCTGTGCTCATTGGTGGTGACCCACTGCCTATACGTATACAGTATTTGAAGGCATATGGGCTTTTGGCACCATCTCTCTATCCTTTAGGGGCACTAAGGTAACCTCTGTCCTCTCCCCCACTCACCAACTCAGGTGTCTGTTCACCAGTGGAGGGCTGTGCCCTCTTGGCACATTTGGTGTCTCCCTTGGAAACACCCATACCCACACTCAGTACGCTAGGGGAAAACCTCACTGTCTGCTTGTCAAAGAACCCCTTGCTTTTCAGCTCAGACTTGGACTCATTATTGCGTTCCTTTGGGAATTATTTTGGGAGCCTTCAGAAGACTCCTTTTTTAAAGTTTTTCTCCCCCTCTTTCTTTTGGTGGGACCCCTTACCACCCTTCTGGTTTTTACCTTTTTGGACACTGGTGCTGACCCAGAGGTCCACGTCCTTAGCAAGTTCCCTGGATCAATGAGCCTACTATCAACTAGGTGTTGGTGCAGCTCTGTAAAACAGATATTGAACATGTGCTTTCTTAGTATCAAATGACAAAAACCAGTAAAATCATCAAGCTTGCTACCCCACAGCCAACCTTCAGTGCCTTGATAGTATAATCAAGAAATTCCACCCAAGACTGGTTCTTGGTCTTTTGGCTATCCCTGAACCTGATGTATTTCTCTGTGGCATGTCCAAACGTGGTGACAAGGATGGCTTTCATTGGCATTTATTTTATCTGGTCCCCCACCTCCAGCGTAAGGTATCCCGGCCTACTGTAGGCATGTGTTTCTAGAGGGATGCACCCCAATACTCGGCTGAGACCCTAAGCACCTTAAGGGCCACCTCGTAGGAATAAAACCACTTGTTTATGTCATCCCCTACCACAAAACTGGACACCGGATTTTTAGACACTGTGATTATGCTGCCACCATGGATTCTGGGCCCTGCTTGCGTAACTCTGATATCCACCTCTCTTAGGCTCAGTTCATAAGCCAGAAGTTATTTTTTCTCAGCTAAGGCTCTCTCTGCCTCAGCCTTCCCCTTCTCTGCTTCTAACTATTGCTCAGCCATTTGCAACTTGAAGACACACTCTCAGCTCTGGCAGGGAGTTCCTATTCAGGATACGAATCATTCCTTCTCCCCCAAGTGATGCATCTCAGGGCAGGCATCTAGGCCCTGCTCCTGTTCATCCATATCATTCTCCTCATTCCCATCCTCTGCGGTTGCCAGAATTTAGTGGCCCTCATGACCTTCTGGAGTTCCAGTTTCCTGGTAACAGTCTTGACTGGAAGCCACCTCTTCTCTCAGAACTGCTTGAGTTCTGCTGCATTGTAAACATCCATGTTGGCCATTGAAACTCCTTTACTGCCGGTACGGTCACAGGGATAGACCTTCAGGTAACAACGAGAATATATTTGAAAAAAGCAAAAACCCAATCAAGGAGATTTTAAAAACTTGAATTAGAATCCAACAATTTATCTGTGCTTTTAGTTCAACATAAAATCACTGTATAGCACTACACAAACAGAAGTTCAGATCCTTATCGTTGAACACCAAAGTTGGAAATTGGGTTACTAGTTGAGGGGGGTGGAACCCTGATTAAGCAGCTGCCACAATTTCTGTCAGGGTGAAGTCACAAGCATGCACACAATTTACCTGTGCTTAACTCTCTGGTAGCTTGGCACAAAAGCAGCCAGGGTTAATTTAGAGGCAATGTGTAAAGTATTTATGCAGCACTTCAAATAGTAATAAAGGAAAACACAGCACAAGAAAAATCCCACACAAATTTAGACAGATAGAGCAAAGTTTAATAAATTATTTGAGTAAAAAACGACACAAAGCCAATCATTAGAACCAGAGATATGCAATTTTAAAGATTTATGTGAAAATAGTTCCTAGAATTAAAAATCACCAATTGTGGTTATCTGGTAGCTCCGGACAGCGCCAAAGACACCAGTTCAGGCCGACCACAATCGAGCATGGCCAAATACAGGGACTAAGTTAGGCCTGCTAAAAAAAGTACTTTAAATCCTGGTGTGCGGAGCCTTGCAAAATCCCGTGTCAAAGATGCATTACACCGAGGTGGCTCCAAGGAAGCGACGGGCTGCAATGCAGAGCGTCATTGAGGATGCCGTCAATGAGGGGCCTGAGATGCAAAGTCCTGTGTGGAAGATGCGTTATGCACTGGTGGTTCAAAATGAAGCTGCGAGGCCACAACGCAAAGTCCTGCATCATTGTGAATGTATTGTGCATTGGTGGTTCCGAAGAGGCTGTGGGCTTCGATGGGAGGTCCAGCGTTGGGAATGTGTTGCAATGCAGCAGTTCCAATGAGGCTGCGAGGAGATTCATCACGCTGTGTCAGTTCTGCTCACAGGACATTAGCTGGGCGGGCAGAGCACCTTCAGGCCCACTTCCAACAGTCCAGGACTGGGGTGGGACCACTTTGGCAGTAGGACTCATAGCAGACAGGATCCAGGTTCGGTGTTCAAGGTGGTTGGAGACTTTTCTGTCCCTGAGGCTCTGGTGGTCCTGGGATCAAGAGGAAGGTCCAGTCCTTTCACTCAGGCAGCAGGGCCACAGAGTAGCAGCACGTCTTGCATAGCAGCATAGCAGTCCTTCTTAGTCTTCCACAGGTCCAGAGCTGAACTGAAGAGTTCGGTCTGAGGACCCATTATTTACACCTGGTGCCCCATTTGAAGTAGGAAAAGGTTCTGGAGGTTTCCACCCCCCAGAAGTGTTTGGAATGTCCTGCCTCCCTGCCCTGGCTCCAGCTTGTTTGGGGTCACTAAAGACTAGTGTCAACCATTTGTGAGTGTGATCAGGCAGAGCCTTTGCGATGTGCAAAAGTGGTAGGTGACAGCTCCTCCCCCTCATCAAGTCAGTGATGGCTCCTCCTGCCAACACCTATCTCCTCTTTTTCTCACTGTCTGAGTGCAATACACAAAAACCAACTGCCAGCTACACCTAGTCATATGACCCAGGATACAGGAAGCAGATGCTAAATGGTTGGGAGAAGAAAATTCCAACTTTCTTAAAGTTGCATTTTCAGAATTGTGACTTAAAATCTGACTTTACCTTTAGAGAGGGCTTTAAATAACAGTTCTTTAGACCTCAAACTTGACATTCCTACCTGCTCCCAATTGAAGGTTATCATCCCTCAGAGCCCTGGTTCTCTGACAAACTAAGAGCCCAGAAGCAGATCTGTAGAAGGAAGACGAGGCAGTGGAGAGCTAACTATGACCCAACAAAAATAACAAAACACGCACAATCACTGTCTGATTTTAAGAAATTGATAATGGTGGAGAAAAGCAAGTACTTCTCAGCAAAACGTTTGCAGGCAAAGAATTCCTGTAAAGAGCTTTTTCAACAGTTAAAAGCCTAGCTAAACTACCAGAGCCCCCAGAATGGAGAGCAGTGCTGAATTTTGCAACTCACTGGCACAGTTTTTTAAGGACAAAGTGGAGACAGTGTATAAATCCTTTTGAGACTGTGATGAAACCGTACTTGGATTCTTTCCAGCAGTCACATCTCCCTCCCCATCCAATATGTTTGCTTCCTTTTCCCTTATCCCACGGAACAGATTACTCAGGTGGGAAGGACTTCCAAATTAGGGGCTCCATCTGATCCATGCCCTCCCAAAATACTGCACCTTGTTCCCGAAATCATCAGTGAACAACTGGGGTTTGTTTTCAAAGAGATCATCCGCTCAGGTATTTTCCCTGATGTTTGGAAAATAGCCTCGATTCTCCCACTCTTGAAAGCACCAAATCACGATCCAGCCATTCCCAGCAGCAATAGACTTATCTCTAGACTACCTTTCCTGGCAAAATAACTGGAGAAAATACCAAATTCACAACTTACGGCTTTCATTTCCTCCATGGAACTTTTGGATCCATCACAATATGGTTTCCGGGAGGGGCACAGCACTGAGACAGCTCTGGTTATGACTGCTGAAGAGTTAAGAGCAATTCTAGATGCGGGTGGTGAGGCCGCCCTGATTCTGCTAGGTCTATCAGTGGCCTTTGACACAGTGAACCATGAAATATTGGTCAACAGGTTATCAGAGTTAGGAATCAGAGGCACCGCCCTGAAGTTGTTGACATAATTTCTATCTGACAGGGTTCAATCAGTAGAGTCCGGAGCTTTCTCATCCGAACAATTCACACCTACTTGTGGGGTGCCACAGGGCTCGTCCTTAAGCCCTACGTTGTTCAATCTCTATGTTACTCCTCTGGCTAAAATTATCAGGCAGTTTGGCTTCTCAGTGGTCTCCTAAGCTGATGACACCCAGATAGTGGTGTCAGTTTCCAGTAATGTGGAAGAGACTGCAGATCGATTTAATAGCTGCATGACCCAGGTCAACCAGTGGATGAGCTCCAATTACCTAAAATTGAATGGAGGAAAGATCTGTTCGGTACAGATACCTCCTTTTGGTTACCCAGATGGTGGCCTTCCAGTTTGGGAGACCTTCCAGTTCCAGTGCAGAAGGTGAAAACTTAGGGTTCATTTTGTATGACAATCTGACTTTCAAAAATCAGATCAGTACCCTCACTTCTAAAATGCGGCAGCCAGACTGCTGCTGGATATCCAGAGATCCCAGCCAGTTTCCCACTGTTTGAGAACCTTGCATTGGCTCCCAGTGGACAAGAGGATTACATTTAAATCCCAATGCTTAGCATTTAAGGCATTGCACAGTGCCGGCCATCAATATCTGAAGAATCATTTGATCTGGTATGTGCCTTCCAGAAACCTAAGATCTGCACATAGTAAATTCCTACGAACCACAAGATTTAAGAAAGCTCGTTGGGGTGGAAGAAGCTTCATCTTAGGGACGGTTAAAACATGGAACTCACTTCCGGCCGGTATAAAGAACAGCCCAACTCTGTTATCCTTTAGGAAATCGCTAAAAACCTGGCTCTTCGCCAACTAATATTTCCTTCTACAGTGTTCATCGGCCACCTTTCTGGATTTTTTGGTACCAGCGCCTAGACGCCCCTGGGCGTTCGTGCACACTATAAATGTTCAAATAAATCAAAACTTAATAAATGTAAGAAGTTAACCCAATGGTATCCTATGGGAGATGCAGGCCTTGCAGTAGTAAAAAATTAATTTAAGAGTTTTTCACTGCCAGTACATATAAAACTTAAAAGTACACATCCAACGTTTTAAACACACTGCACCCAGCCCTAGGGGCTAGTTAGGGCCCACCCTTGGGGTGACTAAAAAGGAAGGTTTAGGCCTGGCAAAGGTATATTGTGCCAGGTCAAAAAGGCAGTTTAAAAGTGCACACACAGAATGCAATGGCAGGCCTGAGACATGTTTAAAGGGCTGCTTAAGTCAGTGGCAAAAGGAATGCTGAAGTCCCACTAGTAGCATTTAATTTACAGGCCCTGTAGAACCACTTTACTAAGGACTTACAAGTAAATGAATGTGTCAGTAGACTATAAGCCAATTTCACAACGCTTAAATGAGAGAGCACATGCACTTTAGCAGTAGAAACCTGCACAGAGTCCTAAGGCCAACAAAAAATGAGAAGTAGAGAGTGGGCAAGATACGGAAATGTTAATAATATGGGTAGGAGGTTTCAATATCTGCACATGTGGCCCCAACAACATGATGACTTTTGGTCTCTGGGATGACTCCAGTATTCCAGTAATACACTTTAGACACACCTCTAATGGAGATGCCTTGAATAGAATAGTCTCTCCTCAAAATCTGAATTTTGATCAGGACTACATTTTCCTTGATAATGGTCCAGCACCAACATTTGTTGGCACTTGTACTATAATTGACCATATTTTATTCTCTATGGATTTAGTACCTATTTTCCACAAATTTGAGGTAGTCATAAGTTGAATAAGCGACCATAATCAGCTTATTTTGTGATTGCTAATGGATGTCGTGAACGAAGGCGCTAAGGCCACACACAACAAACTTGAATATACAAGGAACAGGGGCTTGAGCATGAGGTGGAACCCGGTTGATAAGGACATATTCATGAGGGACTTAGTGGCAGATAACCAGGCATTAAGTACCATCGCCTTATATCATGAGGATTCTCCCAGTGACATCATTCAGGCATACCCATCTCTGAGTTCATATATTGGAGCAAAATTAACTTAGAACAACCCTGAGGACCGAATAAGCCCACGCTGGTTTAATCAAGCCTGCTCTAAAGCTGACAAAAGTCTCTAAATGGCACTTAGGAAAACAACCCTGGACACGCCTGAAATAGTCAAGGCTAGGAAAGCTTATAAAGGCACTATTTTAGCTAGAAAGGCTGAAATTAGGAGTTAGGCATGGGAAGACCTTGAAGCCGCAAGTAGCCGCAAGTAGCCGCAAGTAGCCTTAAGGATCCCTGTGCCTTTTGGATAGTCTTAAATTGTTCATTTTCTTCAAGTCATGACAGGCAGCGGATAGATGCAGTCATTCCCTTGGATGCCTGGGTAGCAAATTTCTCCAAGATCTTTGATCCTAGTGACCCTACACAGTCAGTGGCAGAGGGGAGGAAATCCATTATACATTTGAGGCTGCCTTTGCCCTGAGTAACTCAATCGAAGTAACTGATGTCATATTGGCCATTCAAAGTTGTCCCACAGATAAAGCTCTAGGGCCAGACGGAATTCCTTCAGATCTATTTAAGGAGATACTCCAGCTTTGGGGTCCATTAATTACTAATGTTTTAAGAGCAGTGATTGTGGGCCCATTAGTCCTGACCTGGCAAGAGGCAATAATTGTCCCCATATTTTAAAACGGGGACAAAACTCAACCATGTTGCTACGGTCCCATCTCGTTATTAGATAGCACTGCTAAAATATTGGGCAGGGTTACTTTGTCTAAACTGGAAGACTGGGTCATCGAAAAGCAGGGGCTTTGCAGTTTGGGTTCCGTCCTGGGTTGGGTACGGTGTAGCAGAGCCTTAACATATATCTCATCAAAAAAAAATACGTGAAGGCAAAATGGGCAGCATCCACCTGGCCTTTATGGCCCTAATGTGTGCGTTTCACACCGTTCAATGGCCCAAACTCTGCAGGTATTATGGAAGAAATGGGAATAGATAGTGCCATGGTTGATTTACTTCGCAGGTTAACATGCACACACCTCAGCAAGGATCCACTATAGTAGGGAGGGCACTCTTTCACCCTAAATTAACTCTGTAGTGGTGGGCAGTCAAGTTTGTGCATTGGATCCCTTTCTCTTATTATTATGTATCCATGGCCCCGAAGAGTATCTGGGTTTGGAGGCAACACTTGCCCAGGATTGGCTCTTGCTTGGTACCAGTACTATTGTACGCAGAGGACGCAGTACTTATAGCTAGAACAGCCAATGGGTTGCATATACTTCTGGATGCCTTTAACACATTTATGGCCAAATTGGGGATAAAGACACATTTTTCAAAATCATTTATAATGAACGTGGCACTAGGCTTTCTAAAACTCAGAAATTCAGGCTTGCTGGTGAAGAGATTATGTTTATCAGGGAAACAAACCCATTTGATTTGGCTTTCAATCGGAAATTTTTATCAAAAAATTGAGTTTTACAATTTCAGAAATATGTTGATGCCATTTTCGATTTGCTAAAAGACTCGGACGCAAACCCATTAAAGAGTTAATCCACATTTTTAAAAGCAGGTGCCTATCTATTGATACTTTTGGAGCAGGTGTGTGGGGCTTCACTAAAAGCATTTCCTTACAGAAAGTGGAAAATAAATTTATAAGAAGACTTCTTGATGTCCCACAAACAGAATCCTAAACGTTTCTGCCATACTAAAGTGATTCTCGGTTTTGTTTAGAAGATTATTTCAAACTGCAGCCTTTGTTGTCATGGCTCAGATTGTGAGGAAGCCCGAGGCTCACTTCGGCAGAGCCGTTTTGTCTGCTTGTCTTGCCCTAGATAATGCATTAGATATCTCTTGTTTGTCTTATGTAAGAAAAAGTCTAAGTCAGTGACTAAGCGTTTGCCAGAGGTGTTGTCCGACCCAGAGGACTATGTGCACCTGACTTCCTCTATAATTAAAGAATTGTTTTATAGGCGTAGTAATTCTGTGCGCCGGCTAATTCGGACCCCAGGGCCGGTGGACTAGGTCTCCCAAAGGAGACGTTTTGGCTCCCAATCCTGCAAGAATATGATATTAGATCTCAAAAAATGGCGTTTGCTTATTTACAGTTCCTAGGGAGCCCAGAGCTGTGTTATGCCACAATTAACTTTATAATAAGTGCCCTGCGAACCCGAATGAGATATTCAGTATATGGTTCCTATCACCATTCTTGTGTAATGATGATATAACCTTTTATTGTTTGTATTATTTAATTTATTTTATTTGCAGTTCGCCAATGGTTTTCATAGTGATTAATTTTCTGTTTTTACTATGTACTTTTATGACTCATTGTAGCCCAATAAAGTGTTAGTGACTGACTGCAAAGACAACACCAGAACTGACATCGTATAACCTTTGATCCTGTTCCTCCCCGAAATTGATGTCACATGTCCTTATCTCTATAACATTGCAATAATTGTCAATGATGGATTTCCAGAATAATTTGTATGATTAATTATATCAACAGAGCACAGATAATGGTCTATTTTATTAAAGACTTTACTGATTTAACCCCCGTTAACCTGAATGAGTAATGTATTGATAAATCATGGGAAGAGATGTAAAAAGGAGATTTAAGAAAACATTAATAATTATATTCACCTATGTTAAATGATAAAGGCTTTATATTGAATATGAAGGGTTATTGGCTTACATTATTCCTAATTGTGGAAACATTTTGATTTATGTTCATTTGAAAAGCAGTATCACTTCTTGATCGAACCTTATAGGTGAAGCGTTTATTCAGGCAAATCATTTTTCATGTATACACAATATTGAAACATAGCAACATTTAAGTTTAAAAAGTCTTTTTTTCATTTAATCTGATGAGTGTGCACAGCACTGCTGAATTTATTTTACAGGCCCTTATGTGTACTGTCCCGATCCCAGTGAAAGCCGTATCAAATAAACAGCCCTCAAAAAGGCTGTTTACCTTCGTTTCTCGGCACTAGGTAAGAGGTCAATGATGGCCGTAGTTTTCACCCTGTGTGTATTTTTTGTGTCGATTAACAGACCTTCATAGCACACTCCTAAACAAGTTAAGCCTGAAGAAACTCGACAAGAATGATAAATATTTTATAAGTCAATAATGACCTAAGTTTATGTTAATGTGAAAGGGAAAGTTATAGGGAGGTTTGTTTTCTTCACTGTGCATAGAGCGGTTCAAAAAGTTCCAGTCTGCTGGAGTCCCAGTTGAGGAGACAACTCCCACTGTGGGTTGATGTTGCGTCTTCCTCTATCCCTGATCCTGACAGTTAATGCAGACATGTCAGCTCGTGCACTGGGTTGCGTTTATAAAGTGCTTTCTGCCCCTCATGAGGCGCTGAAGTGCTCTTGTAATATGAGGAGGTGTGCTGATATCTTCAGAGCCTCAGAAACTCTTGACAATGCTGAAATAATCACCACCTGCATGAAGCCCTCCAATTAAAGAGTCTTTTATCACAAACAGCACCATCATAACTCCACAGCTTCTGCTCCCCTGTCCCCAGGGCATGTCAAAGGAAATCAAGCAATGGCAAAGCCAATGAGTTTGGCTTACATTTTTAGTCATTAAAAAAGCCTGCTGCAGTGGAAAAACAAACGAAAATATGATTGTTTTCTGCATAGAACACAGATGTTAGACAAACAATATAAAGTGTGATGTTTTGGGTACTTTTTGGCTGTAAATAGTCCCTCGTGCATACACCTTACTGGAGTGTTTTATTTTGGCTGGGAGCTACAGTTGTAATCTGCTGTCAAATAGGATGATAAAAATGCTTTTCATTGGCTGACACCAGCAGAATTATTTGGAAGACGGGAGCAAGCCAAAAGCAAACACCAGGTCTTGTACTCCCATCTCCTCCTAAACAGTTTTTAAAAAAAGCCTTCCTCACATTTCATACTGATGCAGGCACCATTTTTACCCGCCCACTACAATAGTACATTCACACTTACTCTTTCACTACAGAAGCCATGGGCAAGTAGTATTCTCCAAAGCTGTTATAAAATAATTCCCATAGACCGACAAGAAAGTGTTTTGGGAGATGTAGCATGTTATTTAAAGCAGGTAATTCACATCTGGTGTCTGATAAAGGACTGGTGATCCTCTAGCCTTTCCAAGGTATTCTTAGACTTGAAAGAAAAAGAGTAATTCCTGCACACTAACAGTATTAGCAGACCAGAGACCGGGACAAACAGCAGTTACTGTAATTTGCTCAGTAATGGAGCAGCAGGGGTGCAAATGGCATTAATGCAATCGAGGAAAATCTCTATGCCCTACTTGCATACTAAAAAAAATCATAGAATGCGGTGGGTACTTCACAAACCCCTGCCCTGGTGCCACTGCACTTGCTGCACCAATAGTTATCCCAGTTGCCCAAGATGACAGAACATGGCCAAATGAATGTACCAAGATTAAATTCCAGGGTACCTGGATGGACTATTTAATGTATCCCCAGGACAACTTCTTCCTGCAGCTGGCACTGCTTAAACCAGCAGGATTGTCCAAACTCCTGACACAGCCGAGGGAAATGCTCCTGTGCTCTCTCTAGTTACATCAGCCTATGTCGACTTCCTTATTATTTGTCACATTCTGATTGTTTCCTCAATGTAAACAGTTTTGCAGAATAAAGGGGGTGCTTCTTTTACTGTGAACACACTACCAGATTTAAAACAAGCAATGGCACAGTCAATAGGTCTGGCTTTGTCTGTGTGTTTCGTATGGCAATACTGAATGCATTATGAATCTGATAACGCCGATTCTTATCTAATCACCTGTAAGAATCTTCTGGTCGCCAGGATCTTTTTACCTGTTGAATAGTGTGAAGGAGAGAATCTTATCCGGTTATACAACAATTTACCCAGTTTACCTGGAAGGACCACTGACTCTGAATTCAAGTTTATGAATTTATTATCGCCAAAAATAGCTGGACATGCAAGCACCTCAACACGAGGTTGAAGAAATAAATGGGCACTAATACAAATAATATCCTACGCAGGAGTCTCATCCGACTCAAAATAAGGAGAATCGATAGTTCTAGAAGAATCAAACAAGCAATGATTGCTCCAATTTCTATGTTGCTCTTCATTTATCTAAATAAGCATAAAATCCATTGCTGTCCCTATACTAACACTAAGTGACATCCCTACTTAACGATTTTCCCAGGCAAGAGTAAGTAAAAGGTGTCAGCTGTGAAGACTTCCTAAGAAGTGCAATCACTTAGTACCTAAGCTCAGATTTTAGATGCTCCTTCATCAGGGCCCTCTCAATCCTTCTCTCTGGTCTCTCCTACCTCTTCTCCTGACCTCCTCCCTCGGGACACTATCCCTAATACAAAACCCAATACAATTGAACACGCCTTTTGTCACGCCTCTTTGGCCAGGTCTTCTTTCTTGTACTTTTCCATCGGAACGGTGACTTCATCTTGGACGGTTGCATTGACCTTGAGTCCCAGGCACCTTCTCCGCTGCAAGTATCATCCCTAAATTCCATTGCACTCCCATTTCCATGCCTCCCATCCCTCTAACTTTGTGAAACAAAGAGCTAGTCTTTAACTAACGAGGCATGTGTCCTTGCACCTGCAACAGAAGATACGTTCAACAAAAACCCTCTACTGTGCTAATTAAATCTACCGTCGGTGCCCAGAGAGCCTTTCCAAGAGAAACTTTTCTGCCTACAAACCAAGCTAACATAAGAATAAACAGGCCTTTCCTTGGCGTATATGCAGTCAGGCCTTTACACAATTTAAACACACAAATCTCAATCACTTCTATAAGCATTGGGTCATTACATTTCATCTGCGAAAAGTGAACTACATGTGCAACTTAATATGATACACATTTAAACTACTGCAGCTCGATTACATATGGGCTGATTTATCTATGCATTATTTTCCACACGATTCAGTTAAGCATTACATTGCATGATTAAATGGCACCATTACATTTCTTATTCACTCTAATAACTACGGTTTATAACTACACACTACTAACCATTCATTGATATATAACTGGATATATGTGGGTGCGGGCTATCAGTGATTATGGTGCACCCCTACAAATTTCACAAGAACATGGCGCTCTATCAGTTCCCCCTTTGATGACTCCTGTCATCACATTTTATTCAACTCCCTTGGAGAAAGAACCGACCTAAACAGAACTCGTTGCCATTTTTCCTGGTCTGTGATTCTCCATTCTCTTGAGCCTCTGATATTGACTGTCCTGCAGTCTTGCCAGTCTCATCTCATTTTCTCTCAAAGCTCTCTCAACTCGGCCTGCTCGATACCACTTGTAAGCCTTGATCGAACCCCACAAGCAAACCACACAAACCACCACGATAAGGAGAGGTCTCAGAATATAACCAAGAAATCCCTTCCCCAGATTCGCAAACCAGCTCCCTACTTGACCAAATCCCTTGCCAACCTTTTCCCAAGCTCCCTCTTCAGTCAAATCCGCTATCTTTGTGTGGATGGTAGTGATGTTACTTATATATTTCTCCAGATCCTTGCTGTGGTCTGGTATATAAGTACAGCACTCTTGAACCTTCAATAATTTACAGACCCCGCCCTCTTTTGCCAATAAGACATCCAAAGCAAGGCGATTCTGTAAAACCATTGTCCTTATCGACAACATCTCTCCCTCCACCAGTACCAACGACTTTGCTGTATTCATCGATAGTTCGTCCACCACAGTCGCCAATCTCCGAATTTTCACATCATTCAAGATCACTCCCAAACTTGGTATCATGGCTCCAAAGATATCTCCAACTACGACCCCTGCACTCGCACCTCTTCTCACTCTTGAATGCTTCCCACCTTCCAGAAGTTCCAAATCCTCCGTATGATATATCTTTGGAAATATTATTCCCAAGTAACATGTACCATACCAATTCGCGGGCAACCTCACATAAGCATTCTTTCCACACACAAAATACACCGTAGGTATCACTTGTACAGGGCCTTGGAGAAAATTCTTTGCTACATCTGCCATGGTGAAAACGTGATCACACGTGCTCTGTCCCACTGCGACTTTTTCATAGTAAGTCTGATAACGTCTCACACACAGCTTGCCCCTCTGCTCTTGGTCCAAAGCTATAGGACCATAGCTTCCCTTTGTCTTATGCAATTTTTCTTCGTCTGTCCAATCCAATCTGCTATGCCCTGTGTCTCGTGTCTGTGTCAGTTTTCTATACCTGTCTTCCACCTGATCTACAAACTTCTTCTCTACATCTGACAATGAGCACGTCAGATTATGTCGGTGAGCGAATGCTGTATCCAATTCCAAAGACGGTATGAAGAACTTCCTGAGTCGATCCTCTGTCTTATAATAGTCGTACTTATTCAAATGCTTGTAAGCTGGGACTTCAGGAAGCACAGCATCGTAATTGGAAAAGAAATACTCAAACTGATCTCTTTCGTAAAACATACTAAGTAAAAGACTACATGAAATTCCATAAGTCAGTGGAAGATGGTGATACCTAATACCCTCATCCACTGACGCAGGCAACTGCATACACACATAACAATCCTTCGCATCCATCGCATCCACGTATTCATATAGCAGCTTTGCGTATGCATTAAGCTTAAAATCACTTCTAGACAAATCTACATGCAACCTACGACTTTCTTCTAATAGCAAAGCTCTGTCAGCTCCTATGTTTACCTCTTTTCGGCTAGGTGTAGTAGGTGTAGGTGTCCCTGGCACCCCCTGCACTGCTAGCTCATGTGGAACGGTATATGAGACTATAATTACTACGATTATAGAAACTATTACACTACCTATAAGTATGCCTACAATCAATTTGGATCTACGGTTGGGATCTCCAGCCTCCATGGTTTCGAAAGTTCTCAAAAGTTCTTGGTTTCAACAGTGAACACTCAAAAGTCTCTGTGTCCTCCACTCGTGACTTGCTTAACCAGCTCGAGCAACTTTGAAACCTCTGGAAATCCCCTTGTCAGCCACAGTCTTATTTACACAGTCCAGAAAAAGACTTCCCTAGTTTATCGTTCCTCTTCTGGTGAAAGTCCCTAAGTTTACTCTTCTTCCACTCGGGCCTAGGTTATCTTCTTCTTTAGACTTTTATTTACACAGGCTATATGTCATCCATAATAAGATCATCGTTGAGCACTTCCAGAACGTGATACAAAAGTTCAAGACGCAGAGATTACTATTTCATGTGAAGACGGCTCAAACCCAAAAGACGGAAATTCGAGTCGGTGCAAAACCAGTTGTCGGACTTTACTCAGAAGTGGGGGATTCGGAACGGTGAGGGTCAGTATTCCTTCGACTTCGAGCCCTGGCAACAACAGCACCACCTTCACTACCACATTCGGGCTCCGGCTGAACACCAACACCGACCTCAGCCTCCCCGTACTCACTACCCCCTGCATCGAACACTGTGTAAGTCCACTCAGGGGTAGAGTATCTCCGGCAGGGTACTCTTGTTCTTTTCGACCTTCGCCGACTATCTTGAGTCTGATCTTCGTCACTTGCTTCCGTTTCAGACGCCTCAGTCACCGGAGCAAGATCTCTTTCAGGTGCTAACCTCAGATTCAACCGCCTCTGTCTTTCAGGCCAGCCTTCTTCAGTTCTAGTCGTTCTTCTGCCTTCCCCTGCTATACCCAGTGCACTACTTCCTCTTTCTGCTGAATCTGACTCTTCTCCGCCCACTGCACCATCTCTGTCTTCGGTGTCAGAGTCGAGGTTTGAGCTGTCGAAACCCCCTTCAGCTTGCTCTAGTGCACCACCAGCTGTGTCAGCGACCCTTACAGCTTGACTTGTCCTCTCATGTGGCCCTGCCACATCAGCTGGATTTTCATTTACGAGAGGAGCTGTTTCTTCCAAGGGTGCTGAAACTCTGCGGGTATGGGAGGCATGTACCCAGTTCGGCAATCCTCCACACTTCACTGCTGTATTCGTGATCAATATCACCTGGTATGGGCCTCGCCAGCGAACATCCAAACAGCTCTTCCTCACGTGCTTTCGAACAAGCCCCCAGTCTCCAGGACACAGGTCGTGACACAGATCACTCGAGGCTGGGACAGCTGCAGCTTGCACCTGGCTGAGACACAGAACGGACCACGTCAGATAGTCCTTTACAGTAATCGAGAATCAAATCATCTGTGATGTTTATCAATGCTGTAGCTGGTACTGCCGGCACCCGCATTGCCCTTCCCATTAGGATCTCATGTGGGGACAATCCAGTCCTCCTATCTGGGACACTTTGCATGCTCATTAGCACGAGCGGCAAAGCGTCAGGCCACTTCAGAGATGTTGATGAACACATTTTTGCCATCCGAGCTTTCAAAGTTCCATTAACTTGTTCCACCATCCCAGAAGCCTCTGGTCGGTAACTACAATGGAGTTTCTGATCAACATTCAATGCAGCACAAAGTAACTTCATGATTTCACTGTGGAAGTGCCTTCCTCTATCAGATTCCAAAGAGGTTGGGATCCCGAACCTAGGGATGAGCTCCCTCAACAATAACTTAGCCACTGTGAGGGTGTCACACCTGCGTGTTGGGTAAGCCTCCACCCACCGTGAGAATACACATACTAGCACTAAAATGTACCTCAACCCATTGCACTTAGGCATTTCCACGAAGTCGAGCTGGATCCGGTTAAAGGGCCCTCCTGACCTCCCAATGTGACTCAAAGTCACTACAGTTTTCTTTCCAGCATTCATCTGCTGACACGTAACACACCTCTGACATACTGTTTCAGCCATTGCACGAAATCGTGGGTTATACCACGTCTGTCTAAACACACGCATCATTGCATCTCTACCAAGGTGTGCTGGTCCATGTATCAGTCTTGCCATCGGGCTCAACAAATCTTCTGGCAATACAGCTCTCCCATCACTGGAGACCCAAACATCCACATCTCCTCTTTCACACCCTGCTTTGATCCATCCCTCTCGTTCCTGATCTGAGACTTCATCCTGCAGTCGCTTGAGCTCCTTCCAAGTGTCTGCCATGGCCAACATCATGTTGAGCTCGGTTCTTTCTTGGCTCTCTCCTGTGTAACCTTCTGTAAATATGCATCCCTGTTCTGCACAGAAACGGGCAACCTCGTCTGCATAATTGTTTCCCAATGACATGAAATCCTCCCCCTTCCCATGCGCAGTGCACTTAACAACTGCGATTTCCTTCGGACATTGCAATGCACCTAACAATTGTCTTACATATTCTCCATTCCTAATGGGTGAGCCAGATGATGTCAAGAATCCCCTCTGGGACCATAACTGTCCAAAATCGTGCACCACACCAAACCCATATTGGCTGTCAGTGTAAATCGTGATTCGAATTTGATCAGCGGCCAAACAGGCACGAGTCAAGGCAATGATCTCAGCTACCTGCGCGGAGCGTACTCCTTCTAGGCAAGCAGCCTCAACCACTCCGGAAATGGTACATACAGCAAACGCTGCTCTTAATTGGCCGACACTGTCTCTTAGGCATGAACCATCGACAAAGAAAATTTCATCTGGGTCAGTCAGTGGTTCATCGACAATGTCAGGTCTCGGTTTGGTGCAAAGGTCGGTCACATCAAGACAATCATGGTCCTCACAATCTTCATCATCTGCATTCGGTATGGGCATTAATGTCGCAGGGTTTAAGACAGAGCACCTTTTCAGAGTCACATTCTCTGCGGCAAGTATGACTTGCTCGTACCTTGTTAACCTGTTGTTCGTTAGGTGCTGAGTCTTAGTCCTGGTCATCAATAATTCAACCGAGTGTGGCACATATACAGTCAAAGGATGACCCATTACCATGCTTTCACATCTTTCAATGCTGACACCTGTTGCAGCAACGGATCTTAGACATCCGGGAAACGCAGAAGCTACTGGATCTAGAGTAGCTGAGAAGTAGGCAACTGGTCTACGGACACCTCCATGGTTCTGAGCTAAGACTGCTAATGCACATCCTTCCCTCTCACAACAGAACAATGAAAAGGCCTTGTTGTAATCAGGCATCCCCAGAGCTGGGGCACTGCACAATTCCTCTCTCAGTTTTAGGAATGACATCAAGCACTCCTCGTCCCATGGTACCGGATCACTCACATCCTTGTGCGTAAGCCTCTGTAAAGGCTTTGCTCTCAAGGAAAAACTAGGTATCCACTGCCGACAATAGCCGACCATTCCCAAAAACATCCTGACTTCCCTCTGTGTGGTGGGCACTGCCATGCTCATTATTGCCTCGATTCGGTCCGGTGACACCTTCCTCTTGCCTTTTTCTAATCTATGTCCCAAGTACTGTACTTCGTTCAAACAGTACTGCAGCTTATTTGGAGACACCTTGTGCCCGTTCTCTGCCAAATGGTTCAACAGGGCTACCGTGTCTATTCTGCAAGCATCTTCCGTTTCTGAGGCAACGAGCAAATCGTCTATGTATTGCACGAGAACTGAGTTCTGCGGCAATACAAGACTCTCAAGATTCTTTTTCAGGATCTGGTTAAAGATCGATGGACTTTCTGTATACCCTTGAGGGATACGACACCATGTTAACACACGATTTTCCAGCCTGAATGCAAAAAGAAATTGACTTTCCTCATGGAGCGGTATCGAAAAGAATGCTTGACACAAATCAATGACAGTAAACCACTCGGCTTCGCATGGGATCTGAAACAGTATTACTGATGGATTCGGTACCACTGGACAACAAGGGACAACTATCGTGTTGACCTTTCGCAGGTCTTGCACGATCCTGTACTTCCCGCTCGGTTTCTGTAGTCCCATAATAGGTGAATTACAGGGGCTACCTCTGATCTCTTTCAGAATGCCTTTCTCGATGAAAGTCTCGATTACAGGTTTAATCCCTGCGATCGTTTCAGGCGACAGGTTGTATTGAGGTGTCCTAGGGAAATCAACATTCTGCTTCACCTCAATCCGCACCGGTTCAACCCCTCTGATCAGTCCTATTTCTTCGCCTGTGAAATCCCACACCTCAGATGACACGGTGTCTCTCAAATCCGGTGGAAGTTCCTCCACGGTCACCATTGGGTACAGATCTATGCATAGATGCTGATTTGCAACTTTAAAGTCAGCATCATCATCCTTCGTCTGAACCTCCACTCCCTGAGGCGTGCAGTAAATCGTGCAATTCAACTTGCACAACAAATCTCTTCCCAAAAGACAAACTGGACTCGTATCACACACCACAAACTGATGTCTGGTCTGGAAAGAACCTATCTTTACTGAGATCGGCTCTGTCAACGGGCTGTTTATTCTTTTATTCGCTACTCCAACAACCTGGATTGATTGTCCCGAGAGGGGTAGGTTAGGGACCACTGCTGATCTTACAGTAGACCGGGTAGCACCAGTGTCGACCAAAAGTGTGGTAGGATGACCATCAATGTCTGCCTCCACAAAAGGTCCTCTCTGGTCTACCTCCAAGACCGCTCCAAGTGTGCAGTCTTCCTCCCCCTCAGGCACCGTCAGGATAAAGGGTCTGAGCTACACTCGTCGTATCCTTCAAACAGGGGCATCTGTTGGTACGTTCGTATTCCTTGTGAGATCCTCGGAGCCTGTGGAACCTGTACTTGAGGATTGTATGTCCCCCTTTCATCGACCTGGGCCTCGTCACAGTATTGACTACCTCCGGCACAGGTGCCTGAACCCCTTCTACCTCCTCCTGCACTTGGTTAGCTGGGTTCAAGGTGACACTCGCGTTTCCAATGCCCGATCTGGTGACAAAGATGACACGCAGTGGTCTTCTTCAGTGTCGCCACATCCACCCCCGTCTTGGGATCTATTGGTTTTCCTTTTCCCTGTCCTTGCCCATTCTGGTTCACCTGGAAATTTCCTTGCCTTCTTCCTAAGATCCCTCCATTAGGCTGACCCTGTGCTGTCTGCATCTGGACGAGCATCAACTTGTCTTTTAACTTCCGATGTTTCGAGTCCACCTCATCACTACAGTACCTCGCATACCGCAAGATTTCATCTACCGGCTTGTTCTGCCAACAGATCAAATGGTGCTGTATCATGAGGCTGACTTCTGATCTCAGACCCAGCACGAACTTTGAGACAAACTGTCCCAAATCCTTGGGGTCTAATGTATCTAATCCACTATACTGTTTAAAAGCTTGCAAAAGTCTTTCATAATATTCATGCACCGTCTCTGTAGGTTCCTGCACAGTCCGATCTATCTTAACCCAATCTATATCTTGAGGCGAAATCTTCAGTTTCAGCCATGTAATCACCTGCTCAAACTTTCTCATAACAAGGGGTGACGGACCATTCGTGACGGCATCCCTTTCAGGTTCAGAAGTCGGCCACTCGACGGCGACTTTACAAGCTGTCCACAAATCTCCCGGCACCACTATGTCAAACAAGGTGTTCAAATCAATCCACAGCACCTTTGAAATTTTAACAAACCGCTCAACCTGCTTGTACCACTCTACCGGTTTCTCCCTCAGCCGAGGAAAATCATTTGTAAACGCAGCCAAATCACCTCTACTCCACGGCACATGCACGTACTCCTCCATTCTGTACTTCCCGTAAGGGAAGTTTCCAACACCCGTCGCCCCCCTCCCGGAGGCGGCGTCTCTCCCTCGGCTTTCTTTGCTATTTTCTTCTTTGATCACCTTTCTTCCCATTTGTCCAACAAAATCCATATCCGCATCCCTACAATCAGATCTCTGGTATGCGTCCTTAATCCTGTGATTCTTTTCTCCTCCAGCTCCTGGTCACTGTATTGCAACCTATGCGGTCCTTGTAATGTCTTGGTTTTATTCAGATCTACCTCATATCTCTTGGCTAATGCTGTCAGTTTCTCATGAGCTATCCGAGCTTTCCGAGTCACATCTTTTGCTATGAAAAGCAGCTCATCTGGCCCATAAATTTCTATTCTTTCCAAAGGCAGGCTTCCATTAATCATTTCGTCTACCTCTGCTTTCAGCCTCACTACGTCCAGCAACCTTGCCTGTACTGCACTCCTGAGTGTTTCTCGACAAGCTGCGCCATCTCGCTCATCGTAGTCACTATTCTGTCCTTGGGACCTATCTGCTTCTGTCACGCTTCTAGAGCTTGGTCTATCTTCTGAAACATTTTGTTCCCTATCTCCTGGCATCCTATCACTTTGATTTCTCACTGTTGGTGTCCACATCCTCAAAGCTGACTTGGATTCGTGTAAGGACCTTGGTCTGACTGGTCTCTCATCCTCCTGTCTAAAAGAGGAGTCTGCAGTAGCTGGTAATGGCGTACTTGTCTCTAATGGTCTTGGGAAATGTACCACTCGTACTCCGAACCCATTCCCACTTCCACTGGTTACTTCTTCTCCTCCCATCTGTACGGAACTCCCTTCTCTCACTCGATCTGGGTCGTATACCGATACTATAGGACCAATGGTAACCGGCACAGTCAAGGAGTCTGGTAACCTGGTGTTCCCTAATGGGAGGCTGTGTTGTCGAAGATGTTGTCGCCCTTCTGTTCCCGTGGAAATTCTTCCCACTACCCTCATGTTAGTCTGACCCTGCATTTCACCCGATTCTATTGCTAACGTTGGTTTTCCCTCTTCCGAGTCTGGATTAAATGGGGGTGGTCTCTCTACTAGCAGCCTATCTAACAGACTGTCATCTGTATCACTATCGTCTTCTTCGACTCTTGTTATTTTCGGATTTTGTATTAGCAGTGGGTATAACTTATCCCCCTCAATCGTTTCCACTCTCCACCTTTTCTCCAGTGCATCCCACCTCGCATCTTGAAATGCCCTGATCGATTTCTTCACCCTTTCCTGGCTCTTGTCTCTTTTCCTATCATACGCTGCCCTAATCCACGCATGTAGCGCCTCAAACTGTGTCGGTCTAGGTAGTGGTCGTAAAGAAGACATTATAGATTTCAATTGGTACAACACCTCCAACCTAAAAGTACCATAACGTGGAAAAGTCAATTCTCCCTCTCCAAATGTCATTTTATGCCAGTTCTCGAGCCAAATTATGGTATGCAATCCTACATTTGTAGCCATATAATGTGCTGGCGTATCCTCGGGAGGAGCTTCCTCTCCTTCCCGAGTAACCACATGTCTGTCACCTCTACAAAGTTCCCGTAAAACTTTAAAATATTTCATGGTAAAGCAGATATCTGTTCGCACTTAATATTTTGTTTTTCGCTTCCTGGTTCACTCCACCAATGCCAGCGCTGCTCACACCAACCGACCTATCGCAGCGCGGCACTGTCTGACGTCACGCTTCCTCCGCTCGTAGCAGTTCCCCTCCTTTCTGGTTCTCTCGCTCTCGTTCGCACGTGTCAATCACACTCTGAAGCAATGTTCGTCCTACCGAACGATTACCTCTCTGACTGTCAGTCCACCACTGACCGAACAGCCTCTCGAGATTTTTGACCTCAATCTGGCAACTGTCTGTCCGCGAACGACCGGACAATCACCTCTGACGAATCGATAGGATTCAAACACTCGATGTTCCACACACAACAACCTACGACCAGCGTCGGTTGTTCACACACTCACACATGTGTTCCCTATCTTCAGTGGGTTGATCAACGACGTCTCATGACCCCCACAACTTCTGGTCAACGCTCTCAGTTCTGGGTGTCTTCTACACCACTATAATCAAATCTCTCGGTCCCGCGCGCGCTCACGGTCCGATCCACAATCACACGACTCTCATTCCAACTCCACAAGACATCACACAACAATTAACACCGCAATCTATCAAACCTCACCCTGTTCATACTCACTCTACCACGAACTGCTACTTCCGCCGCACTGTCACTCTCCGTCAGTTTTCAGCGACCGCCGACATCCTTCTCCTACGATCCACTGGATCAGCATCACTCAGGCTCTATGGGGCCACTTAGTCTCCTATCCTAATCTAGATCTCCCCTTACCATCAAAGGTAACCATCCTACTCTGCTACCAACTGATAACACCGATTCTTATCTAATCACCTGTAAGAATCTTCTGGTCACCAGGATCTTTTTACCTGTTGAATAGTGTGAAGGAGAGAATCTTATCCGGTTATACAACAATTTACCCAGTTTACCTGGAAGGACCACTGACTCCGAATTCAAGTTTATGAATTTATTATCGCCAAAAATAGCTGGACATGCAAGCACCTCAACACGAGGTTGAAGAAATAAATGGGCACTAATACAAATAATATCCTACGCAGGAGTCTCATCCGACTCAAAATAAGGAGAATCGATAGTTCTAGAAGAATCAAACAAGCAATGATTGCTCCAATTTCTATGTTGCTCTTCATTTATCTAAATAAGCATAAAATCCATTGCTGTCCCTATACTAACACTAAGTGACATCCCTACTTAACGATTTTCCCAGGCAAGAGTAAGTAAAAGGTGTCAGCTGTGAAGACTTCCTAAGAAGTGCAATCACTTAGTACCTAAGCTCAGATTTTAGATGCTCCTTCATCAGGGCCCTCTCAATCCTTCTCTCTGGTCTCTCCTACCCTCTTCTCTGGCCTCCTCCCTCGGGACACTATCCCTAATACAAAACCCAATACAATTGAACACGCCTTTTGTCACGCCTCTTTGGCCAGGTCTTCTTTCTTGTACTTTTCCATCGGAACGGTGACTTCATCTTGGACGGTTGCATTGACCTTGAGTCCCAGGCACCTTCTCCGCTGCAAGTATCATCCCTAAATTCCATTGCACTCCCATTTCCATGCCTCCCATCCCTCTAACTTTGTGAAACAAAGAGCTAGTCTTTAACTAACGAGGCATGTGTCCTTGCACCTGCAACAGAAGATACGTTCAACAAAAACCCTCTACTGTGCTAATTAAATCTACCGTCGGTGCCCAGAGAGCCTTTCCAAGAGAAACTTTTCTGCCTACAAACCAAGCTAACATAAGAATAAACAGGCCTTTCCTTTGCGTATATGCAGTCAGGCCTTTACATACTTTAAACACACAAATCTCAATCACTTCTATAAGCATTGGGTCATTACATTTCATCTGCGAAAAGTGAACTACATGTGCAACTTAATATGATACACATTTAAACTACTGCAGCTCGATTACATATGGGCTGATTTATCTATGCATTATTTTCCACACGATTCGGTTAAGCATTACATTGCATGATTAAATGGCACCATTACATTTCTTATTCACTCTAATAACTATGGTATCAAATCTAATAAAATAATGAGAATGTATATATGTCTTTAGATTTCACAGGCCTTGCACCTGTATTAGGCCTGGTGTGTAATGGTGCTTGCACCATTTAGTCAAACATTGTATTAAATACCTACTCTATACATGCAGAAAGGGGCTTCGGGTCAGCCTTCTTCCACTATGACTTAAGATAATGGCAAACACATGTTCGATTATCCCACAGAAGCATTTTATCCTCACATCTTTGTATCAGCTTAGATATGTCATTTTGCTGTTTATAGAATACATGGGGAATACATTATATCTGAAAAGCAGACTATCATGACACACCTAATTCTTTATCTCATTCAAGGATATACAAAGCATGTTTTTTGTTTTGCACTGCAGCAGGAATTTTATATTTCCTATTGTCAATGGTGGACAAACACAGGAAACTGAAAGCTGCAGTTTCAATATCCTACCATAGAAGAATACAATTGAGGTAGAAAACTGCAGTTGTGCAATACTATAACTAGAGGTCCTTATAGAGAAGTGTCTTGGGATGGAAAGCTGCAGTTGTGCTTTACTACTTACAGAGATCTTTACAGAAAAGTGCAATGTAAATAGAAAATTTGTTGCACTGTCCTGCCAGCAGATGCCCTCACGGAGAAATGCAAGGGAGTTGGAAAGCGTGTTGCACTATAGTACCAACAGAGGTCCTCATTGATGTGCACAATGGTGTCATGGCATTCTTGTGTCCATAGTTTCACTTCGGAAGAGCAAGTTATGCAAAAAGCATTCAACGTCGAGATCTTGAGACAATACAACCAACCAACACTGCTTTCCACCCAGACCCAGTTTTCCACAAACAAGTGTATAATAACAAGCATATTAACTTCTGCAGGATCACATTGGGCATGGACTGATCTATACCATTAAACGTTTACTTTCATTTTCGTTATCAGGGTGTGCACCCCAATGGAGAACAGGAGCTGCACAACCTGGGATAACACTCTCTTACTGGAATGTTTGCACACAATGAATACATGCAACTGCAATACCAGTGTATGGGAAAGAAGTTCTGCAAGAGCTGAAAAATTGTTTCAGTTTCTCAATGTGTTACTGGAGGTCCTGCTCAAGTCAGATAAAATTGCTTGAAATATTAATCGCAAAGCTGAGGGGGTGTGGCTTCAACCTAGAATTTTACATATGCACATCTGCTACTCTAGTTCCATGTGCTTGATTTTCTAAAGGGTAAATAAATATTCCAAAGCTAATCTGAGTGATGCTGAGGGCTCAACGTTGCAACTTACAATCAAAGTCTTGAATGTTATGGAAATAGATGATGAAACCTGCTATACATAGGGACAAACAGTCACTGAAAAGTTCATGCGTCTAAAAATTCTATTATTGGGGAACTAGTTTTTTTAGGTGTATGCATACATGTGCATGGGTAAGCACATAGTCACTCAAAGTTAAGGTATCTAGTGGCTGCTGTGAGTGGGTCCAATGAACTATGCTTTGTGCTGAGGTGTGCGGGAGAATTATTTGAGTGACATTAGATCAGACCAATGGTGAAAGAGGGCTGATTGAGTTCTATATACGGATGCACATTTTGTATGATATGTTTTGGAAAACATGAGGCTGGAAAGACATCTAAAGCTGTGTTTAGGCCAGGCATAAAAAGGGCAGACAACACGATTATTAAGTCTATGCTTCAGTGCAATGTTGGCTATTTCAGGCTGCACTGATATATTAGAGATGGACTGCCTTTAATGTGCTCACCCATGCAAACAGCATTTGTCCATGCCTATCTTTGAATGCTATTCTTTTCATTCGTTATTACAACAAAGACCATATTGGTTTCCCGCTGATAATTTTAACTTTCTATGCTGGTAATCTATGCAACTATTGGCCATTTATGACTGACAGTGTTGAAAGTCATTCAAAATAGACTTACCTTCTATTTGTTGCATTTTTAATGGTAGGGAAATAGATTGTTATTTATCTGTATTTATACTAAAATCAGAAAAAATAGTAAACTGTGAATTGTATCTACAAGCTAGTACAACATCATTACAAAGTTGACCCAGATTTCCATATAAACAAGGTATATGATCAAGGAACTTCTCTTTGGTCCAGAAGAGTCACTCTCACAGTGGGCAAAAGTTGCAAAGCACATGAAACATAAATGTTATTAGAGAACATAAATAGACAGACAAAGACAAATGTTGGCTGCGTAAATCTGTCTCACCGCTCTTCAGCAAGATACAAAAGCTTTGGAGGCATTTCATTCCACTTTGAGGCTCTTTCTCTTGGCCTTGCTCGTTTATCCAACCACTTGAAAGATAGTTTCTTCAAGTTCAGGAAACTGCTAAAGCTCCATCTCTTCTGGCAGTGAGCTGGGGTCATTTAGAGTTTAGCAGAATTGGACATCAGCCGTGAATCATCAATTGACCGGTTCTGCCAAGGTAGTGGTTCCCCTTCATACAGTGGTGGGAAAACACTTGCTGCCTCACAAAAGAGCATCAGATGGTTCTGCTGTCGGGAACTCTTTACTGTTGGTCCCCTGGCCACAGACTACTGGGGGTCACCCTGTTGGAAAGTCTGCCCTCATTAGGACAGGTCTTCCAAAGCATTTTTTTCCTTTTCAGATCCACTGCGTGAAGCATGGCAGGCACAAGCAGGGAAAATCATCATTGGCCCATACATACATGGAAAACTCTTTCTGCACATCAGGGTCAATACATTTTTATATTTAAGAAATAAACTCCAATTGACATGGTGGCTTTTTGGTATTGCAGTTTTGACAAAAGTACTTCTGTCTTGCCGGCAGAGCACAGATATCCCACTCAAGCCTAAATGTTCTTACTATATTTTGATTTAATCACAACTGCTCAGTGTTCCACTCACTGGCTGTAACACCTCTGTTCAATGCATTTTGAAGCCACCCACTTGTTACCCCAGCACTACATAAAAACAAAGCATAGAGTAAAATCAGCACCAGCTTCTCAAATTTAATATAAGAAGAGGCATGTTGTACATTTTGTTCTCAGAAGTGAGCTAAAAGCGTGAAGTCTTCATAGGAGCGATGCACACCAGTGCTGTGCCTGTGGTATTGCCCTGACTGGAAAGGGTATTCTTGAGAGCTTGTTCTGGGTTGTCTTTGGGTATTTCAACTTTATTCTTGGAATGGATGGCCATTTTATTCCAGCCAATACTGTACCTTTTTATTTTGCATCTTTATTAATGTGCTTTTATGTGTATTTTCCTTAAAAGACTACCTTCTGAGGAAAAGCACTACAGCCTCCTACTAAAGCTGTGAAAGAATGAACAGAAGGAGAGACACAAGACCTGTATGATATGATACTGGAGTCTCCAGCACCAAGAGATGTGTTTCATTAAAAGTGTTACACAAATCTAATCATCATCATTCTATGTGAATGTACACTGTTTAAGAAAAAAAACTACTTTGGTAGATGAGATATAGCAGTTTTCATCACGGACACTGGTACACTAAAATGCCAATGGTGGTCATAACATACCTTTTGACTAGGCCTGGGCGGAGCTCGTGGGGTTTCACTACGCGGAATTCTGCAGAGTTACCGGAAAACTGTGATATTCCACTGATTTCTGCAAGTGGGCGGAGTGTAACACCAATCAACTAACTGCCCACAATGCCCACAGTATTTGCAGACTGAATGTGGTCATACAGAGAGCAAACATAGACGCATTGTGTGCAGGCCAGTTAGTGTCTCGTCCCAGTCCAGACCCTACCCCAAACCCTTTGACTGCCCCTACTCACCACCATCTCCTGCAATTCTGCTCTACTCATGCCATGCACAGTTCCGCAGTGCTATCCACGCTGCCCCAGTGGGGACCCTGGAGGTTCGAGTCCAAGAACAGCAAGAGTAGCGCTTCCCTACCGGGGAGGCAGTATTAGCCATGGCACCCAAAGGTGGGGAACTGGACGGCCAGTGAGAGTCTGTGGGACTCAGGCACTAAACAGGGGGTCACCACACAAACAATGAGACCCTCATGCTCAGCAGCCCCGTCTCCAACTGCCTGATTCTAAACAACACGAGAGCAGCGATCATAGAGCGTGGGGGTGAGAGAGACCATAGCAAGATATAGTGCCACCAATGGGCGAGGTGGCACTGTAAGGTACTGCCTGTGGTGGTGCGTGTAGGAGACAGTGGCGAAGGTGGGCATAGAGGCACTACTGAAAGACTGCCTCCGACCATAGAGAGTGTGGCATGAACAGAGCATCGCCTGAGAAGAGCGTATGGGAGAAGGCCTCCAGAAACCACAGAGTCATTGGTGGGATAGAATGTCTTATGTGTTCATTGTTTTGGATTAATGGCAGTCAGATAGTTTCCGCCGTCATAATATTACAAAAACCTCCTGACATTTACTTGGTTATAGTTGTTACGGGTGAAGGTACAATATAATTGATTGGTATGTGTTTGCATAATTCACACAACATAATTGATTGGTATGTGTTTACACAACTCAGTACAACACTTGTAGTCACGCTCATGGTTAGGGGATGTTTGTTTGACCTCAGTTAATACAGTGGTGTTGGCACGGATATTTCCAAAATCTATCCCTGCCACCTTGTATCGGTGGGTGTAGTTCTGCAGCTACATGCATGTCTATAAACATGGCTTTACCTTGTGTTTGGAACAGGTTCTATCAGGGGTTCATTATCATAAAGAAGAGTGATCACTCACTATGCACTTTTGAACTGATTTAGGCAGGTGGCTCTCATAGATTGGCATGTACTGTTAATTGGCTTTACTGCAAACCTGTTGAGATGAGGTGGGTGATGAACTCCGCTGCAGCAGTGAGTGGTGGAGTTTTTGCTGAACTCCATGCTCTAAGCAGAGCGCAAAGTGGCAAATCTCTGCAAACTCTGCTGGCGGAGCGGAGTTTACTGCCCACCCCTACATTTGACCTCAATTACATCACATGTAGTGACATCATTTGACCTTTAACAGTGAATCTCCAGGAAGGTGATGTCACATGTCCTTAACCCTGGTTTTACAATCTCAGAGGCAAGAGGTCACAGAGGCAGTGACAGAGGTCACAAGTGGTTGGATCTCTAAATGACGTCCATTTAAATGTGGAGAAACTAAACAAGGAGCACAAATATTTCAATAAGTAGCTAAATGAAAAGTAATATTAAAGGGAAAGTTGTAGGGAGGATTTGATTTCTTCACTGTCCACAGAGTCGCTGAAAAGTTTCAGATTGCTGGAGTCCTAGTTGAGAAGGAGCCAACTCCCACCCTCGGGTGAGAAAACAGAAGCCGGTGAAGCAGTGTAGATCATAATGTCCCACAGACTGCAGGGCTTTGACGTTTTTGCAAATATCTGGTTCACAAACTGCAGAAATATTTCTAAGCCTACCATGAAGCTTAATATAGAAGCATAGACAATTGGTGAAGACCGTAGTGACTACATACATGCTAACATTTCGAAACAGCCCAAAGGGAGATGGGAAAATAAAGAAAGGGGGGGATTTCTTTTCTTCGATTGAGTACCTTAACACTGAAACAGAGGCAATTTTAACAGAAGACAGCTAAAAAGAGTATGACTTTAACAATGTGATATACTGAAAGGAGCATTGGTGATGAGGGACTTGTTTGTTAAGCGTCCACAATAGGCAGTACAGTTTAAAGCTCACATGTACAAAGTAAATGTTCACTCTCTTTAGCATTTGTTATTGCTTACCTAACAGGTTGGTTTATGGTTTTCTTACAAATGCCTGACAAGCACACACTTTCCTAACTATAGAATTACTGCTCACAGAGTCACGTATTGGTTCTGTTTTTCCAATACATGAAGTAAAACACTTGTGATTATTGTTATTTGTATGCTTACATGACATATCACAGTGGTCTATTTCTCACAAACACACTTGTCTTTAACCATTAGCTTGCTAGTAGACAGACAGTGTTCCTTTGGTGATATTTTCACCTATATTTGAAATGTGATGTCTACCAGTATGATATGTTATGTTGCATTGTACATTGCTGATGATTATGTGCTAGTCTAACTATAGCATTGCTTGAACACAAACAGATGAAATGCAATAGTTGTCCATAGTAATAGACACACATGTACTTTTGTTTAGGAGAACGAACTGGTGAACTGGGGCAATGACTTGTAAGTAGCAAAGAATGTTTACTTTTTAGGAATCTGTAAATATACAGGCTATTTAAATGTGGGGTATTAGCAACAGATACATTTTTATAATAATAGAATTTACATGATTGACAATTCAAATAGACTTTTTAATGGGCAATTAAGGGTGCTAAATGGTAGAAACACATATATGACCGTGTAGGAATGCATTTGCAACAGAAAAATGGGCATAACTATATTCTTCATGGGGAAACATAAGTACTCAATTACTCTTTCATATACCTGGCACTAAAGGGTATTTGTTTCTGGGACTACTAGGGTTTTGAATTGCTGTTCACTACATCTAGTACCAACTTTAACAGTTTCTGTTAGTAAAATGTGCATCAATACATTCAATATGGGGAATAATGGTTGTTAGATGCATTTTTATGCTTCCTGCTAAGAAATGGTAATTAGGTATTTTTGCATGTTGGGGGGGCTACAGGCTTTTATGGGCTGTTGAATGCATTTGTCACTATGTTCTGTTTCCTGGTGGGAATAACTGAATTTTATAAATGGGGATTGTGGATGGTAAATGACCATACCGTATTCCATGCACAAATTTTACTTATTAATCTATAGATTAAGGATATGGCAATTTTTTACATTGGGAAGAAGGGTGATATATGAAGATTACATATACTTGGCACTATATTTTCAAGATGTCTGAAAGGAAACTGTAATTAGCTATTTTACATATAAGGGGTTACGGCTGTTACATATACCTAGTGTTGTAATTCAATGATTTCTGAAAGGAAACAATAATTTGCTAATTTACACATGGGGTATTGGGCGTTAAATTGCTGTTGCATATTTCTGGCACATATTTCCATGATTACTGTCAGGAAATGGTAATACATCATTTCCGATTAAGGGATAATAGGTGATAAAGGGCAGTTTAATACCGTTGCCACTGTATTCTAATGTCTACTTTTATGAAAACGGGAATAACTAATTTTTACATGGGCTATTTTGACTGGTAAATGACTCTGGCTTATCCAGGGAACTGTGTTTTGTCTATTCCTCCTGGAATAACAGGCATAAGGGATTTACGTCTTGGGGAAAAAGTGATAAATAGCTATTTCATGTACCTGGCCCTATATTTTCTTGATTCCTGTAAGGAAATGGTATTCAATAAGCTCTGTTTAAGTGATTATGGATGTTAGAGGGCTGTTAATATCATTTCCGCTGTATGCTGATGGCTCTTTTCAGGAAAATTGGGATAGCTAATTTTTACATGAGGGAGTTATGGATGATAAATACCTATTACTTATCTGGGGCACAGTTTTTTACTTATTCCTCTTACGATCATGAGCATACTACTTTTCTACTTAGGGAGAACTGGGTGTTAATTGGTTGTTACATATACCTAGCACTGTATTTTGATGATTCCTGTAAGGAAACCGTAATTATCATTTTACTCATAGGGGGGCTAGTGCTTTAAAGGGCTGCTTAATACATTTCCACTGTGTTCTAATGTTTCCTGATGGGAAAAAATGAAAATCTATGTTTACGTGGGTTAGTATGGGTGGCAAATCGCAGTTACATATCCAGGACCCATGGTTATCCTTGCTCCTCCAGGCCTAACAACATAGCTATTTTCAACATGGGGTATGATGGGTGTTAAATGGCTGTTGCATTAACCTAGCACTGTATTTTGAAGATTCTTGATAGGAAACAGTAATTTACTAATTTACACATGGGAGTTCTACTCGCCGCCACAGACGACATCCGCACCCTCCTGGACCAAGGCCACTCCGCAGCCCTCATCCTACTCGACCTATCAGCGGCCTTCGACACCGTCTCCCACTGCACACTAGTCGCCAGACTACACGACGCAGGCATACAAGGAACAGCCCTGGACTGGATCCGATCATTCCTCACCGGAAGAAGCCAAAGGATCAGACTCCCACCCTTCCTCTCCGACCCCACGAAAATCACCTGCGGAGTCCCACAGGGTTCATCACTGAGCCCCACCCTCTTCAACATCTACATAGCCCCCTCGCAGCCATCGTCCGACAACACAGCCTCAACATCGTATCCTACGCCGACGACACCCAGCTCATCCTCTCCCTCACCAAAGACCCCACCACTGCCAAACTCAACTTCCAGAAAGGAATGCAAGACGTCGCAGTCTGGATGACCAACAGCTGCCTGAAGCTCAACGCCGAGAAGACAGAAGCCCTTGTCCTCGGTACCTTCCCTTCTGCATGGGACAGCACCTGGTGGCCGACCGCCCTCGTAAGACCACCTACCCCCTCAGACCACGCCAAGAACCTCGGCATCGTACTCGACTCATCACTCACCATGAACCGACAGGTCAACGCCGTCACCTCCAGCTGCTTCAACACCCTCCGCATCCTCCGCAAGACCTTCAAGTGGATCCCCCCTGAGTCAAGGAAGACAGTCACCCACGCACTCATCACCAGCAGACTGGACTATGGAAATGCACTCTACGCCGGCATCAACAAGTCCCTACTCCGCAAACTCCAGACAATACAGAACACCGCCGCCAGACTCGTCCTCAGCATCCCCCGACATGAACACATCAGCCAACACCTACGAAGTCTCCACTGGCTCCCCATGGAGAAAAGAGTCACTTTCAAAATCCTCACTCACGCCTACAAATGCCTACACAACAACGGACCCAAATACCTCAACGACAGAATCAACTTCCACGTACCCAAAAGAAACCTCCGATCTTCCAACCTCGCACTGGCCGAAATCCTGCGCATCCACAGAGCCAGAGCAGGCGGAAGATCCTTCTCTCACATTGCAGCCAAGACCTGGAACGAGCTACCGGCAGACATCAGACGCGCCCCCTCCCTGAACACCTTCAGGAAGGCCCTCAAGACCTGGGTCTTCGGCTAAACAGATCTGCGTACCCCCCCCCCCTCAGCGCCTTGAGACCCTCACGGGTGAGTAGCACGCTTACAATTCCCTGATTGATTGATTGGAGTTATAGCTTTGAAAGGTCTGTTGAATATATTTGTCACTATTTTCCAATACTTCATATTGGGAAAATGGAAATAGATAATTTTGACATGGGTGATTATGGGTTGTAAATGGCTATTACATGTACCTAGGCACCTAGCCCTATATTTTCATGATTCCTGTAGTTAAATGATAATTAGCTACTTTACACATTGGGGATTGAGTTTTAAAGTACTGTTTAATGCGGATGTCACTTTAGTCTGATGTTTTATTTAGGAAAATAGGGAACAGCTAATTTTTGCATAGAGAAGAATGTGTGGTAAATGGCTGTTACATATGGGCACATTGCTTTATTTATTCTTCTTGGAATAATAGGCATAGCTATTTTCGACATTTGGATGGTAGGTGTTAAATGGTGGTTATATCTACTTGACACTTTTTCATGATTCATACAAGGAAACTGTAATTAGCTATTTTACACCTGGAGGAATATGGGCTTTAAAAGGCTGCTCAATATATTCTCTAATATGTTCCAACATTTCCCCTTGAGAAAATTGGTATAGTTATATTTTTTTGGGGAGGTGGATTGTGGGCGATAAATGGCTGTTACATATCCTGGGCAGATTGTTTTTCTTGAATTTTCTTACCATAATAGGCACTGCTATTTTCTACATGGGGGGTGATGGGTGTTAAATGGCTGGTATATATTCCTGGTGCTGAAATTTCATGGTTTCTGTAAGGAATCGATAATTGTCTATTTTACACATGGGTTTTATAGGATTTAAAGAACTGTTAAATACATTTGTCAGTATAGGCCTGATTTAGATTTCAGCGAACAGGTTACTCCGTCACAATTGTGATGGATATCCTTTCTGCAGGAATATAATTCCCATAATATCCTATGTGATTTATATTTCAGCGGACAGGATATCTGTCCCTGTTGAGACCAGGTAACCAATCTGTCAAAATCTAAATCAAGCCCATAATTCTAAAATTTCATCTTGGTAAGATGGGAATAGGTAATTTTTACATGGGGGGTTATGGGTGGTATATGGGCGTAACATATACTTGGTACCATATTTTCATTATTCATGTAGGGAAACAGAAATTAGCTATTTTACAATGGAGGGATTATGGGCTTCCAAGGGTTGTTGAATGCATTTGGCCCTACATTCTAATGTTTTCTGTTGAGAAAAATGGAATATGTAATTTTTATATAGGGGTTTATGGGTTATAAATGGCTGTTACATGTCGTGGGAAAAGTGTTTTAGCTATTTTTCTGGGCATACTGGACATAAAGATTTTCCACAAAGGGGATTATGGGTATTAAATGGCTGTTGCATATCCCTGGCACTTATTTACATGATTCAATCTTAATAGATAATTTTTGTTTAAGGGATTGAGGGTGGCAAAGGGATGTTGAATACCATTTCCACTGAATACTTATCCCAAGAACAGTGTATTACATATTTCTCTTGAGATAACAAATAAAACAATTCTCTACATGGGGAGTGATGGGTGATAAATGACTGTTCCATGTACGTGCCTCTGAATTTTCATGATTACTGTAAGAAAACATAGATAATAGAAATAGATAATTTCTGTTAAGGGATTATGGATGTTAGAGGGTTGTTAAATACATGAATATTTTTCCACTCGCAAGAAATGCGCATGCGCTGGTGCGCGCATGCACAGTTTTCGCAAGATGATCGACCCAAGTAGGAGAGAGACGGCGAGGAAGAGGAGGAGGGCAGCCCGGGGACGCCACAGTACAGGTAAGTGTTTATTTTCTTGTTTTTATTAATTTATAATTTATTTTTAATAGGGGTGATGGAGGCGGGTGGCGGAGCGGAGCAGAGCGGAGTTCCTCAGAGTTTGTTCCCAACTCCGTGGACCTCCGCAAGGTCACGCTATGCCAGCTCCGCCCCGGGTCAGGTATTTTACTTATTCCTCTTGGAATAATAGGCATAGTGTTAGTCTCTACATAGAGAATGATCAGTGATGGATGATGAGTGATACATGGTTGTTTCATATACTTGGCACTGTATTTTCATGATCCCTGTAAGGAAATGGTAAGAGATAATTTCTGTTTAAGGGATTATTGTTTGAAAAGGGCTGTTGACTACCATTTCCACTGTATTTAAATGGTTCCTGACAAGAAAGTGAGAATACAAAATTTTTACAAGGGGAAGTATGGGTATTAAATAACTGTTATTTATTCTGGGAATAGTGTTTTATTTATTCTTTTTGGGATAATGGGCATAGCGTTTTTCTGCATGGGGATGATGGGTGTTCAATGCACACTGGACATATTTGGTACTATGCTTATTTCTGTTAGAGAAATATTTTCTGTGGGAGGTTGTGTGTCAAAATGACGCTGAATATATATATATATGACTTTATTCTACTTGTTTCAGTTAGAAAAATGGTCATACAAAATTTTGTTTGAGCAGATTATTGTGTTGTCTTTTAGTGGTATATATTTAGTGCTCTCTAACCTCTTGCATGGACCAAAGTGCTTTCTGGATTGTTGAGCAAATGGCTGCTGCACACTTATCAATTATATAGCACCTCCTATCCCTAAAAACGAGCTAAAATGCTGTCATTTGCGTGACGTTTGAAAACAGAAAACCAATACGCCATAAAGCATAGACCAAAGTATGTTGACCTAAATTGCTAAGGATCTTGAATTTCATCTGCAAAATATGATATGACTCTAATATCATGGTCAAACTGTTATGAATATGAAAATATTGAAAAAGCAAATATCTATGCTAAGCATATTATTTGCTATTTTTTTTTTTTTAAAGTATTTAAAATGTTATAGTATATACATTTCTTTTCACACATTTATGGGCCTGATTACGATGTCGGTGTATTCTGCCACCGAAGGCTCGTCGGCGGAGGACCCACTGGCATCGGTCCATGCAGGTCTGTCCGCTGCATTACAATGCGGTGGGCAGAGGCATCTGGTAGAAGGACCATCCGCCGCGCTTCTGACAGCTCAAGGAGCCCATTGGACAGTTATCCCTACAATAGAGGCGGTGCCTGCTCAGGCACTGCCGTAGGGATTACAATGTCCTTTTCTGCCTGCCCTTTCATGGCGGTTCAACCGCTATGAAAAGGCAAGCGTAAAGTGACTTTGGGGGCCCCTAGTGGGCCCCCTTTCCCACCTGGCCCTCTGATATGGGACTTGGGATGCACTTATGGTGCCCCTAAACATCCCTGCACCATGTGGCAGGCACCGCATGGTGCCTGTCACAGGATGCAGGGATGTTTACAAACATGCCTCTTAGCAGTGAGGCTTGTGGTGCAGCCCTTTTTTGGGCCGCAGCACAAGCCTCAATGTTAAGAGGCATGTTTTCAACCGCCTCCATGGCGGTCGGATCGTAATTTGCCAGGCGGGACCGCCGACTCCCTGTTGGCTGGTCCCATTCCTGCAACCATGGCGGTCGGACGCTCGGTCGACTGCCATCATAATCATCCCCTTAGCTACTATTAAACAGTATTATAATTTTGTATATATTTTGGGGACTGTAGGATTTAGTCACAGACTGAGTTCAAGGAGTGTATTTAAAATAGATATTTAATACTAATTGTTTATTTTTCAATGTTAGTTCATTAATTATTACATATATGATTTTTGCATTATTTTTCTGATTTATTATTTTTCTGTTTGTGTAATCTTTTAAAACTGCTTATTATTCTTTCCAGGTGTACATTTGTTAACTTACTTCACATGCTTGAATTTTGGGGTATTTTTTAAAACTCACTGGGTTTTAGATGGGTAACGTTTCATAAAAAATTGTATGTTAACTACTGCAAAATATTTATGTTTCTAATTTTAATTGATAGATATTTTTGAAGGATGAAATAGATATTGGTTTTTGAGGATGTGAGTTTATTTTTGATATATGGAAATGTGTTTTTATTGTTTTTGCAAAATGATGTTACCTTATTAGTTCTTAGAAATACTTTTTCATTTAATTGTTTTATTAGTTATTTTCATGTAAAATTAATTTATATGTGTTAATTTTTATAATTAAAATGTAAATATTTATTGACAATAAATTTTTGTACCTAACATAAACACAAAAATTATAATTGGGTAATAATAACTAAATTATATATGTGGGCAGCTAGAGATTTTATGTTAAGAGCTGACTAGTGCAGGCCTTGGCTCTAAGAGCCAAAGCACAAGCTGAGCCTGCAAAAACATTTTCATGATCTGACATCCTGAGTTGGAGGGGCGTTAGAGGTATACAGGGGCAACTGCCCAATTGCTGGATATGGACATATTATGACAGGCTGCTGCTTCTGAAAGAAGATTAGTGCAGCCAGAAGCATCCAGTCACAAGTCACCCTACTGACTCTGCCCCAGCACTACCTTCTTTAAATACCTGCCGATATCATTATCACGCCTATTCCATGGTGTGTCTTTCCACCCCTGCTATTTTGCTCCTTTTATTTCTTACCTCTCTCCATGCCAAATCTAGTACCCATTTTTTCTTCCTGACAACTGTTCATGTTCTATTAATCTCTCTCTCTCTCTCTATTACATTCCTTTCCCATGCCTCTTACTCTTCAATCTCTATCCCCTCCATATCTGATTCACACCAATGCTGGAAAAATATTCTCACATTCTCAATTTGGCATGGACCATTTTAGGCTTGATGGTTGTAAAAGAACTTTGAGCCGAGCTGGAGCCAACTAGCTGGATTGACCTTTAAATAGTCTGTCTTTTTTCCTTTTTGCCAAAGTAACGTTCATTGTTAATTACATGTAACTACCCTACTTCAACCACTTATTTCTCTTAATTATAGTACATTATGGGCCTGATTCAATCAGTCAATCAATCAATCAATCAATCAATCAATCAATCAGAGTTTTGTAGAGCGCACTAATCACCAGAGGCGTATCCAGTCACTAGCGTGAAAATGGTCTATTCAAACAGCCAGGTCTTGAGTCTGCTCCTGAACTTGCAGAGGGATGTTGATGTTTGGAGGTGGATGGGGAGGTCGTTCCAGGCTGTGGGCACGAGGTGCGAGAAGGATCTACATCTGGTTTGGGTGCGCTGGATGCATGGAACGGTGGTGAGGGCAAGGGCGGCAGACTGCAGGTGTCAGGTGGGCCTGTAGAAGGTCAGGTGGTTGTTCAGGTATTTTGGTCGGGCTTTGTGAAGGGCTCTGTAGGCGTGCTTGAGAAGTTTTAAGTGGCATCTCTTCTCGACGGGGAGCCAGTGCAGGCTACAAAGGTGGGGGGGTGATGTGGGCTCATTTGGCCAGGTTCGGGATGATTCTTGCTGCTGAATTCTGGATGGTTTGGAGGTGATTGAAGAGGTGGATGGTGGTTCCGGCGTAGATGGCATTCCCATAGTCGATTCGACAGGTGATGAGGGCGTGGGTAACGGTTCACCTGGTGTCGGTGTGGATCCATCTGAAGACTTTCCGGAGAATTCTGAGGGTGTTGAAGCAGTAGAGTTGACCTGGCATCTTGTGGAGAGTTTGTTGTTGATGATGATTCCAAGGTTGCGAGTGTGGGTGGTGGGGTGGGTGAAGGTCCAAGGGCAGAAGGCCACCAGGAGTCATCTAATGGTGAGGGGGTCTTCCGAAGAGGAGAACTTCGGTTTTGTCAGCATTGACCTGAAGGCAGTTGGCTTTCATTCAGTCAGCGACATCGATCATGGCGTTCTGGAACTCGATCTGGTGGAGTCAGTGTCTTCGCTGAGGGAGAGTATGAGCTGGTATTGTCAGCTTAGGAGACAATGCTGAGCCCGTGGCTGCAGGTGATGGGGCCAGAGGGGTCATATAGATGTTAAAAAGTGTTGGCATGAGTGAGGATCCCTGAGGTATGCCACAGATGATGCTCTTGGGGTCAGAGGTGTATGGCGGAAGGTGGGTTATTTGCGTGCATCTGGTGAGAAAAGAGGATAGCAGCTTGAGGGCATTGCCGTCAATGCCAATGTGGTGATGTCTTTGAATGAGGAGATGGTGGGAGATGGTGTTGGAGGCCGCTGACAGGTCAAGGAGGATCAGGGCTGCTGATTTGCCTCAGTCATGGATGGCCCTGATGTCGCCCTGGTAGCTATAAGGGCTGTTTGTCTGCTGTGGTTCGGGTGGAAGCCAGATTGGGAGGGGTCAAGCAGGTGGTTTGACTCCAGGTAGTCTGTGAGTTGGCAGTTGATGGCTTTCTCCAGTACCTTTGCCAGAAAGTGGAGGAGCGAGATAGGTTCTTGAGGTCAGATGGGATGGCTGTAGGCTTCTTTAGCAGGGGTTTGACTTCTGCGTACTTCCAAGCTTCTCGGAACATAGCGATGCTGAACGCTGCATTGATGATGCTGGTGAGTGGAGTCCAATTGCTTGTGTCCGAGGATGAAGATGCAGTGGGGGCAGGGGTAGGTGGGGGCTCCAGAGTGGATGGAGGACATGATAGAGGTCATTGTTTTGGTATTGAGGGGTGTCCAGTCAGTCAGGAGGTGCGGCGGGGGTCAGTGGGGGAGCAAGGAGGAGTGGTCTTGGCAGCTGGGGTTCGAAGGTTTTGCAAATGTTGGCACTCTTGTGGAAGAAGTGGGCGAGCGAGTTGCAGAGGGACTGGGAAGTCTGGATGGTGTTTTCAATGACATCTGGGGAGGAGAATTATCTGACAATGGTGAATAGTTCCTTTGTGCAGTTGGTGGACTTGGGTCGGGGGGCGATGGCTGCTTTATTTGCTTCTCTGATGGCGTGGTGGTAGGATTTGAGGAACGTTTCAAAGATTGTGTGGTCATCTGGGTCTCTGCTGGTGCATCATTGTCTCTCTAGGGGTTTGCATTTCCTGGCTTTGAGTTTGGGGGTGAACCAGCAGGTGTGTTTGTTGGCTCTTCTGCTGTTGATGACTTTGATGGGAGCGATGGCATTGGCGCTGGTGGTGATCCAGTCGGATAGGTGGGCTGCTGCTTTATTGATTTTGTCCATTGTGTGGAGGGTGGCAGCATTGTGGGTGTTTGTCCATTGGGATTTAGTGATGGTGTTCCAGCTGCGGCAGGAGGAGGGAGTGGAGTGAGGGTGGCCTGTCAAGTTACAACTATGGTAAAATTGACAATACTGTGGTCCGTCCAGGGGAGTTCGATAGTGTGGCTGAAGTGGATCTTTTGACTGGATGTGAAGGTGGGATCGATGGTGTGTCCGGCAATGTGTGTGGGGTTGGTGACGATCTGTTTGAGGCCTGGGTTGTCCAGAGAGTCTAGTAGGGTAGCTGAGTTGGTGCCCGAGGGGCCTCTGAGGTGAAAGTTGAAATCACTGAAGAAGAGATAGTGTCTGGACCCCAGGGCAAGGGGGTGATGAGTTCACAAATGGTGTGGCAGAAACAGGGGCGGGTCCTAGAGGCCTGTAAGTGAGGGTGCCTCTGAAAGTGGTCTTGGGATTTGCTTAGAGGTGGAAGTTGAGGTGGTCCATGTCGGGTAAAGGGGAGCCGACAAAGGTGGTGAGTCTGATGGTGTCCTTGTGGATGATGATGATCTCTGTGTGTCATTTTGTATCCTGCTGGAGTGGCGGTGGCAATGTTGGGGACTGAGGAGTTCTTGCACCAGATCTCTATGAGGAACTACGTTGAGGCAGGTGGTTGTGATGGTGTCCCAGAGTTTAATGGCATGCTTGGCCAGGGAGCGGATGTTGAGTAGCAAGCACTGAAGTTTGGGATGTCAGTTGCTGGCTTTGGTAGTGGCACCTGGTGCTGTGTGGTCGCTGGTGAAGTAGCAGTGGAGGCAGCAGAAAGCTCCTTCAGTGAGCGGGTTCTGCAGAGGGTGCTGCGGCATCCTGGGTTCATTTCTCGGAGAGTGGAGCTGGAGGAGTGGTGGTCAATCGGAGGGCCAGGGATCCTGGCACTGGGTGCGGTTGTGATGCAGACGGGCACAGATGGGCTTGCCTTTGGTGCACCTTCGGCTGTTATTGAGTAGCCTAGGGGGAGTGCGGGTGGAGGGTGGTTTAAGGGGCAGGTCCTGTGACGCACTTGCGTCGTAGTCAGGAAAGATTTATGCTGACCGGTTGCCTAGCAACTCTTCACACTGAGCAGCTGAAGCAGGAGCGGCATCAGGCAGTGTCGTGTAGTTCCTATAGTACCCCTGCAGGACCTGCGCATTCGGATAACAAACTGTGGGCTTGGTGGCAGACTAGCTCTGTGCACCCCCACCGCGTATGTTAGCCTGTTTTGCATTAGCTAGCTCACAGTGCCACTAGAATCTCCTCTTATCGGGGAGAGATTAGTTTCTGGCAACCTTAGATCATGACAACCCTGATCCCTCAGAATCGTGGAAACAATGTACTACTTTTCGCTCAGTCACTCGTGCTTACTTGTTCGGTTTGTCTCAGAGAGTTACACAGAATAAACAGTCTGGGCGATTCAATAACTATTTATTGAACAGTTGTTATTCTAGTGTAGAATATATGTGCTGCAACAACCAGCAGACAGTACCAGAGATATATTATCAGCAGTACGATAAAAGTGAAAGGATAGTACAGTTCTACCATACTGCAATAATAATGGTTACATTCATGAATATATAAAATGCATTATAAAAGTGCGCATACTCCTACGATGCCTAACTAGATGTACCTAAGTGTACCTAGCATGTGTGTAGGTCTAAAAGCCTAAGAGCCAAGAATCCCTCTAGGATTTAGTCGAACCCCATTACCTGAATAGAGAGAGTGTGGGACCCCATCCTGGTCTCGCAAGGGCTGTGTTAGACCGCTGTCAGCTGGAGCGACTGCATGCAGGAGCCTCAGCGTCTCTGGTCAGTGTGTCGGCATGGAAGTCTCGGTTCCCTCTATCCTACCGTGGCAAGATGCGGTGTATTTATACCCTAAAGTGTCTCGTCCCTCAGTATGGTGTGTATTGGTCTTTGTTAGACATGAGGAAGACGTCAGGGGTGAACTTTGTACATACACATTATGCAGGAGATGTAGCTGGTGAATGCTCATGCATAATTTATGAGTACATTGTAGGCCTGTGTTTGGGAAAAACCCTTCAGTGATCAAACCACAGACTAGATAACGTTCAACCCTCAGTGTTTGTTGTATACTGTAGGGAACTAATGTAGGAGAAAGATCCTGCCTATATAAGGACATATACGATTATGACCATAATAGGGCATATATGAACATGTCTATATTAGGGCCTCTATATGAAATATAACATCAGGTGTTGTCAGGAAGGAGCAGGGAGTCTCTGGAAAGAGGCTTGTGTTCTGATCTGTCACACGGGAGAGCAGAGAACAGGCTCACTGATGCTGTGCTGCAGCTGACATTAGGTAGCCTGGAGGGGAGGTCTAAGGACTGTCAGACTCGTGAGGGCACGGTGGTGGTGGTCACCACTGCACCAGCAGTCTGGCTGCCCTATTGGGACTTTGGCAGTTGGACCGCCATTGCCCTGCTGCACCCATTAGGGAACCGAGTACCCTGGTGGTCAATGGTGGTCTAAGAGCACTAATATGCTTGGTGGTGCCCTGAGGCACCGCCAACCATATTACAACTTTCCTATCCACCAGTGGTGTCATGAAGGGTCTTCCTCCATGTAACTGCTGGCAGTCAGGAAAGAAAGGGGGCACTCCAGCGCCACCTCTTGCCCCTGTGCATGGTGGTGCATGCAGGGGGCACATGTTGTTCCCCCTGCAGTTTTACACCCCCAGTTCCTCCACTGTAAGAAATACAGGACATGGTGCAATCCTTTCCGTGCAGGAACGTGCATTGGTGGTCCTGTGGCAGTGCTTTTTAAGGCTCACAATGAGCCTTTAAACAGCACCCCCACGGGACCAGTACAACACCCCCCTGCCAGACCCCAAAATTACTTGTAATCTGGCTGGGGCGGCAGCGACTCTTCGTGGTGCGGCAGTGGCGTGCTGCCCTCTCCTGCATCAACAAAAGTCATAATCAGGCCCCATGTGTCCACTGCCACTGAAAACTATTGCATTGCATCTGCCTGTGATCCAGCAATGGAATAATTAAACCAGCATATAATCACCATGAAAGTACAACCAAAAACATCATCATAGCATGTACGGTAAAACATCACACTTGACATGTAGGTGAAAGCATCCCTAAAGGCACACTATTTGACTGCTTACCAGCATGTTAATGGTTAATGAACATGTGTGGACAATTGGGATATGCTAGGTAAGCATAGAAATAATTCACAGTGTTATTTCATTGTATGACTTGGAGGGCAGTAATTCAGGTGTTTAAAAAGTGTGTGCTTTTTAGGCATTTGTAATGAAACCTAAAAAACATCTTGCTAGGTGAAGGATAGCAAATGCTGAAAACTGAGTGAACCTTCACTGTGTACATGTGAGCATTAAACTGCACTGCCACCAGAGGACATTTAAGAGAATACAGCCCATCATCCCATTATTTCCAATGATACTTTTAGCACGCAGGATCCTGTGTGTTTTAGCTTGGACAGAATGATGAGACAGATTAGCACTTTAAAGTCTGAGGTACATCATTGTTCATTTTGGTTGACTACTAATTTGTGCTCCTTATAAACCTACGCAAAAACAACAATTGATGGACAGAATGCAGAACAATGCCGTACATTCACCCCAGTACAGTGATCTGGGCCTAAATCCATCGTTTTTTTGCTCACCATGCCATTCCAGTTTGGACCCAGCCATATGCAAATCAGTCTTGACCCTGCGCCCAATGGGAACAGTCCAGCCCGAACTGCCAGGCCAGGTCCTCCCTGGACTGGAAACAAGCATCCTAGGACCGGTTTCGGGCTTTCAGCCTTCATCAGCCAGGATAGCTTGACTCCAGTGGCATGGAGAGCACGGGACCCACGTCTGGGCATACCCGTCCCACTCGGGTGACAAATGCAAAAACAACAATTGATGGACAGAATGCAGAACAATGTCGTACATTCACCCCAGTACAGTGATCTGGGCCTAAATCCATCGTTTTTTTGCTCACCATGCCATTCCAGTTTGGACCCAGCCATATGCAAATCAGTCTTGACCCTGCGCCCAATGGGAACAGTCCAGCCCAAACTGCCAGGCCAGGTCCTCCCTGGACTGGAAACAAGCATCCTAGGACTGGTTTCGGGCTTTCAGCCCTCATCAGCCAGGATAGCTTGACTCCAGTGGCATGAAGAGCACGGGACCCACGTCTGGGCATACCCGTCCCACTCGGGGTGACAAATGCAAAAACAATAATTGATGGACAGAATGCAGAACAATGTCGTACATTCACCCCAGTACAGTGATCTGGGCCTAAATCCATCGTTTTTTTGCTCACCATGCCATTCCAGTTTGGACCCAGCCATATGCAAATCAGTCTTGACCCTGCGCCCAATGGGAACAGTCCAGCCCGAACTGCCAGGCCAGGTCCTCCCTGGACTGGAAACAAGCATCCTAGGACCGGTTTCGGGCTTTCAGCCCTCATCAGCCAGGATAGCTTGACTCCAGTGGCATGGAGAGCACGGGACCCACGTCTGGGCATACCCGTCCCACTCGGGGTGACAAATGCAAAAACAACAATTGATGGACAGAATGCAGAACAATGTCGTACATTCACCCCAGTACAGTGATCTGGGCCTAAATCCATCGTTTTTTTGCTCACCATGCCATTCCAGTTTCGACCCAGCCATATGCAAATCAGTCTTGACCCTGCGCCCAATGGGAACAGTCCAGCCCGAACTGCCAGGCCAGGTCCCTCCCTGGACTGGAAACAAGCATCCTAGGACCGGCTTCGGGCTTTCAGCCCTCATCAGCCAGGATAGCTTGACTCCAGTGGCATGGAGAGCACGGGACCCACGTCTGGGCATACCCGTCCCACTCGGGTGACAAATGCAAAAACAACAATTGATGGACAGAATGCAGAACAATGTCGTACATTCACCCCAGTACAGTGATCTGGGCCTAAATCCATCGTTTTTTGCTCACCATGCCATTCCAGTTTGGACCCAGCCATATGCAAATCAGTCTTGACCCTGCGCCCAATGGGAACAGTCCAGCCCGAACTGCCAGGCCAGGTCCTCCCTGGACTGGAAACAAGCATCCTAGGACCGGTTTCGGGCTTTCAGCCCTCATCAGCCAGGATAGCTTGACTACAGTGGCATGGAGAGCACGGGACCCACGTCTGGGCATACCCGTCCCACTCGGGGTGACAAATGCAAAAACAACAATTGATGGACAGAATGCAGAACAATGTCGTACATTCACCCCAGTACAGTGATCTGGGCCTAAATCCATAGTTTTTTTGCCTACCATGCCATTCCAGTTTGGACCCAGCCATATGCAAATCAGTCTTGACCCTGCGCCCAATGGGAACAGTCCAGCCCGAACTGCCAGGCCAGGTCCTCCCTGGACTGGAAACAAGCATCCTAGGACCGGTTTCGGGCTTTCAGCCCTCATCAGCCAGGATAGCTTGACTCCAGTGGCATGGAGAGCACAGGACCCACGTCTGGGCATACCCGTCCCACTCGGGTGACAAATGCAAAAACAACAATTGATGGACAGAATGCAGAACAATGTCGTACATTCACCCCAGTACAGTGATCTGGGCCTAAATCCATCGTTTTTTTGCTCACCATGCCATTCCAGTTTGCCCAGACGTGGGTCCCGTGCTCTCCATGCCGCTGGAGTCAAGCTATCCTGGCTGAAGAGGGGTGAAACCCCGAAACCGGTCCTAGGATGCTTGTTTCCAGTCCAGGGAGGACCTGGCCTGGCAGTTCGGGCTGGACTGTTCCCATAGGGCACAGGGTCAAGACTGATTTGCATATGGCTGAATTCAAACTGGAATGGCATGGTGAGCAAAAAAACGATGGATTTAGGCCCAGATCTCTGTACTGGGGTGAATGTATGACATTGTTCTGCATTCTGTCCATCAATTGTTGTTTTTGCATTTGTCACCCCGAGTGGGACGGGTATGCCCAGACGTGGGTCCCGTGCTCTCCATGCCGCTGGAGTCTAGCTATCCTGGCTGAAGAGGGTGAAACCCGAAACCGGTCCTAGGATGCTTGTTTCCAGTCCAGGGAGGACCTGGCCTGGCAGTTCGGGCTGGACTGTTCTCATAGGGCACAGGGTCAAGACTGATTTGCATATGGCTGGGTTCAAACTGGAATGGCATGGTGAGCAAAAAACGATGGATTTAGGCCCAGATCTCTGTACTGGGGTGAATGTATGACATTGTTCTGCATTCTGTCCATCAATTGTTGTTTTTGCATTTGTCACCCCGAGTGGGACGGGTATGCCCAGACGTGGGTCCCGTGCTCTCATTGCAGCTAGAGTCAAGCTATCCTGGCTGAAGAGGGGTGAAACCCCGAAACTGGTCCTAGGATGCTTGTTTCCAGTCCAGGGAGGACCTGGCCTGGCAGTTCGGGCTGGACTGTTCCCATAGGGCACAGGGTCAAGACTGATTTGCATATGGCTGGGTTCAAACTGGAATGGCATGGTGAGCAAAAAAACGATGGATTTAGGCCCAGATCTCTGTACTTGGGTGAATGTATGACATTGTTCTGCATTCTGTCCATCAATTGTTGTTTTTGCACCATTCATTCAACCCAATCGAAAGCTACTATCTTCACTGCGTTTAACTTAACTGCAAATCTATTGATCACCAACCTAAGTAGGAATTTGGGATGGAGTTTCAAAGTTTTAACATTGCAATCAATCAGATTTAAGCTTTCATCAACAGTGCCTAAATAGGCAGTCACTGCATACAACATTAACCTTTGAGTAACCTTTGTGTGGGAGGTCATTAAAAGACTCCTAAATTGACTAGTAAATATTTGAATTAAAGATTAAGATCCTAATGTAGAGTGGGACTAAGAACCATTACTAGATATATGAATGCTTTGAACTGATCTATTATGCACCGATCAATGGACCCCCAGAGTAACAAGTCTACCAAATTTTGTGCATTTGTATTGTTAGGTAAAATCTTGGATGCTTCATATGTTGCTAAACTATTTATCAACCCCTGGAGTTTGATTAGGGTTTGAATTATTAATACAGGGTAGTCTGTGTACATTAGAAGGACAGCTGGAATCCACCCAGATGAGGAGAAGAGGAATTTACGGTATTTGGACAAAAATCGAGTTGTAAATATCGGGAGACAGATAAATTGAAAAAAAAACATTGTAATGCAAAAATATTGTGATGTAGAAATATTGTTGTCAAGAATATTGTTTTATCAGGTAAGTAATATCGTTAAAAATGTCATAGTTGCAAATATTTGTAATAATAACGTTGTAAAGAATATAGTTTAATTAGTTAAATGTATGTTAGTTTATATATGAATTTAATATGTTAGTATTGTTTGTAAATGTGTTATTCATTTTTTAAAATAAGTTATCATTTTAAGTGATTGAGAAATTTTTATTTTATTTTTAATAGTAACTTATAGTGTCGTAGTGGGTTGTTGGGTTTGTAGCGGGATAGGATGGGAAGTTAAGTAATAATTAATTAATTAATCATTTTAAGGAAGTATGTGATTGATATTCATTATATATACTATGCAATATTGATTTATTATACTTATACTTTAGGTGTGGCTTGCTAGGTTTGTAGTGGTGTAGGGTGGGAAGTTGATTAGGTAATACTTGATTAGCAATTTATAATTTATTATTAATTATTTAATTGATTATTCATTATATAAATTGTGTAATTATATTTTTTGTTATATTTTAGGTGTGGGCTGCAGGGTTTACAGACATATAGGTTGGAAGTTAGTTAAGTAATATTTAACAATAATTTATTTATTAAATATTTAATTGATTATTAATTATGTAGATTGTGTAATAACTTTATATGTTAGTTATATTTAAGGTGTGGGTTTGATAATTGATAATTATGTATATTTTGTAATACTGATTTATTTTAGTTATGTTTTAGTTTCAGGTTGCTAGGTTTATGAGGGTATAGGATGGAACGTTAATTAAGTAATAATTAATTAGCAAATCATTATTCATTGTTAATTAGTTAATTGATTATCAATTATGTAAATTGTGTTAAACTTAATTATTTGGGCTGCTAGATTTGCAGGGTTATAGTGTGGAAAATTAATTAAGTAATAAATAAATAGCAATTTGTTTTTTATTGGTAATAAATTGTTTACTAATCTTGTACATTGTTTAATAGATTTTTATTTTGTTTTATATATATAAAAAACAGTTCAGACCTGGAGGAATGAGGCGGCACACAGTCCAGATGATGCGAGTGATTTATTCGCTTACAAACAACGCGTTTCAGCCGTAAAGGCCTTTGTCAAGTTACCAGGGTGTAAACAGGAAGACATTTAAATAATAATACATCACAATAGACATGGAAAAGTTACTCTATCGTGCATGATAACACAATAGTGAAATTACACAATTTTGAACCTCAAAACGAAAAGAAAAATTGCAATTTGAAAGAAATACCAAACAGGAATTATATAATCCCAAAATCAAAAGAAATACAATTCTAGCAGTCGTACAATTAATGTATGTGGTACAAGTCAGTACATACATTAGTGAATGAATGCTTCACATTGTAACATTTCATAAATACAGGAATACAGTGTCAAATATCCTGTTCGTAGTGATCCCTTTATACGCAGAATGCCGAACCTAAGCATGGGACAAAAATTGTAAGTATATGCAATACTGGTAATAAGAGCGAGAGTGTAAACACATTGCATGTTCAAATAACACGTCACCTCATCCCAAAAAGTGGGAAGAGTTACTTCCAATATATAGCAAAATCGCATAATTCATCAAATGGTAATCCCAAAGGATGTGTGACAATAGGAACAAATATATACACAATGCTAAAATGAGAATGGCCAGTTGTAAACCTGCTTACCAACCCAGAATGGATTGCAGACTCGCTTGTCCTAAGTTCATATGGGGATTCTCTACATGTAAATCATACTACATGAATGTCAAACTGCTGATAGAATAATACAATTCGAACCACAATAGCATTCATGATTGAGTGAGAAATCTGATTTCATACCTAGATGTGAAACATAAGTCGAGAGATAACATAAACCACATATAGTTATATACATTTCAAACCTAGTTCTTGAATCAAGGTACATCATTGATTTAAACACCAGGATATATATATATATATTACCTACTGGCGGTCGCCAGTAGGTAGTTATAGTTAGGACCTTGTTTCTATTCAAAAAGCTTTTTTTCTTTTGCCAATATCTTCGGCGCCGTTTGACAAATCTTCGCGAAATTTTCAAAACTAATGGACCGCTCCGGTCAGCTCCTGTCTTGAAAGTTTCGGGGTGATTCATCAAGTGGGGGCCGAGAAAAAAGGGGGGTCCCAAAACGCATTTTCCCCATTTTAATTTCCAAAGGAAACTTTAGACACGGCTACAGCCCGAACTGCTAAACGGAATTACACCAAATTTGGCAAAAAGGTAGCTCTTGGTTCAGAAAGCGACCTTTTTTAAAAAGGTGTCAATCCGTTCAGTAGTTTCTAAGAAATTCAAAAATAAAAAATATCGATATCTGGGCGGAGCTTAACCACACATCTCATTGTGAGATCTGATTGGCTGTCAGCACTTCATCCTGGAGTTGCTGGCAGCCATCTTGGGACCAATATACATGATAGCACCCCATTGAAATGCATTGTAGTGAATAGAAGATTTTGAGGGTCACCAAAAGGAGAACTATAAAGGGTGATAACAGACTTTAGTTACATTAGAATTCCTTTGTTGATGGTACCATACTAATTTTAGGAATTGTGGTGTGTTCTAAGGTGATTTTACCCTGTGAAAAATCTTCTGCTGGGATATCATGAATCATGTTTGAGAGAAAACTATTTTCTCATGCTTGTCCCATAGAGGTTTGGAAGGTGCTCCAGAAGCTTAAATGAGAGCATATTTTCTGTAAATTCACATTATCTTTCTCAGTCATGTGAGAATGAAGTCTGACATTCTCAGTAAAACATGTACATCCAACAAGGGCAGAGACTGTCAGTTGATTCCTTTGTGTTCTACTGCAGCTTCCCAGAGTGTTCTGAAGAACTACTAGAGCGCTAACAGCCTTACTTATGACAAAAGTATGGCACACCTGAAGCCTTCTTGATTGGAATAAGCTGGTAACACTTAAAACATTTAATTTAAAAAGGAACACAATGAGGGGGTTCATTTTGTCATAGAAATTATGGTTAGTGCTGTAGAAAGAAAAATTAGGACATGTTTTAAGTGAGATCTCAAATATCTTCCTGTTATATTTCAACAGGAGCTGCCTGTCAGTTGATTTCTTTGTGTTCTACTGCAGCTTCCCAGAGTGTTCTAAAGAACAACTAGAGCGCTAACAGTCTTAAATATGACAAAATTATGGCACACCTGAAGCCATCTTGATTGGAATAAACTGGTAACACTTAAAACATTTAATTTAAAAAGGAGCAAAATGAGGGGGTTCATTTTGCCATAGAAATTATGGTTAGTGCTGCAGAAAGAAAAATTAGGGCATGTTTTAAGTGAGATCTCAAATCCTCTTCTATTTCATTAGAAAATTCTTACATGCAGACGGAAACAATCACTTTTAATACCAGCAGTAGACTTCCAGTTAACTCCCTGGTGAGCAGTAGCTTTTCTACAGTGATCTAATGAGCAACTAGAGTGCTAACATTCTGAATTTATGGCAGATGTGTGACACATCTGAATGCCTTCTTGATGCAATCAAAGTAAAAAACTGAAAGCATTTCCTACTGAGGAGACTGCAGTAAATGAGGAAATTAGGAAACTTGATAACAAATAAGTCTCCCAAGATGGTCACCAGAGACAAAAGAGCCCAAATGTAGCACAAATATCACCCTGTAGCCCACATATAGCCCAATGACAGAAGTGTGCAAAACACTTTTTATTTTTTGTTTTTTTGCAGTTTTATATTAAGAAAGAGGATTTACTGTTTTTATATACACTTTTATGATCTATGTTTTATGATTTTTTGTTTTTTTGCAGTTTTATATTAAGAAAGAGGCTTTACTGTTTTTATATACACTTTTATGATCTATGTTTCTAAATCAGATCGAATAAAGTTTAATTAATTTAATTGAAGTCTCCCAAGATGGCCACGAGAGAAAAAGGAGACCAAATGTAGCACAAATATCACCCAGATGTAGCCCACGTATAGCCCAATGACAGAAGTGTGGAAAACACTTTTTATCCTTTGTTTTTTTGCAGTTTTATATAGTGCAGGCTGGTCAGATATTGGAGTGCTTTACATGAGCATTGGTTACATCATACAAGGACAAACTCACTTTGGTTGTAGGTATGGCGAGATTAAGTGATTTTACCAGAATCACAGAATGTCGAGCTGAAGCAGAAACTCCAACTTGGTTCCCCAGTTGCAAAGTCTGCAGCCCTGGAAGTAACACCACATTCTCTCCCCTAAGCGTAACATTTAATCAAGTGGTCAACTGGATAAAAAAACATAAAGATAACAAATAATTTAAAAGTGCTTTGTCGCTATTTGAGAACTCAGAAAATATGTCCTCATTTTAGTTTTTAGAGCACTAACCATAATCTCTATGCAAATAAGACCCTCTCATTTCTATAATTTCTAAAGGAAATGCTTTAGGTATTACAGTTTTGATTACATCAAGATGACGTCAGGCGTGCCACACTTTTGTAATAAATATAGAATGTTAGCAATCGAGTTGTCTCTTGTCTCTTTCTGCACGTCTCTTGACTCTTTCTGCACCTCTCTTGCCTCTTTCTGCAGCTCACTCTCATCTTTCTGCACCTCTCTTGCCTCTTTCTGCACCTCTCTTCCCTCATTCTGCAGCTCACTCTCTTCTATCTGTACCTCTCTTGCCTCTTTTGCACCTCTCGTACCTCTTTCTGCACCTCTCTTGCCTCTTTCTCCATATCTCTTGCCTCTTTCTGCACCACCCTTGCCTCTTTCTACACCTCTCTTGCATCTTTCTGCACCTCTCTTGCCTCTTTCTGCACCTCCCTTGCCTCTTTCTGCACCTCTCTTCTTTCTGCACCTCTCTTGCCTCTTTCTGCACCTCTCTTGCCTCTTTCTGCACCTCTCTTGCCTCTGTCTGCACTTTTATTGCTTATTTCTGCAGCTCATTCTCTTCTTTCTGCACCTCTCTTGCCTCTTTCTGCACCTCTCTTGCCTCATTCTGCAGCTCCCTCTCTTGCTTTTGCACCTCTCTTGCCTCTTTCTACACCTCTCTTCCCTCTTTCTGCAGCTCACTCTCTTCTTTCTGCACCGCTCTTGCCTCTTTATGCACCTCTCTTGCCTCTTTCTGCACCTCTCTTGCCTCTTTCTGCACATCTCTTGCCTCTTTCTGCACCAGTCTTGTCTCTTTCTACACCTCTCTTGCCTCTTTCTGTACCTCTCTTGCCTCTTACTGCACCTCTCTTGCCTCTTTCTTCACCTCCCTTTCCTCTATCTGCACCTCTCTTGGCTTTCTACTCCACTCTTGCCTCTTTCTGCACCTCTCTTGCCTCTTTCTGCACTTCTCTTGCCTCTTTCTGCACCTCTCGTGCCTCTTTCTGCACCTCACTCTCTTCTTTCTGCACCTCTCTTGCTTCTTTCTGTACCTCTCTTGCTTTTTCTGCACTTCTCTTGCTTCTTTCTGCACTTTTATTCCTTTTTCTGCATTTTTCTTGCCTCTTTCTTTACCTTTCTTCCTCTTTCTGGACCTCTCTTGCCTCTTTCTGCACCTCTCTTGCCTCTTTCTGCACCTCTTTTTCTAATTTATGAAGTTCTCATGCCTCTTTCTACACTTCTCTTCCTTCTTTCTGTACCTCTCTTGCCTCTTTCTGTACCTCTCTAAGTTCATTCTGCAACTCACTTGCTTCTTTCTACAGCTCACTGGCTTCTTTTTACAGTTCTACTGCTTCTTTCTGTACCCTTCTTCCCTTTTTCTGTACCTCTCCTGCCTCTTTGTGCACCTTTCTTGCCTCTTTCTGCACTTCTCTTCTGTATTTTAATACCTCTGTTGGTTCTTTCTGTACTTCTCTTGCTTCTCTCTGTACTTTCTTGCTTCTTTCTGCATCCCTCTTGCTTCTTTCTGCATCTCTCTTTCAAATTTCTGTACCTCTCTTGCCTCTTTCTGCACTTGTCTTGTCTCTTTCTGTACCTCTCCTGCATGTTTCTGCACTTGTCTTGCCTCTTTCTGCACTTTTCTTGCCTTTTTTTACACTTTTCTTGCCTCTTTCTGCACTTCTCTTGCTTTTTTCTGTATCACTTTTGCCTCTTTCTGCACCCCTCTTGTCTCTTTCTGCACCTCTCTTGCTTCTTTCCACACATGTATTAACTCTTTCTGCACCCTTCTTCCCTCTTTCTGTACCTCTGTTGCCTGTTTCTGCACCCCTCTTGCCTCTTTCTGCACCCCTATTCCCTCTTTATCTACCTCTCTCACCTCTTTCTGCACCTCTTGTCCCTATCTGCTCCTCTCTTGCCTTTTTCTGCACCTCTGTTGCTTCTTTCTGCACTCATCTTGCCTCTTTCAGCACTCTTTTTGCCTGTTTCTGCACCTCTGTTGCCTGTTTCTGCACCTCTCTTGGCTCTTTCTGCACCCCTCTTGCCACTTTCTGCACATCTCCTGCCTCTTTCTGCACTTTTCTTGTCTCTTTCTACACTTCTCTTGCCTCTTTCTGCACCTCTCTTGCCTCTGTCTGCACTTCTCTTGCTTATTTCTGCAGCTCATTCTCTTCTTTCTGCACCTCTCTTGCCTCTTTCTGCACCTCTCTTGCCTCTTTCTGTGCCTCTCTTGCCTCATTCTGCAGCTCCCTCTCTTGCTTTTGCACCTCTCTTGCCTCTATCTACACCTCTCTTCCCTCTTTCTGCAGCTCACTCTCTTCTTTCTGCACCCCTCTTGCCTCTTTATGCACCTCTCTTGCCTCTTTCTGCACCTCTCTTGCCTCTTTCTGCACATCTCTTGCCTCTTTCTGCACCAGTCTTGTCTCTTTCTACACCTCTCTTGCCTCTTTCTGTACCTCTCTTGCCTCTTTCTGCACCTCTCTTGCCTCTTTCTTCACCTCCCTTTCCTCTATCTGCACCTCTCTTGGCTTTCTACTCCACTCTTGCCTCTTTCTGCACCTCTCTTGCCTCTTTCTGCACTTCTCTTGCCTCTTTCTGCACCTCTCGTGCCTCTTTCTGCACCTCACTCTCTTCTTTCTGCACCTCTCTTGCTTCTTTCTGTACCTCTCTTGCTTTTTCTGCACTTCTCTTGCTTCTTTCTGCACCTTTATTCCTTTTTCTGCATTTTTCTTGCCTCTTTCTTTACCTTTCTTCTTCTTTCTGGACCTCTCTTGCCTCTTTCTGCACCTCTCTTGCCTCTTTCTGCACCTTACTTGCCTCTATCTGCGCCTTTCTTCCTCTTTCTGCACCTCACTCTCTTCTTTTTGCAACTCTCTTGCTTCTTTATGTGCCTCTCTTGCCTCTTTCATTCCTTCTCCTGCTTCTTTCTGCACATTTCTTCCTCTTTTTGCACCTCTCTTGCTTTTTTCTGCACTTTTCTTGCCTTTTTCTGTACTTCTCTTGCTTCTTTCTGCACTTCTCTTGCTTCTTTCTGCACCTTTCTTTCTCTTTATACACGTCTTACCTATCTACGTGTAGTTCAAAATTAGCATTTAAAAACCTTAGAAATTCACTGAAAAAACCACAGGTTTCAGGGATGTTATAGTTAGAAATTAGCATTTAAAAAACCTTAGAAATTCACTGAAAAAATCACAGATTTCAGGGACGTTATAGAAAGAAATTAGCATTTAAAAAACCTTAGAAATTCAATGAAAAAACCTTAGGTTTCAGGGACATTATAGTTAGAAATTAACATTTAAAAAACCTTTGAAATTCACTGAAGAAACCATAGGTTTCAGGAACGTTATAGTTAGAAATTAGCATTTAAAAAACCTTTGAAATTCACTGAAAAAACCATAGGTTTCAGGGACGTTATAGTCAGAAATTAGCCTTTAAAAAACCGTAGAAATTCACTGAAAAAACCATAGGTTTCAGGGACGTTATAGTTAGTTGGACATTTCGCTAGTACAAAACCAGAGAAATTCACCCGTTATAGTTGGTTGAGCTAACTATAACTCGCGCCCCCGCAATGCACTGCTGATGACGTCACATATTACATCATTCATTTTCAGTGAATTTCTACGGTTTTTTAAAGGCTAATTTCTAACTATAACGTCCCTGAAACCTATGGTTTTTTCAGTGAATTTCAAAGGTTTTTTAAATGATAATTTCTAACTATAACGTCCCTGAAACCTATGGTTTTTTCTGTGATATATATATATATATATAACTAAACGTTACAGGGACGTTATGGTTAGGCTGACATTTCACTTGTACAAAACCAGAGAAATTCAGCAGTTATAACTCGCAACCCCGCAATCCACTGCTTATGACCTCACATATTACATCACTCATGACATGGTCAGTGACATCACTGATGACATCACTGATGACATCTCAAATGACATCACTAGTGACATTATCCGATGACTGTCAGGGTTTCCAAAAAGTTTATGAGTGTTAAATATATATGCACCAAGGTGTATTGATGAAACAGTGGGTGTATGAGTGCCTGTATGGATGATTTAGTGGGTGCGTGACTGACTGTATAAGTGAGCGATTATACATGTCTCAGTGAATGTATGTGTGAGTGACTAAGTTTTGAGAATGTGTGTATCAGTCTGTCAGTTGGTGTCTGAGTACCTGTATTGGTATATGAGTGTCTGTGTGGCTGGCTGTGAGGGTGTGTGACTGCCTGCATGAATGAGTGAGTCAGTGGCTGTATAGGTTAGTGAGTGTGTAAGAGAGGGGCTGTATAGGTGACTGAGTGTGTGTATGGATATGTCGGTAAGTGAATGGATGTGTCAGTGGTATATGGGTGAGTAACTGGATATGTGAAATACAGTATAGGTGAGTGTCGGAGTATATAAGTTACTGCATGTGTGAGTGAGGAATTGTGATAGTGGCTGCATGGGTGAGTGTGTGCTTGTGTCAGTGACTGTATAGGTGAGTATGTATGTGTTAGTATCTGTATGAATAAGTGAGGTGTGTTTGTACTGTATAGGTGAGTAGGTGGCTGTGTGATTGACTCTATGGGTGAGTGACTAGGTGTGTGAGTAGCTCTATGAGTATCTGAGAGTGTGTGAGTGGCTGTATAGGTGTATGAGTGGATATGCCAATGGCTGTATTAGTGAGTGAGTGCGTATATGAGTGGCTGTATGGGTGAGTGACTGGATGTGTGTGTAGACCTATGAATCCGATAGTGGGTATGTAAGTGCTAGTAAGGGTGTGTCAATGGTTTCGAGAATGGTAGTGTGATAGTTGGAGTGGGTGTATTAATGATTATAAGGAGGCATGAGTGGCTGCATCAGAGATTCTGTGGATGATGTCATCAGCGATGTCATTTGAGATGTCATCAGTTATGTCACTGACCATGTCATGAGTGATGTAATATGTGAGGTCATAAGCAGTGCATTGCAGGGGCGCGAGATATAGATAGCTCAGCTAACTATAACTTATGAATTTCTTTGGTTTTGTACAAGTGAAATGTCAGCCTAACTATAACGTCCTTGTAACCTCTGTTTTTTTCAGTGAATTTCTAAGGTTTTTTTAATTCTATTTCCTAACCATAGCGTCCCTGTAACCTTTGTGTTTTTCAGTGAATTTCTAAGGCTTTTTAAATGCTAATTGTTAACTATAACGTTCCTGTATCCTTTGTTTTTTTTCAATTTCTAATTTTTTTTAAATTCTATGTCTTAATTGTAGTGTCCATTATTTTGTAAGTGAACCTCTAAGATTTTCGTACTTTCTTTCTATAATTGGATATTGTGTATTATATTAATATAATACACCACTCATTTTTTGATTTCATATGTGTTTGTCAGAAAATACCAATGGTGTGTGATAAACTCTGCTCCGCCAGCAGAGTAGGTGGAGTTTTGCAACTCCGAACTCCTCTTCGAGCTCAAACTTTTTTGGAAAACTCCGCCTTCCGCTGCAGAGCAGAGTTTACCCGGTGCCTCAGTCAGTAAATTACTAAATAAGGATCCTGCCCATTTTGCTGCCCCAATTGTGCCAAATTACGCTCCTCTCACGTTTAAGTACTGCTTTGCTACCCTGCTTCACAGGGTTGGCAGTGGCACTCACTCTGGTAATCAGAAAATGGGGAAGTCAAAGTCAATGTGCAAGCAGGAGGAGCAGAATGATGCTATTTTTGTTGCTTTAAAGAGGGCTGCTGGAGTCTTCTATCAATTTCTGAATGCGGTTTGTAGAGACTGATGATCCGTGAATTATGAGCTTCAGGAAGACCACGCCACTGGGTACAGATCCTCCTCAGTGCCTCAAAGGGGACTAGCCTGATTCAAGGCTCTCTGTAATGGTCACACAAGGCACCCTCTTGTTTGCTCTACAACCAAGCGCACACCAGGAGGGAAAAGGAAATATTATTTACATGGAATGATTCATCGTCTCCGCAGATGCTTTCCATTTGTATATTTTATTTGATAGCACATTGGCTGACGAGTTTGAGTGAGTGCTTTCTGCAGCCTGATTTTGTGTTTTTTACTGATGTGGGGGCAATGGTGTTGTGCAGCTGAATGTCTGACCACGGCACCAGTGAATGAGACTCCCACCCCATTAAAATCACAATACTTACTTACTCCAGTGTATCCTCCCTGGAACACCTGAACTGAACTGAGGTACTAATTAGCTTTGAATCACAGGACAGCTAGAGCATTATACTGGCTGAAATGCACTAGCTCCACAGCCAATGAGATGGTTAAGAAGAATTTTGGCAGCGCGTTACGATTGGCAGAAGCACAGCCAAAGCTCCAATCCTGGTCATTTTACACATAGTTCCTCCCAGATTATGCCAAATCATGGGATTGGTGTCATTCAATTCAACCCGGAAGTACAGAAATTATGGTCAACTTTCAAAGAGCATTAACACACAGCATGCATTGCTGAATTAAAAATGCACATTCGATCAGGGTTCATTACTGACGGCAAAGATTACTGAAGTAAGTAAGTAAGTCCGTTTTTATATAGCGCAGCTACTCACCCTTACGGGTCTCAAGGCGCTGGGGGCCGGAGTGGAAATTAAGTGAGTTATTGCCCAGAGTCACATGGTGCTGAGCTGAGCTGCCGCCGGAGCCGGGGATCGAACCGTGAACCCTGTGCTCGGAAGACAGCTGCCCTGGCCGCTGCACCACACCTCTCCACCAGTTGCAGTCCGAGCTCCTTCGACATCCCTTCTCTGCCTGGTAATGGAAATATTTTATTTTTCTCTGCTTACATCTGACTCTTTTTGCATTTTTATTAATTTAAGATATTAATGTGTTAGGTCATTGAAGACTGCCTGACTCTCATTGAAATATATTGCGCTCCATATGTGTGCTGTATTGCAGCACTGGCCTGTCTGATCATCATGTGTTCAGTGCGCTGTAGTGGTTGTGCAAAGGCAGGGTGGATACTGGATAGATGATGTGCATTTTCATGAGGCTTCCCCTGCTCATGCTAGTTGTGTGGCTTTGCAAGGGTGCAGCCGCGCATATTTCAATCGGGGAGGTTGACTGCAGGGCCTGCGGCTCCTCTTGTGCAGATGCTATTGCTAATTTGCTACTTAAGAAACGAATGAGATTGGAAAATTAACACTTGATAATTATTGTTAAGTTGACTGTATTTGCAAGAGCGCAGTGCCCTCCAGTGGCAAATTTCATTAACGTGAGGTTCTTCTTACTAAATGCATGTCACATTCAACACATCTCTGTTTACTCTGCCCTTATATTGAACTCTGTGGAATTCCATGGAGTGAAACTCCACGAGCTCCGCCTAGGCCCAGAAAATGCATTAATAACTGGTTTTCTTTTTAACATTGCATTTACAGTGGAGATTCTGTCATCAGTAAATGTATTCCACATACTGAAAAATACACCTAAAGACATTTTTTTAAATAAAGTTTAACTCTAAATATTTAGTAGAATATTGTTTTAGCTTTTCTTTCTATGATCAATTTAGAAGAAAGCCACCTTTACAAAAACATTTTTTTTTTTGCAAATACCGAAGTCACCCCAATGACATCGGTAGTTGTGAAGAGCGCGTGGTTTATACAAAGTGTAAAACATATATATAGACATATTTAACAGTAGAGCTTTATTAGTGTACTTTTCAAACTCATATTTTTCTTGGGAGTTTCCAGAATAATTGCCTTCAAACACTTTTTCCCGTTCCCGCGAAGACAGCAGAAGTCGCGATGACGACAGAAATCACGTGTAGCGCATGTTTTTCAACAAATCTGAAACATATATGTAGAGGTATTGTGAGCAAGTTTAGTGTAGCTGTTTACTATTATAGTATTGAAAGTTCTGCTTTTCTTTCCATTTTTAAAGAAAACTACTTTAAACTTATATTTAGCATTTCCGCTTCACTGAAGTAACCGCGACTATTTCAGTCACCGCGAATATCACATGACCGGGAAAGCAAGGAATATCATTGAATAATATACTTTTCAGCAGAATCAATAGAAAGTACACCGCCACTCCTCTTTCTTGAATCATCTTTCATGGAACTTCATTCTGAGCAGGTGGATTCATTTGCTGTGCAAACCTTGGATCACTGACAGAATATCGACAATGAAAATATCGAGGTACAAAAATATCGAAGCAAAAATATCGTTCTCCAGAATATCGAAGTCCTATCTACATAATGGTAAGTACAAAAATATCGAAAAAAATATCAGAAAAAAAATATCGTTGTTAAAAATATCGTTGTTAAAATTATCTGGTTTTTTTATGTTTAAAAAATAATGTAAAACAAAGTAAATAATACATATAATTTTAAAAAACATAGTTAGAATTATTAGAAAATGTTTAAAATTATAAGTAATACATATAATGTAAAAATAAATTAAACATACATATATATAAAATATAATGTATATATTTACTTAATAATATTGATAAATATTTATTTTAATAAATTAAAAATTGTTAGAAACATATTAAAAATTATAAATACATATATATACACATACACCAATAACATAAAAATAAAAATAAAATATATATATAATAAATTAAAATAGTAAAATATTTTTAATCTTTTTAAAATACATTTTACACTACATTAACTGAAACAGTAGAGAAAATATTGGATAGCGGAGGGATACAATTACTATTCCCACTCCAAAGAGTGCAACAGTAGGGAAAGTGTTGGATAGCGAAGGGTAAAAAATTACTATTCCCACTCCAGTGAGTGCAACAGTAGGGAAAGTGTTGGATAGGGAAGGGTAAAAATTATTATTCCCACTCCAGTGAGTGCAACAGTAGGGAAAGTGTTGGATAACGTAAAGGTAAAAATTACTATTCCCACTCCAGAGAGTGCAACAGTAGGGAAAGTGTTGGATAGCGAAGGGGTAAAAATTACTATTCCCACTCCAGTGAGTGCAACAGTAGGGAAAGTTTTGGATAGCAGAGGGGTAAAAATTACTATTCCCACTCCAGTGAGTGCTACAGTAGGGAAAGTATTGGATATCGGAGGTGTAAAAATTACTATTCCCACTCCAGAGAGTGCAACAGTAGGGATAGTGTTGGATAGCATAGGGGTAAAAATTACTATTCCCACTCCAGTGAGTGCAACAATAGGGAAAATGTTGGATAGCGGAGGGGTAAAAATTACTATCCCACTCCAGTGAGTGCAACAGTAGGGAAAGTATTGGATAGTGGAGGTGTAAAAATTACTATTCCCACTCCAGTGAGGGCAACAGTAGGGAAAGTATTGGATAGCGGAGGTGTAAAAATTACTATTCCCAATCCAGTGAGTGCAAAAGTAGGGAAAGTGTTGGATAGCAGAGGGTTAAAATTAATATTTCCCAAAAAATAAAATTAAAATAAAAAAGAAACAAAATAGCAACTACAATACAAAAATTGTTAATAACACAAAAATAAAAACCATATAAAAATATAAAAAAATTCCAAAAGATAGAAAAATAATTTAATGTTAAAAAATACTAAAAATTAACTACAAACATTAATTTATAAAAGTTTAAAAACAACATTTTACAAACAAAAAACTATCTTTAAAATAAATTAATTATAATCGAAAAATATTTAGTAATGATTTTAAAATAAATCACTTCACACCATATTCCCCTATAAACGCACAAACAATTCCTACAGATTTGACACAATTAACATATTTACCAATTAATTATTTATAATTTCAAAACAATTAATAATTAATTATTAATAAATAAATTACCACAAACAACACTATAAAATCGAAATATAAAATAAATACTAATAAATAAAAAATATTAATTACTTTATTTTAATTAAATTACTTCCCACCCTATGGGGCCCATTACGATGGCGGGCGGAAGCACAACCGCCGTGCTGGCGGATGCAAAAACCACCAGTTACCGCCGGCACGCAGCAGTCCACACGCCCGCCCAATTACGATGCGAAAAGCAGGCCAAACACCGCCGGCAAGCCAGCAACACCGTCCGCCATCAAAGTGCGCCCGCACACGTAGCGGCGCAGCACAACTGACACACACCGTCCGACGAAACACGTCCCGCCCGGCGCATAAATTACGATGCCGCAAACAAACGGCTCCCACGGCAAAGAGACACCGCACGTGAAAGAGAGGCGGAAACACGGACGCAGAGCACGGACAATGAAGAAGCGGCACCCCGGGCATGAATCCAGCACTGCAGGCCCTTCCCATGCTTCTGCTGATGCACCACCAAGGACGCAACGTACCGCGGAGACGCAGGTAGGCACACACACAACAAGTGCACGCAAACAGTGCACACAGTGCAAGGGCGGAAAAAGCGGACAACCCCCACCAGCGCGTGTACACTACACATCCACCATCGCATCCACATATGACACACAGGCCAAATCGTAACATCGCAGAACACATGTGTACACACCACCTGGGACTAGGAACCAACCACCCCGTCACGGCCCCAAAGCGCCGATGACGCCGCCACACATGCGCACAACGCAGAGGCCAACCGCAGCGCCATGCATGCGTCGCACACAGACACAGGGACACAACCAAGCAGCACACACATCAGCCCCACCCCGAACGCACATGACACGTGACAGGCCGGCCACAGACATGTCCCCAACGCCCAATTCACGGACAACACCCAACGCCACACAACCGACGCACACATGTCAGTGAAGACACGCAACAGCAGGACACACCCCAGTGTAACAAACATGGCGTAGCACACAGCGGCGGCAACACCAACTAGGAGAAGCAGGGCTCCTTCGGGAAGAGGAACGCCAGTACCACACTGAAAAACCCATACCACCCTGCACATATGAACAAGACACATGAAACGGAACACCAAAGAGCCCGGGGACCGACAACAGGTGGCCCAAGAATTACATCCACACACAAGGCCCAACGCAGAGCGGAAAGGCAGCCTGCCGCCCACACAAGGGAGAGCAGACAGCACTGAATGACCTTCCATTCCAACACCGAAACCACAGCCCTACGACAGAAGCCGGTGAATACAGCCATTGTCCAAGAATAGACCAACACAGGCATGCCGAGGAGACCGACCACAGGGCAGATAGCGCATATCACAGAAGCACACAACGGACGGGGAAGAAAGAAGAAAACACTCCCCCATGTCGGCCACATGCAAGTTAATTGGAAGGAGTCACACAGCACTGACCTTGAACTGTCTGAGAAGCATGTGGGAAGAGGGCCCGTGTCCTCCAAACAAGCCAACAGAACACAAGTCCTGTCTCCCCACGACTACACAGAGCTCACAGCAACCCCGGAGCATGCACATTGCAGACTGCACACACAGCCGGAGCACGCCACCTCTACGAACCGCTGCGAAATGGCAACCGCAACGCACCTACCCAACTACGCCGAACAGCTCAAGCTGTACCAAACCAACACGATACATACATTGGGATGCGATCTCCTGTCCCTGCTGAACGTAAGTTACCGACTGACTTACCGCATCACATTGTTCAGCTGCGTCATGCCCGTCTTCTACTGTCGGAGGTGTCCCTACCAGCATCCCGTCGAGATATGCCTCTCCAACCCGGCATGTCTGAAGGCGGACCTGCTACCACTACTCCTCCCTCTGGACGCACACGACAGGGCCTGCTCTGCCTATGGGGGCATGGCGTATGTGGCCAACATCGCACGCGCACTGAAATGGAACCACTGTGCCTCCACACGACGGATCATCGAGAACAGCTACATCGAATGTCACCCAGCATGCCCCATCATGGTCCTCCAAGGGACAACCTACGAACAACACCTTGACAGCCACCATCCGCTTCATTGGCTGGCAAACATGTACACCACCAATGACATGGAAGCCCTGCTGGACGGCATCGCATACCTGACAACCTGTAAATACGTCGGACCACAACGCAGGTTCCCCGAGTGACCTATGAAGTCCAACCCCGCACCCATGCTCAGCTTCCGCACGGACTGGCCAGTCACCACCACAACAGCCATACCAAACGACCGGCAACTGTAACCACACCATCAACGACATCGCCATGACATCGGATATGACCGGGACATGCACACTGTTCCCCATCACATCCAGGAACACCGCATGCATCGTGGGAGGCAGTGGCATGGGCTCTGTGCATCGCACCCACATGGACGGAACTGCACGAACAACCAGGACACGACATGGATCCAGCGCACATGGACACACACACCGCTCAGTGGACATGAATAGGTCGCCTGGAGTCTGTGGGTGCTGCACCCCTCCCACCCCCGCCCCGGGAATCCCATACCAGGACCTTTGCATGGACGACAAGTGCATACAACAACAACACGACCCCAGTGACTGTGACATGTCCAGTAACCACCACAGTGCAACAACAAGTGGCACGCCGCTGCATGCACGCAAGCACATGCCCTGATGTCATCTCACATGCACGCGTGCATGAGGAACAACCGCAGCAAACCTGTCACATGGAACTGAGATGGACTGTGCCCATGATGCCGAGCGGTCTGGTAGGCTACATGTATACCGTCTGTGTCAAAGTCCGCAGCTCCGCAGCTATACGTAAATGTACATTAGCACAGCCTTGGCCAAGCAGATGTAACCCCACACCCTATCCCATTTGTTATCATGCTCAGTATATCCTCAACATGTATTCCGCTGCCAGTAGTGTCCACTATACTGCATCACAGAGGACAGAAGACTCAATATAATGTTTGAAACCAGAACTGTCTCCGCTGACTCATTTCACAAGTACGAATGAGAGAGGATGAGAGTATGTGAAGTACACGGCAGTCGTGACATGACCATGTAGTCCACTGGTATTGGATGTCAACGCAAATGAGTAGCACTACTGTGGAAGACACACATGTGTCGTGTGAAGTCGTATGGACGCAGTGCTCAGGTGGGTGGGTGCGACGGGTAGATGCGCACATGCCAAGTTGGAGCACGCCGTGTTGGGAGGGGTCATGAACAGTACACCACCGCTTCCCTGGGCATTGTGAGAGGACACCTGTCGGGGGGAGTGAACACGTGTGTGCACAGCAGCCGGGCACACGTACAAAGCGGTACCAGGCGCACCTCAGCCCACCCTCTGTGGACAAGCTGGATCCTGTTGTGCGCCCGCCATGCCCCTTGACAAGGCACACACAGCCCCAGTCGACCAGGTGTAACCCCAACATAGTCAATCCGCACAGGCGATACAGGGCACGGGATGGCAGTGGAGCATGGTGTGTGAGAGGTCTCCTCGCGCTCCTCCTGGTCATATCACGCAGGCAATAGAACCTCAACGTCTAGCATGGCACAAGTCAAATGGAAGTGTAGGGGGACGCACCACAGCACGAGCAGCACTGACGTCACGGGAGGTGGCTCGCACCATCCCATCCATTGCCCATCATACCAACCACGCCACATGCCATTGCGACTAAGTGCAAGCGCGTGCGCCACCACCCCCGAGCCCTCCCCAGAGAGGCCAAAGAGTGAATGTGTGGGCCAACAGCCACAGACGGACGCGGCCTGGCCGCAAGGGCAGCCACAGCCACTGGGTGTCGCAGGTGGCGGATCCGGAAGGCGAAGACTGTGATGCATAGTCCATGCAGGCCGGGTCTCCATTTGGGGCACCACGCAGGTGGACGGCGTCCCGCCACACATCATACCCTGAGACAGCCCACTCGTGCAACTGGACCCACACATACACTCCTTGCCCTCTCTGGTGCGAGCTTGGGGCTGCCTGTGCAAGCGCTAGCCTCGCAGGTGAGCATGCATATTGGGGGCGAGGGGAGGACATGAGGGCTGGGGCGATGATGACTGTATCACTGTCAGTTAGTACAAGGGATGACCCAGATGTGGAAAGGAAGAGACGTGTCCCGTGTGTACTGCAACTAGTCGCCAATCCAACTACCCCCCCATGTCCGGAATGTAAGCCCGCACCTAGGCCCGCCCATCCGCCACATCGAACATACCACCAGCACGACAACCTTCCCATTCGAAACACTGACTGGGGGTGGCGACCAGTGAACAATCATGTGTAGCCTACCCACGCGTACATGTGGGCCCTCCATGATCCATGTCACCTGCGGCAAAGACATGACATGCGCAATGAGGGAAGTGAGGAGAGCGGCCCGCCCCACGTGCAGAAGGTGCATCAGCTCCACAGACCCAGCAGCGAGTCCAGCAGGGGTCACATGTGCAGGGGCAGCTGTGCCTGGTGTGAAGGCACATGCATATAGACAGCACATCGACCAATGTGTAGTCTGCCCACATCCACAGTCCATCATCATGCGGACATAGGAATTGAACACAGGGCAACACATATTAGTTGGTGCACCCACCGTGACCAACAATGCGCAATCATCGACGTACCCGCCCTGTGCATGGCCCCCCACCCAACGGAGGCACATCCAGTGCCACCATCCCACACACACAAGCCATCCACGGAACATGCTTTGTCCAAATGGTCAGTACAGAGTCAGCGCCCATCAGGTGGATCCTGAACATGAGACACATGCACACACATGCCAGCTCCCACTATGTACGTCTGCCACCTTGCACGTGCAATGCAACCTCTCACCTGTGACGTGTGACTGCAAGCACACAGCCGTCTTGGCATGGGGCTGTCAATGTGGACACCAGTCAATGTTTCGGGAGCTGTGATCCGTACAGTGCTGTACATAGGGTGCAGTGCTGACACCTACTACTGTCTCATATCCCCTCGTGCCACAGGTCCCACTTGTATTGGCCGCTCAGCCCGTGCCCACATCGTCGTCGTGCCGTGTGCCATACTCATCCAGCCTCGGAAGCAGTTCCATGCTCAGCAGACACTCATGTTGCCGTGGCGTTGCCGCTTGACGGATATGCAGTCAGTCCCCATCAGCACGCCCGCAAGTCATTGGGGCCTAGATCCCCATGTGCATGCACATGGCAGTGGTATGTCTCACTTACCATTGCCATTGTTGGGAGACCTGTGTAAGTGTATTGTGGCCGTGCCGTCCCAGCTTGACAGCTGGGCTGTGGCTCATGTGCTTGCTCAGTCATGTCAGTGATGTGTATGCGAAATTGCTATGTGCCGTGTTGCTTTGACATGTGTCCTCTGCCATTTAACCCAGGCGGAGACCGAACATTGACCGCCCATACCAATTGCTGGCGGACATGGACGATACAGAGGTAATCAGGAAGTTTCGGCTGGACAGGCCAACTCTGCATCGACTGTGTGCCATGTTAGAGCCCCATCTCCGTCCCCGCAGGGTGTATCCGACTGCTGTCACCCCCACGGCTAAGGTGATGGCCGCCATGCATTTCTTCGCCACTGGGTCATTCCAGCACACAGTGGGCAGTGGAGGAGGGATGTCCCAGCCCATGTTCAGCAAGGTGCTGAGGGATGTACTGGCAGCCATGATGCTGTACCGGAACAGGTACATCCGCTTCCCCAGGGCTCGTGAATTGGCGGCAGTGAAGGGTGCATTCTATGCCCTTGGCAGAATCCCACACGTCGTGGGAGCCATTGACTGCACTCATGTTGGCCTTGTTCCACCACAGGCCACTGAGCACCTGTACCGCAACAGGAAGCACACGCACTCCCTGAATGTGCAAGTGGTGTGCCTTGCGGACATGGTGATCACCCACGTGTGTGCCAAGTTTCCAGGCTCGGCCCATGACGCACACATAATGCGCAACAGCATCTTGCCACGACTGATGGCCAATCTGCAACAGGATCATGCCTGTATTGTCGGTGAGTATGTGGAGTGGTGTAGCGTGCTGGTTGTGCGATGCTGTCCCCTGTCCAGTTGGAATTGCAACGGTTCTCTGTGTCCCTCACACCCAGGTGACTCTGCGTATCCGAATGGGGCATGGCTGCTCAGTCCATTGAGGAATCCTCGCACCCCAGCAGACGATCGATACAATGAGGCACATGGGAGGACCAGACGTGTGGTCGAGCGTACCTTTGGCCTCCTCAAGTCCAGGTTCAGGTGCCTGGACCGCACCGGGGTGCACTGGCGTACTCCCCACAGAAGGTGTGCCAGATAGTGGTGGCGTGCTGCATGCTGCACAATCTGGCCATTCGGAAACAGATCCCCTTCATTGTGGATGACGGAGATCAACCAGGGCCCCAGCCCGCAGACCAGGACAGCTCGAGTGAGGTGGACAGCGGAGAGGAGGAAGCTGGGAATGTGCGCCAGCAGCTCATCGCCCGCTACTTCACTTGACGGTGAGTGTCCATGTACGACGGATGATGTGTCTGTATCTGTGCAGGTGTGTGTGTGCTGTGTCAGGGTGGCCGTATGTTCACTGCGTGCAGTGTGTCAACGCTCCATGGCCAGGGTAGTATGCCACTGTTGGTGACTGTGGCATTGTGCCCTATTGCTCTGTGCGATGTGTGTACATTGCTTGTAGTTGTTGACATGTACTGTGTGATGGGTGTGTGACACACTCATTGAATGTGCTCCTGTTCTGTCTCCCACCCCTAGGTCCCTACAGGCCCTCCGGATTCCATTGCCATGCCACGCATCAGGTGCCTTTCCGCCCAAGGTGGCCGTTGTATTCCGTACAAATAAAACACAGGGCACAAACAGCAGTTAGTGAAAAAGGTGCATTTATTACAAACTGTGACATGTGATTGTGTGTAAGGTGATGACAAAAGTGGTGCGTGCAGTGACAATGAGCTGTCGTCATGGCTGCGTGATGATCAGGGTGTACCCACTGGTTCTATGTCCATAGTCCAACACACACATGCCATCCAGCTGGCTGTGTGGAGTGGGATCGTAGAGCAAGTCAATGCAGTGGCTGGTCAAGGAAGGCTGGCGGAAGGCTGGCTGGCTGCCTCACTTGCGACTGGAGCGTGCGAAGTCCTCCCGGGAGATCTGTTTCCTCTTCGGACGGCCCCTTCCACGTTTGGGAGGGGGTGTGTGGTGGCGACCTGCTGGTGGTGGGTGAGGTGTGCTCACTGGCTGTGGACGCAGGGGAAGTGGACACTGCTGCCCGAGCCTGCGCCCTAGCAGGTGGTGGCGGAGGTGGTGTTGCTGGCCTTGCCTGTGACCCCACCGCCACCACCAGCTGGCCCATGAGGTCCACGAGTTGGTCCATACGGGACACGAATTGGCCCATATGGGCGTCCATGGACCTCAGCACCCCCAGCACCTCCCGCGTGTCAGTAGCAGACCTGGCCCATTGTCCTTGGGCCTCTTCATAGGCCCCAAGGACTCTGGCCATTTGAGGCAGGGCATGGCTCCCAGGGGAGGCTGGCGTTTCCCTGACCCTGCTCCTCCTACCAGTCCTGCTGCCACCGGCCTGCCCACTAGCCACATTGCACACCACGGTCCTCGCTGTGGCTCCCAGGGTGGATCCAGTCGGCCGGGCCACCACCTGCGCTGGGGCTGGTGCCAGCGAAGACGTGGTGGTGGTGGAGGCGGTGGTGGTCGGTGCGGCGATGGTGGCGGTTGCGGCAGTGGTAGTGGCCGCAATGACCGTGGGTGTGGCCGCAACGACAGTGGCAGCAGGGGACTGGGACTGTTCAGCATCCCTGGATGATGGGTTGGTGGGTAGGAGGGGTCCTGGGGAGCGGCTGGGCCCTGCCACGCCAGATGGGCCAGCTTGGTGGTCCGTGTCCGAAGAGGAGGACAGATCCTCCAGATCCGTGTGTCCTCGTTGGGGGTTTGTAGGCTGGCTGTGCTGGCTGCTGTCTCCATCCCCAGCATCCAGCAGTTCGTCACCTGTGGAGAGAATGAGATTTGTTATTGTGTTGCACCTGGCGAAGTATGTATTAGTCGTCTGACATTGGCAGTTCGTGCAATCTCGTACATGGGTTTCCCGGAGGCGAGTGTGTGGCTGTGGCATCTGTAGTTGTGTGTGCTAGGCAATGGGACTGTGTGCTGTGCACATGTGGCATGGGACGGATTGGCCATGCCGATGGGTGTGTTGCTCTGCCCCTACTCATTGTGACTCTGGTGTATGCGGGCTCCTGGCCCATCCTGGGTCTGGTTTGTACTTTGCTTTTGGAGTTCATATGGAACGCTTAGGAACGCATATGGCAACATGGGGGCCATGCCCCAGATTCGCATTTGGGAGGGGATATGCTTTTGGGGTTCAAATGGAACGCTTAGGAACGCATATGGCAACATGGGGGCCATGCCCCAGATTCGCATTTGGGAGGGGATATGCTTTTGGGGTTCAAATGGAACGCTTAGGAACGCATATGGCAACATGGGGGCCATGCCCCAGATTCGCATTTGGGAGGGGATATGCTTTTGGGGTTCAAATGGAACGCTTAGGAACGCATATGGCAACATGGGGGCCATGCCCCAGATTCGCATTTGGGAGGGGATATGCTTTTGGGGTACATGCTGTGAGCCATGGGTGCCGAACGTGACATGTGTTGTGGCTGCATGACAGTGCATGGTCTGAGGTGTGTGCATGCCTGACATGCCCTGCATATTTGCTGTCTGTTGTGGTTACTGGACATGGCATTGGACGCATCGTTATGAGTGAGTGATAGTTGTGTGCCAGCCAACGTATTGCAGTTGTCCCATCTCCTTGGTGTGCGTGCTGCCCTGTGCCATGTGCATCACTGCAGTGCTCGGGGGGTGTGGCCCATGTTGTGTGTTGTTGCTCACAGTGTGTCGTGCGCTTAATTGACTTCTGGCACATGGTTGGTCATGGGCATGTGTCTTAGCGTGACTGCTGTATGTGTGGCAGCTGTGCGGATGACATGCCTTTCATGAGACTGGGGCTGACGGATGGGATGGATGGTATGTTGTATGTGCATGGTGTGTCTGTGAGTTTGATGGGTTCAGTGGTGTTCGTGTGCATTTCTGTTGTTCCGCTCTGTTGCGTCTAGTGTTGTTTGTCTTACATAGGCGTAGTTGTGGGGTGTGGGGTTGACAGGCAGTGGGGGCTACATGGACAGGACTTCAATGGTGTTTCGGTTGTGTGTGATGAGTTGCACAGTGGCTGCCGTGTGGGACTATATTCAGTGTGGCTTGTGCATGCAGACGTGGCTCCTTGGGTGTTGCTATGTCTGTGATGGGTCATGTGGGGTGTGAGTCTGTTCTTCATGTCCGTGTGCACATTGTTCACTTGTTCGTGACGGTGGGCGGTGCTGCGTGTTCGTCTGCTACGTGACATGTCCCATGTGTTGGTGGTGTTATGGTCCTCATGCCTCCAGTAATCCAGCCCTGTCCAGTTTCCCACCTGCAAGTTGTTCATGCGTGCACTGTACTGGATGCCACATGGCTCTAAGCGGGGGTGCTCCATGTTGCAGGTCTGTGGGGGTGGGGGGGTGTAGTGGGTCGTGGGGGTGGCTGTACACCCACTGACACCGATTGCTGTGGACCGTGATGTCTGCCTTTCGGCTGTCGTTGTGCACTGCGGTGGCTGACACGTGGCTGTGGGGTGTGGGGGATGCTCCTCCTTGCTGTGCTGTGGGACTGGGGCCTGGTGTGTGTTGTACTTGGGCTGTCCACCGTCCCACCCACTGCACTTTGTGTTCCTGCCACTTACCTGTTACTTGTCGGTTAGTGCAGCTGTGGCGGACACATGGGTGTGGTGGGTGCTCGTTGTGGCGCTTCTGGCATATTTGGGGACCTGTTGGTGGTTACGTGGCTGGCTTAGTGTACACATGTCCCCACGCATCTTACAGTTGTTCGGTTTGGGCTGTGTGTGGTAGTGTCTGTTGCATGTGTGTGTGATGTGTTGTGTATTGTGTGCTGGACATGGGGGTGTTTGTCCCTGGGAGCTGTGGCATGGTAGTTGCGCATGTGAGTACATAGCGGTGTGCTGGTATACATTAGTTTGTACTTACCAGCCTCCACTCCCCTGCTAATCCGGCGAGGATCTCCGGATGGATTACGACTCGCACCTTCTCCTCCCACGCTTTGAAGGTCTTAAAGAGCGCGGGATTCCCTCCGCCAGTGACGGCAGCCAGCTCTCTGTTTTTGCCCTCCTTCTTCTTGACCAGGCTTTTTACGTCATTCCAACGTTTGTTTATCTCGACTCTGTTCCTGGGCAGGGTCCCGACTGCATTGACCTGGTCTACGATCCGGTTCCACATTCTGTTTCTGGTGGCTAGTGGTGTGTGCTGGACCATGTTCCCATAGATTTGTGGGTACACCTTGATGATCTCGTCGACCATGACCGTCAGCTCCATGGGCGTGAACTTGGGCATCCTTTGTGGTGCCATGGTGTTTGTGGTGCTGGTGCGGTGTGTGTTGTGTAATGTGCAGGGGGTTTGTGGTGCCGGTGTTTGGTGGTGGTGGTGGTGGTGGTGGTGGTGGTGGTGGTGGTGGTGTTTGGTGGTGGTGGTGGTGGTGGTGGTGGTAGTGATGTGTGCGTTTCTGTGGTGTGCTGCTGTCCTTGCTGTGCTGTGTTTGTCCGGGGGGGTGTTTTCGGGATGTGTACTGTGCTTGTGTATTTGTGCGTGCCTTGCTGTGTGGACTTGTTGGCCATGTTGTGTGCTATTGGTTTTGTGTGCGGATGGTTTCTGTGCAGGTACGTTGGCGCCATGGCTTCTGCCGTGTCGATTCTCATCGGCGTTGTTTGCGCTGGCGGGCGGTATATTTGTTGTTTTTCCGCGCTCATGGCGGTGCGATCGTAATTTCACGTGCGGTGTGTCGGCCGTGTGGGCGGGCGGTTTTGTGTTGTCGTGCGTGTTTCCGTCCGTGGCGGGCGGTTTGATTCCGACTCGGACGATGGCGGGCGGTATTTTGTGTGATTTTTCCGCCGATGGCGGTTTTCGGTTTGTGTACTCATAATGGCGTGGTCGGTGTTCAGGCGGTGTGTGCGGGCGTGTTTTTGCCGCTTCCATGCCTGGCGGATTCTTTTACGCCGGGTATCGTAATGGGCCCCTATACCCCTATAAACCTACAACCCTCTTCTTAAAACAAAAATAACAATATAACATAATTATCAATTAAATAATTATAAAAAATTAATAACCATTTAATAATTATTTAATAATAAATTAATTATAAATACTAATAAATAAAAATGACTAATTACTTTATTATAATTAAATTACTTCCCACCCTATTCCCCTCTAAACCCACAACCTGCTCCTTAAAAAATAACACAATTAATATCATTACCAATCAATCAATTAATAAAAATTAATAACCAATTAATAATTAATTAATAATAAATTAATGATAAATACTAATAAATAAAAATTAATAATTACTTTATTATAATTAAATTACTTCCCACCCTTTTCCTCTATAAACCCACAACCTGCTACAGAACTAAAATACGCAAAAATTAATTAACATTAAATTAATTACTGCTAAAATTGTAACACAATACATAAAAAAAGCTATACTTATACAAAAAAATTACATCACATACTTTTAACACACATACTAAAATACTGAACACTAATATAAATATCGCTATTATTAACAACAATATTTTTACAAATGCTATTACTGTCTTCGATATTTAAAAAAAACGATATTTCTTACCTCACTTTCGATATTCTGTACCACATTATTCTGGCAGTCGATATTCTTGTACCTCGATATTTAAAACTCGATATTATGGTACTTCGAAAAAAAACAACTCGATATTCTGTCTGTGCACCGCAAACCTTTTGGCGTTTTTTTCTATCAGAAATGGCAACACAGCAAGTAGATGGGCGTCAGCAGTAACAACACCTGAACCAGGATGTGGAGGAGGTGGTGCCTGAAGATTTGGAAGAAGAGGAACCTCCACAAAAGAGAGCCAGTGTGGCATGGTATTTTTTACAATCCCATCAGGGGACTCAAAAACAGCTGCCAAAATTGTGCATTGCACAATCTGCAACAAGACCTTCTCTAGTGGGACGAACAAGAAATATTCATGTGGGACAACGTTTATGATATACCATCTAATAACCTATGGCGATCAAGCAGAGGGAAGCTGGAGGATCATCTACTTCAGTGGCAGTGGCAACAATTTCTGGTCAGAAACTCCCTTCTGAGGTGCAGACTACTGCAACAGATATGGCTCCAGAGTTGTCAAGAATGGCCACGTGCTGCATAGACTGTAGTGTTGTCTTAAGTGCCGGTGAGCAGTGTCTTACAGCTATTCGCAATGCTGAAAAACAGCATACATGCTAAATTGTTTCCCATTTTAAATTTTTGCACATTTTTCAGTGCACGTTTTTCCAATTGCTGCTGTCCCAGTTGCCATTTTTGTTATTCTAAATAAGAACAAAAAAATTAAATTTTACAAATGCCTTTAAAAACGTTTTTTAAAAAGGTTCCTCTTGGAACCGCCTTTTACAGTTAAGAAAAGATAAAGTATGTATATATGGTTATGAGTTTATGACTGGTGCATGGATAATTGAATGAGTGCACAACTGGTGCATGGATGTTACAATGAGTGCAGCAGTGGTGCCAGAGTGAATCTATGAGTGCATAAGTAGTGCCTGAGTGATTGGATGAGTGCAAATGTAGTGTCTGTCTGTGTACATTAGAAGGACAGCTGGAATCCGACCAGATGAGGAGAAGAGGAATTTACGGTATTTGGACAAAAATCGAGTTGTAAATATCGGGAGACAGATAAATTGAAAAAAACATTGTAATGCAAAAATATTGTGATGTAGAAATATTGTTGTCAAGAATATTGTTTTATCAGGTAAGTAATATCGTTAAAAATGTCATAGTTGCAAATATTTGTAATAATAACGTTGTAAAGAATATAGTTTAATTAGTTAAATGTATGTTAGTTTATATATGAATTTAATATGTTAGTATTGTTTGTAAATGTGTTATTCATTTTTTAAAATAAGTTATCATTTTAAGTGATTGAGAAATTTTTATTTTATTGTTAATAGTAACTTATAGTGTTGTAGTGGGTTGTTGGGTTTGTAGGGGGATAGGATGGGAAGTTAAGTAATAATTAATGAATTAATCATTTTAAGGAAGTATGTGATTGATATTCATTATATATACTATGCAATATTGATTTATTATACTTATACTTTAGGTGTGGCTTGCTAGGTTTGTAGTGGTGTAGGGTGGGAAGTTGATTAGGTAATACTTGATTAGCAATTTATAATTTATTATTAACTATTTAATTGATTATTCATTATATAAATTGTGTAATTATATTTTTTGTTATATTTTAGGTGTGGGCTGCAGGGTTTACAGACATATAGGTTGGAAGTTAGTTAAGTAATATTTAACAATAATTTATTTATTAAATATTTAATTGATTATTAATTATGTAGATTGTGTAATAACTTTATATGTTAGTTATATTTAAGGTGTGGGTTTGATAATTGATAATTATGTATATTTTGTAATACTGATTTATTTTTGTTATGTTTTAGTTTCAGGTTGCTAGGTTTATGAGGGTATAGGATGGAACGTTAATTAAGTAATAATTAATTAGCAAATCATTATTCATTGTTAATCAGTTAATTGATTATCAATTATGTAAATTGTGTTAAACTTAATTATTTGGGCTGCTAGATTTGCAGGGTTATAGTGTGGAAAATTAATTAAGTAATAAATAAATAGCAATTTGTTTTTTAATGGTAATAAATTGTTTACTAATCTTGTACATTGTTTAATAGATTTTTATTTTGTTTTATATATATAAAAACAGTTCAGACCTGGAGGAATGAGGAGGCACACAGTCCAGATGATGCGAGAGATTTATTCGCTTACAAACAACGCGTTTCAGCCGTAAAGGCCTTTGTCAAGTTACCAGGGTGTAAACAGGAAGACATTTAAATAATAATACGTCACAATAGACATGGAAAAGTTACTCTATCGTGCATGATAACACAATAGTGAAATTACACAATTTTGAACCTCAAAACGAAAAGAAAAATTGCAATTTGAAAGAAATACCAAACAGGAATTATATAATCCCAAAATCAAAAGAAATACAATTCTAGCAGTCGTACAGTTAATGTATGTGGTACAAGTCAGTACATACATTAGTGAATGAATGCTTCACATTGTAACATTTCATAAATACAGGAATACAGTGTCAAATATCCTGTTCGTAGTGATCCCTTTATACGCAGAATGCCGAACCTAAGCATGGGACAAAAATTGTAAGTATATGCAATACTGGTAATAAGAGCGAGAGTGTAAACACATTGCATGTTCAAATAACACGTCACCTCATCCCAAAAAGTGGGAAGAGTTACTTCCAATATATAGCAAAATCGCATAATTCATCAAATGGTAATCCCAAAGGATGTGTGACAATAGGAACAAATATATACACAATGCTAAAATGAGAATGGCCAGTTGTAAACCTGCTTACCAACCCAGAATGGATTGCAGACTCGCTTGTCCTAAGTTCATATGGGGATTCTCTACATGTAAATCATACTACATGAATGTCAAACTGCTGATAGAATAATACAATTCGAACCACAATAGCATTCATGATTGAGTGAGAAATCTGATTTCATACCTAGATGTGAAACATAAGTCGAGAGATAACATAAACCACATATAGTTATATACATTTCAAACCTAGTTCTTGAATCAAGGTACATCATTGATTTAAACACCAGGATATATATATATATATTACCTACTGGCGGTCGCCAGTAGGTAGTTATAGTTAGGACCTTGTTTCTATTCAAAAGCTTTTTTTCTTTTGCCAATATCTTCGGCGCCGTTTGACAAATCTTCGCGAAAGATTCAAAACTAATGGACCGCTCCGGTCAGCTCCTGTCTTGAAAGTTTCGGGGTGATTCATTAAGTGGGGGCCGAGAAAAAAGGGGGGTCCCAAAACGCATTTTCCCCATTTTAATTTCCAAAGGAAACTTTAGACACGGCTACAGCCCGAACTGCTAAACGGAATTACACCAAATTTGGCAAAAAGGTAGCTCTTGGTTCAGAAAGCGACCTTTTTTTAAAAAGGTGTCAATCCGTTCAGTAGTTTCTAAGAAATTCAAAAATAAAAAAATATCGATATCTGGGCGGAGCTTAACCACACATCTCATTGTGAGATCTGATTGGCTGTCAGCACTTCATCCTGGAGTTGCTGGCAGCCATCTTGGGAACAATATACATGATAGCACCCCATTGAAATGCATTGTAGTGAATAGAAGATTTTGAGGGTCACCAAAAGGAGAACTATAAAGGGTGATAACAGACTTTAGTTACATTAGAATTCCTTTGTTGATGGTACCATACTAATTTTAGGAATTGTGGTGTGTTCTAAGGTGATTTTACCCTGTGAAAAATCTTCTGCTGGGATATCATGAATCATGTTTGAGAGAAAACTATTTTATCATGCTTGTCCCATAGAGGTTTGGAAGGTGCTCCAGAAGCTTAAACGAGAGCATATTTTCTGTAAATTCACATTATCTTTCTCAGTCATGTGAGAATGAAGTCTGACATTCTCAGTAAAACATGTACATCCAACAAGGGCAGAGACTGTCAGTTGATTCCTTTGTGTTCTACTGCAGCTTCCCAGAGTGTTCTGAAGAACTACTAGAGCGCTAACAGCCTTACTTATGACAAAAGTATGGCACACCTGAAGCCTTCTTGATTGGAATAAGCTGGTAACACTTAAAACATTTAATTTAAAAAGGAACACAATGAGGGGGTTCATTTTGTCATAGAAATTATGGTTAGTGCTGTAGAAAGAAAAATTAGGACATGTTTTAAGTGAGATCTCAAATATCTTCCTGTTATATTTCAACAGGAGCTGCCTGTCAGTTGATTTCTTTGTGTTCTACTGCAGCTTCCCAGAGTGTTCTAAAGAACAACTAGAGCACTAACAGTCTTAAATATGACAAAATTATGGCACACCTGAAGCCATCTTGATTGGAATAAACTGGTAACACTTAAAACATTTAATTTAAAAAGGAGCAAAATGAGGGGGTTCATTTTGCCATAGAAATTATGGTTAGTGCTGCAGAAAGAAAAATTAGGGCATGTTTTAAGTGAGATCTCAAATCCTCTTCTATTTCATTAGAAAAGTCTTACATGCAGACTGAAACAATCACTTTTAATACCAGCAGTAGACTTCCAGTTAACTCCCTGGTGAGCAGTAGCTTTTCTACAGTGATCTAATGAGCAACTAGAGTGCTAACATTCTGAATTTATGGCAGATGTGTGACACATCTGAATGCCTTCTTGATGCAATCAAAGTAAAAAACTGAAAGCATTTCCTACTGAGGAGACTGCAGTAAATGAGGAAATTAGGAAACTTGATAACAAATAAGTCTCCCAAGATGGTCACCAGAGACAAAAGAGCCCAAATGTAGCACAAATATCACCCTGTAGCCCACATATAGCCCAATGACAGAAGTGTGCAAAACACTTTTTATTTTTTGTTTTTTTGCAGTTTTATATTAAGAAAGAGGATTTACTGTTTTTATATACACTTTTATGATCTATGTTTTATGATTTTTTGTTTTTTTGCAGTTTTATATTAAGAAAGAGGCTTTACTGTTTTTATATACACTTTTATGATCTATGTTTCTAAATCAGATCGAATAAAGTTTAATTAATTTAATTGAAGTCTCCCAAGATGGCCACGAGAGAAAAAGGAGACCAAATGTAGCACAAATATCACCCAGATGTAGCCCACGTATAGCCCAATGACAGAAGTGTGGAAAACACTTTTTATCCTTTGTTTTTTTGCAGTTTTATATAGTGCAGGCTGGTCAGATATTGGAGTGCTTTACATGAGCATTGGTTACATCATACAAGGACAAACTCACTTTGGTTGTAGGTATGGCGAGATTAAGTGATTTTACCAGAATCACAGAATGTCGAGCTGAAGCAGAAACTCCAACTTGGTTCCCCAGTTGCAAAGTCTGCAGCCCTGGAAGTAACACCACATTCTCTCCCCTAAGCGTAACATTTAATCAAGTGGTCAACTGGATAAAAAAACATAAAGATAACAAATAATTTAAAAGTGCTTTGTCGCTATTTGAGAACTCAGAAAATATGTCCTCATTTTAGTTTTTTAGAGCACTAACCATAATCTCTATGCAAATAAGACCCTCTCATTTCTATAATTTCTAAAGGAAATGCTTTAGGTATTACAGTTTTGATTACATCAAGATGACGTCAGGCGTGCCACACTTTTGAAATAAATATAGAATGTTAGCAATCGAGTTGTCTCTTGTCTCTTTCTGCACGTCTCTTGACTCTTTCTGCACCTCTCTTGCCTCTTTCTGCAGCTCACTCTCATCTTTCTGCACCTCTCTTGCCTCTTTCTGCACCTCTCTTCCCTCATTCTGCAGCTCACTCTCTTCTATCTGTACCTCTCTTGCCTCTTTTGCACCTCTCTTACCTCTTTCTGCACCTCTCTTGCCTCTTTCTCCATATCTCTTGCCTCTTTCTGCACCACCCTTGCCTCTTTCTACACCTCTCTTGCATCTTTCTGCACCTCTCTTGCCTCTTTCTGCACCTCTCTTGCCTCTTTCTACACCTCTCTTCTTTCTGCACCTCTCTTGCCTCTTTCTGCACCTCTGTTGCCTCTTTCTGCACCTCTCTTGCCTCTGTCTGCACTTCTATTGCTTATTTCTGCAGCTCATTCTCTTCTTTCTGCACCTCTCTTGCCTCTTTCTGCACCTCTCTTGCCTCATTCTGCAGCTCCCTCTCTTGCTTTTGCACCTCTCTTGCCTCTTTCTACACCTCTCTTCCCTCTTTCTGCAGCTCACTCTCTTCTTTCTGCACCCCTCTTGCCTCTTTATGCACCTCTCTTGCCTCTTTCTGCACCTCTCTTGCCTCTTTCTGCACATCTCTTGCCTCTTTCTGCACCAGTCTTGTCTCTTTCTACACCTCTCTTGCCTCTTTCTGTACCTCTCTTGCCTCTTACTGCATCTCTCTTGCCTCTTTCTTCACCTCCCTTTCCTCTATCTGCACCTCTCTTGGCTTTCTACTCCACTCTTGCCTCTTTCTGCACCTCTCTTGCCTCTTTCTGCACTTCTCTTGCCTCTTTCTGCACCTCTCGTGCCTCTTTCTGTACCTCACTCTCTTCTTTCTGCACCTCTCTTGCTTCTTTCTGTACCTCTCTTGCTTTTTCTGCACTTCTCTTGCTTCTTTCTGCACCTTTATTTCTTTTTCTGCATTTTTCTTGCCTCTTTCTTTACCTTTCTTCCTCTTTCTGGACCTCTCTTGCCTCTTTCTGCACCTCTCTTGCCTCTTTCTGCACCTCTTTTTCTAATTTATGAAGTTCTCATGCCTCTTTCTACACTTATCTTCCTTCTTTCTGTACCTCTCTTGCCTCTTTCTGTACCTCTCTAAGTTCATTCTGCAACTCACTTGCTTCTTTCTACAGCTCACTGGCTTCTTTTACAGTTCTATTGCTTCTTTCTGTACCCTTCTTCCCTTTTTCTGTACCTCTCCTGCCTCTTTGTGTACCTTTCTTGCCTCTTTCTGCACTTCTCTTCTGTATTTTAATACCTCTGTTGGTTCTTTCTGTACTTCTCTTGCTTCTCTCTGTACTTTCTTGCTTCTTTCTGCATCCCTCTTGCTTCTTTCTGCATCTCTCTTTCAAATTTCTGTACCTCTCTTGCCTCTTTCTGCACTTGTCTTGTCTCTTTCTGTACCTCTCCTGCATGTTTCTGCACTTGTCTTGCCTCTTTCTGCACTTTTCTTGCCTTTTTTTACACTTTTCTTGCCTCTTTCTGCACTTCTCTTGCTTTTTCTGTATCACTTTTGCCTCTTTCTGCACCCCTCTTGTCTCTTTCTGCACCTCTCTTGCTTCTTTCCACACATGTATTAACTCTTTCTGCACCCTTCTTCCCTCTTTCTGTACCTCTGTTGCCTGTTTCTGCACCCCTCTTGCCTCTTTCTGCACCCCTATTCCCTCTTTATCTACCTCTCTCACCTCTTTCTGCACCTCTTGTCCCTATCTGCTCCTCTCTTGCCTTTTTCTGCACCTCTGTTGCTTCTTTCTGCACTCATCTTGCCTCTTTCAGCACTCTTTTTGCCTGTTTCTGCACCTCTCTTGGCTCTTTCTGCACCCCTCTTGCCACTTTCTGCACATCTCCTGCCTCTTTCTGCACTTTTCTTGTCTCTTTCTACACTTCTCTTGCCTCTTTCTGCACCTCTCTTGCCTCTGTCTGCACTTCTCTTGCTTATTTCTGCAGCTCATTCTCTTCTTTCTGCACCTCTATTGCCTCTTTCTGCACCTCTCTTGCCTCTTTCTGTGCCTCTCTTGCCTCATTCTGCAGCTCCCTCTCTTGCTTTTGCACCTCTCTTGCCTCTATCTACACCTCTCTTCCCTCTTTCTGCAGCTCACTCTCTTTTTTCTGCACCCCTCTTGCCTCTTTATGCACCTCTCTTGCCTCTTTCTGCACCTCTCTTGCCTCTTTCTGCACCTCTCTTGCCTCTTTCTGCACCAGTCTTGTCTCTTTCTACACCTCTCTTGCCTCTTTCTGTACCTCTCTTGCCTCTTTCTGCACCTCTCTTGCCTCTTTCTTCACCTCCCTTTCCTCTATCTGCACCTCTCTTGGCTTTCTACTCCACTCTTGCCTCTTTCTGCACCTCTCTTGCCTCTTTCTGCACTTCTCTTGCCTCTTTCTGCACCTCTCGTGCCTCTTTCTGCACCTCACTCTCTTCTTTCTGCACCTCTCTTGCTTCTTTCTGTACCTCTCTTGCTTTTTCTGCACTTTTCTTGCTTCTTTCTGCACCTTTATTCCTTTTTCTGCATTTTTCTTGCCTCTTTCTTTACCTTTCTTCCTCTTTCTGGACCTCTCTTGCCTCTTTCTGCACCTCTCTTGCCTCTTTCTGCACCTGACTTGCCTCTATCTGCGCCTTTCTTCCTCTTTCTGCACCTCACTCTCTTCTTTTTGCAACTCTCTTGCTTCTTTCTGTGCCTCTCTTGCCTCTTTCATTCCTTCTCCTGCTTCTTTCTGCACATTTCTTCCTCTTTTTGCACCTCTCTTGCTTTTTTCTGCACTTTTCTTGCCTTTTTCTGTACTTCTCTTGCTTCTTTCTGCACTTCTCTTGCTTCTTTCTGCACCTTTCTTTCTCTTTATACACGTCTTACCTATCTACGTGTAGTTCAAAATTAGCATTTAAAAAACCTTAGAAATTCACTGAAAAAACCACAGGTTTCAGGGATGTTATAGTTAGAAATTAGCATTTAAAAAATCTTAGAAATTCACTGAAAAAATCACAGATTTCAGGGACGTTATAGATAGAAATTAGCATTTAAAAAACCTTAGAAATTCAATGAAAAAACCATAGGTTTCAGGGACATTATAGTTAGAAATTAACATTTAAAAAACCTTTGAAATTCACTGAAGAAACCATAGGTTTCAGGAACGTTATAGTTAGAAATTAGCATTTAAAAACCTTTGAAATTCACTGTAAAAACAATAGGTTTCAGGGACGTTATAGTTAGAAATTATCATTTAAAAAACCTTTGAAATTCACTGAAAAAACCATAGGTTTCAGGGATGTTATAGTCAGAAATTAGCCTTTAAAAAACCGTAGAAATTCACTGAAAAAACCATAGGTTTCAGGGACGTTATAGTTAGTTGGACATTTCGCTAGTACAAAACCAGAGAAATTCACCCGTTATAGTTAGTTGAGCTAACTATAACTCGCGCCCCACAATGCACTGCTGATGACGTCACATATTACATCATTCATGACATGGTCTGTGACATCACTGATGACATCTCAAATGACATCACTGATGAAATCACTGATGACATCATCCAGTGACTATGTGTTTCTGTAAAGTTTAAATATGTTTTATATATATATATATATATATATATATATATATATATATATATATATATATATATGCCAAGGTGTATTGAAGAATGAGTGGGTGTATAAGTGTCTGAATAGATGATTTAGTAGGTGCGTGACTGACTGTATAAGTGAGTGAATAATCGAGTCTTACTGAATGCATGGGTTAGTGACTAAACTGTGTGAATGTCTGTATTAGTCTATCAGTTGGTGTGTAAGCAGCTGCATGGGTTGGTGAGTAGCTACATGAGTGTCTATATGGGTTATTGATTGGTTGTCTGAGTATCTGTATGGGTGCCTGAGTGTCTCTGTGGGTTTGTGGGGGGGGTGTGACTCTATGCATAGATGTGTGAGTTGGTGATTCACTGGGTGTATGGGTTCAAGAGGGTATCTGTGAAGGGCTGTATGGGTAGGTGAGTGTGTGTATGGGTGTGTTGGTGAGTGAATGAATGTCTCAGTGGTACATGTGTGAGTAACTACATATGTGAAAGGCAGTATATGTGAGTGTTGGAGTATATAAATGACTGTATGTGAGAGTGAGTGATTGTGAGAGTGGCTGTATGGATGAGTATGTGCTTGTGTCAGTGATTGTAGAAGAGAGTAAGTATCTGTTAGTATCTGTATGAATAAGTGAAGTGGTGTGTGTATAACTGTATAGGTGAGTAAATGGGAGTGTGATTGATTCTTTGCATGACTGACTAGGTGTGTGAGTAACTCTATGGGTGAGTGGTGGTGTGTGAGTGTCTGTATAGGTGTATGAGTGCATATGATAGTGCTGTATTGATGAGTGACTGCATGTATGAGTAACTGTATGGATGAATGAGTGGACATGTGTGTAGACCTAGGAATCAGTGAGTGGGTATGTAGTAACTGGTATTGGTGTGTCTATGGTTTCGAAAATGGTAGTCTGCATTTTAGAGTGGGTGTATCAAAGGTTATTTTAGGGTGTGAGGAGGTGCATCAGATTATCATGTGGATGATGTCATCAGTGATGTCATTTGAGATGTCATCAGTGATGTCATCAGTGATGTCACTGACCATGTCATGAATGATGTAATATGTGACGTCATCAGCAGTGCATTGAGGGGGCGCGAGTTATAGTTAGCTCAACTAACTATAACGGACAAATTTCTCTGGTTTTTACTAGTGAAATGTCCAACTAACTATAATGTCCCTGAAACCTATGGTTTTTTCAGTGAATTTCTACGGTTTTTTAAAGGCTAATTTCTAACTATAACGTCCCTGAAACCTATGGTTTTTTCAGTGAATTTCAAAGGTTTTTTAAATGATAATTTCTAACTATAACGTCCCTGAAACCTATGGTTTTTTCTGTGATATATATATATATATATAACTAAACGTTACAGGGACGTTATGGTTAGGCTGACATTTCACTTGTACAAAACCAGAGAAATTCAGCAGTTATAACTTCGCAACCCCGCAATCCACTGCTTATGACCTCACATATTACATCACTCATGACATGGTCAGTGACATCACTGATGACATCACTGATGACATCTCAAATGACATCACTAGTGACATTATCCGATGACTGTCAGGGTTTCCAAAAAGTTTATGAGTGTTAAATATATATGCACCAAGGTGTATTGATGAAACAGTGGGTGTATGAGTGCCTGTATGGATGATTTAGTGGGTGCGTGACTGACTGTATAAGTGAGCGATTATACATGTCTCAGTGAATGTATGTGTGAGTGACTAAGTTTTGAGAATGTGTGTATCAGTCTGTCAGTTGGTGTCTGAGTACCTGTATGGGTATATTAGTGTCTGTGTGGCTGGCTGTGAGGGTGTGTGACTGCCTGCATGAATGAGTGAGTCAGTGGCTGTATAGGTTAGTGAGTGTGTAAGAGAGGGGCTGTATAGGTGACTGAGTGTGTGTATGGATATGTCGGTAAGTGAATGGATGTGTCAGTGGTATATGGGTGAGTAACTGGATATGTGAAATACAGTATAGGTGAGTGTCGGAGTATATAAGTTACTGCATGTGTGAGTGAGGAATTGTGATAGTGGCTGCATGGGTGAGTGTGTGCTTGTGTCAGTGACTGTATAGGTGAGTATGTATGTGTTAGTATCTGTATGAATAAGTGAGGTGGTGTTTGTACTGTTTAGGTGAGTAGGTGGCTGTGTGATTGACTCTATGGGTGAGTGACTAGGTGTGTGAGTAGCTCTATGAGTATCTGAGAGTGTGTGAGTGGCTGTATAGGTGTATGAGTGGATATGCCAATGGCTGTATTAGTGAGTGAGTGCGTATATGAGTGGCTGTATGGGTGAGTGACTGGATGTGTGTGTAGACCTATGAATCCGTGAGTGGGTATGTAAGTGCTAGTAAGGGTGTGTCAATGGTTTCGAGAATGGTAGTGTGATAGTTGGAGTGGGTGTATTAATGATTATAAGGAGGCATGAGTGGCTGCATCAGAGATTCTGTGGATGATGTCATCAGCGATGTCATTTGAGATGTCATCAGTTATGTCACTGACCATGTAATGAGTGATGTAATATGTGAGGTCATAAGCAGTGCATTGCAGGGGCGCGAGATATAGATAGCTCAGCTAACTATAACTTATGAATTTCTTTGGTTTTGTACAAGTGAAATGTCAGCCTAACTATAACGTCCTTGTAACCTCTGTTTTTTTCAGTGAATTTCTAAGGTTTTTTAATTCTATTTCCTAACCATAGCGTCCCTGTAACCTTTGTGTTTTTCAGTGAATTTCTAAGGCTTTTTAAATGCTAATTGTTAACTATAACGTTCCTGTAACCTTTGTTTTTTTTCAATTTCTAATTTTTTTTAAATTCTATGTCTTAATTGTAGTTTCCATTTTTTTGTAAGTGAACCTTTAAGATTTTCGTACTTTCTTTCTATAATTGGATATTGTGTATTATATTAATATAATACACCACTCATTTTTTGATTTCATATGTGTTTGTCAGAAAATACCAATGGTGTGTGATAAACTCTGCTCCGCCAGCAGAGTAGGTGGAGTTTTGCAACTCCGAACTCCTCTTCGAGCTCAAACTTTTTTGGAAAACTCCGCCTTCCGCTGCAGAGCGGAGTTTACCCGGTGCCTCAGTCAGTAAATTACTAAATAAGGATCCTGCCCATTTTGCTGCCCCAATTGTGCCAAATTACGCTCCTCTCACGTTTAAGTACTGCTTTGCTACCCTGCTTCACAGGGTTGGCAGTGGCACTCACTCTGGTAATCAGAAAATGGGGAAGTCAAAGTCAATGTGCAAGCAGGAGGAGCAGAATGATGCTATTTTTGTTGCTTTAAAGAGGGCTGCTGGAGTCTTCTATCAATTTCTGAATGCGGTTTGTAGAGATTGATGATCCGTGAATTATGAGCTTCAGGAAGACCACGCCACTGGGTACAGATCCTCCTCAGTGCCTCAAAGGGGACTAGCCTGATTCAAGGCTCTCTGTAATGGTCACACAAGGCACCCTCTTGTTTGCTCCACAACCAAGCGCACACCAGGAGGGAAAAGGAAATATTATTTACATGGAATGATTCATCGTCTCCGCAGATGCTTTCCATTTGTATATTTTATTTGATAGCACATTGGCTGACGAGTTTGAGTGAGTGCTTTCTGCAGCCTGATTTTGTGTTTTTTACTGATGTGGGGGCAATGGTGTTGTGCAGCTGAATGTCTGACCACGGCACCAGTGAATGAGACTCCCACCCCATTAAAATCACAATACTTACTTACTCCAGTGTATCCTCCCTGGAACACCTGAACTGAACTGAGGTACTAATTAGCTTTGAATCACAGGACAGCTAGAGCATTATACTGGCTGAAATGCACTAGCTCCACAGCCAATGAGATGGTTAAGAAGAATTTTGGCAGCGCATTACGATTGGCAGAAGCACAGCCAAAGCTCCAATCCTGGTCATTTTACACATAGTTCCTCCCAGATTATGCCAAATCATGGGATTGGTGTCATTCAATTCAACCCGGAAGTACAGAAATTATGGTCAACTTTCAAAGAGCATTAACACACAGCATGCATTGCTGAATTAAAAATGCACATTCGATCAGGGTTCATTACTGACGGCAAAGATTACTGAAGTAAGTAAGTAAGTCAGTTTTTATATAGCGCAGCTACTCACCCTTACGGGTCTCAAGGCGCTGGGGGCCGGAGTGGAAATTAAGTGAGCTATTGCCCAGAGTCACATGGTGCTGAGCTGAGCTGCCGCCGGAGCCGGGGATCGAACCGTGAACCCTGTGCTCGGAAGACAGCTGCCCTGGCCGCTGCACCACACCTCTCCACCAGTTGCAGTCCGAGCTCCTTCGACATCCCTTCTCTGCCTGGTAATGGAAATATTTTATTTTTCTCTGCTTACATCTGACTCTTTTTGCATTTTTATTAATTTAAGATATTAATGTGTTAGGTCATTGAAGACTGCCTGACTTTCATTGAAATATATTGCGCTCCATATGTGTGCTGTATTGCAGCACTGGCCTGTCTGATCATCATGTGTTCAGTGCGCTGTAGAGGTTGTGCAAAGGCAGGGTGGATACTGGATAGATGATGTGCATTTTCATGAGGCTTCCCCTGCTCATGCTAGTTGTGTGGCTTTGCAAGGGTGCAGCCACGCATATTTCAATCGGGGAGGTTGACTGCAGGGCCTGGGGCTCCTCTTGTGCAGATGCTATTGCTAATTTGCTACTTAAGAAACGAATGAGATTGGAAAATTAACACTTGATAATTATTGTTAAGTTGACTGTATTTGCAAGAGCGCAGTGCCCTCCAGTGGCAAATTTCATTAACGTGAGGTTCTTCTTACTAAATGCATGTCACATTCAACACATCTCTGTTTACTCTGCCCTTATATTGAACTCTGTGGAATTCCATGGAGTGAAACTCCACGAGCTCCGCCTAGGCCCAGAAAATGCATTAATAACTGGTTTTCTTTTTAACATTGCATTTACAGTGGAGATTCTGTCATCAGTAAATGTATTCCACATACTGAAAAATACACCTAAAGACATTTTTTTAAATAAAGTTTAACTCTAAATATTTAGTAGAATATTGTTTTAGCTTTTCTTTCTATGATCAATTTAGAAGAAAGCCACCTTTACAAAAACATTTTTTTTTCTCGCAAATACCGAAGTCACCCCAATGACATTGGTAGTTGTGAAGAGCGCGTGGTTTATACAAAGTGTAAAACATATATATCGACATATTTAACAGTAGAGCTTTATTAGTGTACTTTTCAAACTCATATTTTTCTTGGGAGTTTCCAGAATAATTGCCTTCAAACACTTTTTCCATTTCGCGCGAAGACAGCAGAAGTCGCGATGATGACAGAAATCACGTGTAGCGCATGTTTTTCAACAAATCTGAAACATATATGTAGAGGTATTGTGAGCAAGTTTAGTGTAGCTGTTTACTATTATAGTATTGAAAGTTCTGCTTTTCTTTCCATTTTTAAAGAAAACTACTTTAAACTTATATTTAGCATTTCCGCTTCACTGAAGTAACCGCGACTATTTCAGTCACCGCGAATATCACATGACCGGGAAAGCAAGGAATATCATTGAATAATATACTTTTCAGCAGAATCAATAGAAAGTACACCGCCACTCCTCTTTCTTGAATCATCTTTCATGGAACTTCATTCTGAGCAGGTGGATTCATTTGCTGTGCAAACCTTGGATCACTGACAGAATATCGACAATGAAAATATCGAGGTACAAAAATATCGAAGCAAAAATATCGTTCTCCAGAATATCGAAGTCCTATCTACATAATGGTAAGTACAAAAATATCGGAAAAATATCAGAAAAAAATATTGTTGTTAAAAATATCGTTGTTAAAATTATCGGGTTTTTTTATGTTTAAAAAATTATGTAAAACAAAGTAAATAATACATATAATTTAAAAAAACATAGTTAGAATTATTAGAAAATGTTTAAAATTATAAGTAATACATATAATGTAAAAATAAATTAAACATACATATATATAAAATATAATGTATATATTTACTTAATAATATTGATAAATATTTATTTTAATAAATTAAAAATTGTTAGAAACATATTAAAAATTATAAATACATATATATACACATACACCAATAACATAAAAATAAAAATACAATATATATATAATAAATTAAAATAGTAAAATATTTTTAATCTTTTTAAAATACATTTTACACTACATTAACTGAAACAGTAGAGAAAATATTGGATAGCGGAGGGATACAATTACTATTCCCACTCCAAATAGTGCAACAGTAGGGAAAGTGTTGGATAGCGAAGGGTAAAAATTACTATTCCCGCTACAGTGAGTGCAACAGTAGGGAAAGTGTTGGATAGCGAAGGGTAAAAAATTATTATTCCCACTCCAGTGAGTGCAACAGTAGGGAAAGTGTTGGATAACGTAAAGGTAAAAATTACTATTCCCACTCCAGAGAGTGCAACAGTAGGGAAAGTGTTGGATAGCGAAGGGGTAAAAATTACTATTCCCACTCCAGTGAGTGCAACAGTAGGGAAAGTTTTGGATAGCAGAGGGGTAAAATTACTATTCCCACTCCAGTGAGTGCTACAGTAGGGAAAGTATTGGATATCGGAGGTGTAAAAATTACTATTCCCACTCCAGAGAGTGCAACAGTAGGGATAGTGTTGGATAGCATAGGGGTAAAAATTACTATTCCCACTCCAGTGAGTGCAACAATAGGGACAATGTTGGATAGTGGAGGTGTAAAAATTACTATTCCCACTCCAGTGAGGGCAACAGTAGGGAAAGTATTGGATAGCGGAGGTGTAAAAATTACTATTCCCAATCCAGTGAGTGCAAAAGTAGGGAAAGTGTTGGATAGCAGAGGGTTAAAATTAATATTTCCCAAAAAATAAAATTAAAATAAAAAAGAAACAAAATAGCAACTACAATACAAAAAATTGTTAATAACACAAAAATAAAAACCATATAAAAATATAAAAAATTTCCAAAAGATAGAAAAATAATTTAATGTTAAAAAATACTAAAAATTAACTACAAACATTAATTTATAAAAGTTTAAAAACAACATTTTACAAACAAAAAACTATCTTTAAAATAAATTAATTATAATCGAAAAAATATTTAGTAATGATTTTAAAATAAATCACTTCACACCATATTCTCCTATAAACGCACAAACAATTCCTACAGATTTGACACAATTAACATATTTACCAATTAATTATTTATAATTTCAAAACAATTAATAATTAATTATTAATAAATAAATTACCATAAACAACACTATAAAATAGAAATATAAAATAAATACTAATAAATAAAAAATATTAATTACTATGGGGCACATTACGATACCCGGCGTAAAAAAATCCGCCAGGCATGGAAGCGGCAAAAATCCGCCCGCACACACCGCCTGAACACCAACCACGCCATTATGAGTACACAAACTGAAAACCGCCATCGGCGGAAAAATCATACAAAATACCGCCCGCCATCGTCCGAGTCGGAGTCAAACCGCCCGCCACGGACGGAAACACGCACGACAACACAAAACCGCCCGCCCACACGGCCGACACACCGCACGTGAAATTACGATCGCACCGCCATGAGCGCGGAAAAACAACAAATATACCGCCCGCCAGCGCAAACAACGCCGATGAGAATCGACACGGCAGAAGCCATGGCGCCCACGTACCTGCACAGAAACCATCCGCACACAAAACCAATAGCACACAACATGGCCAACAAGTCCACACAGCCAGGCACGCACAAATACACAAGCACAGTACACATCCCGAAAACACCCCCCGGACAAACAAAAAATACAAAGGCCAGAACCCCAGACACAACACACCTGAAAACAACAGACCATGAGGACACACCCACATAGGTGAGTACAAAAGCAGCACTCCCACAGACCACAACCCCTTGCTACATTGCAAACCAGAGAGGAGAGGAGAGGACACAGTGACACAGCAAGGACAGCAGCACACCACAGAAACGCACACATCACTACCACCACCACCACCACCACCAAACACCGGCACCACAAACCCCCTGCACATTACACAACACACACCGCACCAGCACCACAAACACCATGGCACCACAAAGGATGCCCAAGTTCAAGCCCATGGAGCTGACGGTCATGGTCGACGAGATCATCAAGGTGTACCCACAAATCTATGGGAACATGGTCCAGCACACACCACTAGCCACCAGAAACAGAATGTGGACCCGGATCGTAGACCAGGTCAATGCAGTCGGGACCCTGCCCAGGAACAGAACCGAGATAAACAAACGTTGGAATGACGTAAAGAGCCTGGTCAAGAAGAAGGAGGGCAAAAACAGAGAGCTGGCTGCCGTCACTGGCGGAGGGAATCCCGCGCTCTTTAAGACCTTCAAAGCGTGGGAGGAGAAGGTGCGAGTCGTAATCCATCCGGAGATCCTCGCCGGATTAGCAGGGGAGTGGAGGCTGGTAAGTACAAACTAATGTATACCAGCACACCGCTATGTACACACATGCGCAACCACCATGCCACAGCTCCCAGGGACAAACACCCCCATGTCCAGCACACAATACACAACACATCACACGCACATGCAACAGACACTACCACACACAGGCCAAACCGAACAACTGTAAGATGCGTGGGGACATGTGTACACTAAGCCAGCCACGTAACCACCAACAGGTCCCCAAATATGCCAGAAGCGCCACAACGAGCACCCACCACACCCATGTGTCCGCCACAGCTGCACCAACTGACAAGTAACAGGTAAGTGGCAGGAACACAAAGTGCAGTGGGTCGGAGGGGGACAGCTGAAGTACAACACCCACCAGGCCCCCACTCCCACAGACCAGCAAGGTGGAGCACTCCCCACACCCATGTGTCAGGCACAGCTGCACCAACCGACAAGTAACAGGTAAGTGGCAGGAACACAAAGTGCAGTGGGTCGGAGGGGGACAGCTGAAGTACAACACCCACCAGGCCCCCACTCCCACAGACCAGCAAGGTGGAGCACTCCCCACACCCATGTGTCAGGCACAGCTGCACCAACCGACAAGTAACAGGTAAGTGGCAGGAACACAAAGTGCAGTGGGTGGGACGGTGGACAGCCCAAGTACAACACACACCAGGCCCCAGTCCCACAGCACAGCAAGGAGGAGCATCCCCCACACCCCACACCCACGTGTCAGCCACCGCAGTGCACAACGACAGCCGAAAGGCAGACATCACGGTCCACAGCAATCGGTGTCAGTGGGTGTACAGCCACCCCCACGACCCACTACACCCCCCCACCCCCACAGACCTGCAACATGGAGCACCCCCCGCTAAGAGCCATGTGGCATCCAGTACAGTGCACGCACGAACAACTTGCAGGTGGGAAACTGGACAGGGCTGGATTACTGGAGGCATGAGGACCATAACACCACCAACACATGGGACATGTCACGTAGCACACGAACACGCAGCACCGCCCACCGTCACGAACAAGTGAACAATGTGCACACGGACATGAACAGCAGACTCACACCCCACATGACCCATCACAGACATAGCAACACCCAAGGAGCCACGTCTCATGCACAAGCCACACTGAATATAGTCCCACACGGCAGCCACTGTGCAACTCATCACACACAACCGAAACACCATTGAAGTCCTGTCCATGTAGCCCCTACTGCCTGTCAACCACACACCCCACAACTACGCCTATGTAAGACAAACAACACTAGACGCAACAGAGCGGAACAACAGAAATGCACACGAACACCACTGAACCCATCAAACACACAGACACACCATGCACATACAACATACCATCCATCCCATCCGTCAGCCCCAGTCTCATGAAAGGCATGTCATCCGCACAGCTGCCACACATACAGCAGTCACGCTAAGACACATGCCCATGACCAACCATGTGCCAGAAGTCAATTAAGCGCACGACACACTGTGAGCAACAACACACAACATGGGCCACACCCCCCCGAGCACTGCAGTGATGCACATGGCACAGGGCAGCACGCACACCAAGGAGATGGGACAACTGCAATACGTTGGCTGGCACACAACTATCACTCACTCATAACGATGCGTCCAATGCCATGTCCAGTAACCACAACAGACAGCAAATATGCAGGGCATGTCAGGCATGCACACACCTCAGACCATGCACTGTCATGCTGCCACAACACATGTCACGTTCGGCACCCATGGCTCACAGCATGTACCCCAAAAGCATATACCCTCCCAAATGCGAATCTGGGGCATGGCCCCCATGTTGCCATATGCGTTCCTAAGCGTTCCATTTGAACCCCAAAAGCATATTCCCTCCCAAATGCGAATCTGGGGCATGGCCCCCATGTTGCCATATGCGTTCCTAAGCGTTCCATTTGAACCCCAAAAGCATATTCCCTCCCAAATGCGAATCTGGGGCATGGCCCCCATGTTGCCATATGCGTTCCTAAGCGTTCCATTTGAACTCCAAAAGCAAAGTACAAACCAGACCCAGGATGGGCCAGGAGCCCGCATACACCAGAGTCACAATGAGTAGGGGCAAAGCAACACACCCATCGGCATGGCCAATCCGTCCCATGCCACATGTGCACAGCACACAGTCCCATTGCCTAGCACACACACCTACAGATGCCACAGCCACACACTCGCCTCCGGGAAACCCATGTACGAGATTGCACGAACTGCCAATGTCAGACGACTAATACATACTTCGCCAGGTGCAACACAGTAACAAATCTCATTCTCTCCACAGGTGACGAACTGCTGGACGCTGGGGATGGAGACAGCAGCCAGCACAGCCAGCCTACAAGCCCCCAACGAGGACACACGGATCTGGAGGATCTGTCCACCTCTTCGGACACGGACCACCAAGCTGGCCCATCTGGCGTGGCAGGGCCCAGCCGCTCCCCAGGACCCCTCCTACCCACCAACCCATCATCCAGGGATGCTGAACAGTCCCAGTCCCCTGCTGCCACTGTCGTTGCGGCCACACCCACGGTCATTGCGGCCACTACCACTGCCGCAACCGCCACCATCGCCGCACCGACCACCACCGCCTCCACCACCACCACGTCTTCGCTGGCACCAGCCCCAGCGCAGGTGGTGGCCCGGCCGACTGGATCCACCCTGGGAGCCACAGCGAGGACCGTGGTGAGCAATGTGGCTAGTGGGCAGGCCGGTGGCAGCAGGACTGGTAGGAGGAGCAGGGTCAGGGAAACGCCAGCCTCCCCTGGGAGCCATGCCCTGCCTCAAATGGCCAGAGTCCTTGGGGCCTATGAAGAGGCCCAAGGACAATGGGCCAGGTCTGCTACTGACACGCGGGAGGTGCTGGGGGTGCTGAGGTCCATGGACGCCCATATGGGCCAATTCGTGTCCCGTATGGACCAACTCGTGGACCTCATGGGCCAGCTGGTGGTGGCGGTGGGGTCACAGGCAAGGCCAGCAACACCACCTCCGCCACCACCTGCTAGGGCGCAGGCTCGGGCAGCAGTGTCCACTTCCCCTGCGTCCACAGCCAGTGAGCACACCTCACCCACCACCAGCAGGTCGCCACCACACACCCCCCTCCCAAACGTGGAAGGGGCCGTCCGAAGAGGAAACAGATCTCCCGGGAGGACTTTGCACGCTCCAGTCGCAAGTGAGGCAGCCAGCCAGCCTTCCGCCAGCCTTCCTTGACCAGCCACTGCATTGACTTGCTCTACGATCCCACTCCACACAGCCATCTGGATGGCATGTGTGTGTTGGACTATGGACATAGAACCAGTGGGTACACCCTGATCATCACGCAGCCATGACCGACAGCTCATTGTCACTGCACGCACCACTTTTGTCATCACCTTACACACAATCACATGTCACAGTTTGTAATAAATGCACCTTTTTCACTAACTGCTGTTTGTGCCCTGTGTCTTTATTGTACGGAATACAACGGCCACCTTGGGCGGAAAGGCACCTGATGCGTGGCATGGAAATGGAATCCGGAGGGCCTGTAGGGACCTAGGGGTGGGAGACAGAACAGGAGCACATTCAATGAGTGTGTCACACACCCATCACACAGTACATGTCAACAACTACAAGCAATGTACACACATCGCACAGAGCAATAGGGCACAATGCCACAGTCACCAACAGTGGCATACTACCCTGGCCATGGAGCGTTGACACACTGCACGCAGTGAACATACGGCCACCCTGACACAGCACACACACACCTGCATAGATACAGACACATCATCCGTCGTACATGGACACTCACCGTCAAGTGAAGTAGCGGGCGATGAGCTGCTGGCGCACATTCCCAGCTTCCTCCTCTCCGCTGTCCACCTCACTCGAGCTGTCCTGGTCTGCGGGCTGGGGCCCTGGTTGATCTCCGTCATCCACAATGAGGGGGATCTGCTTCCGAATGGCCAGATTGTGCAGCATGCAGCACGCCACCACTATCTGGCACACCTTCTGTGGGGAGTATGCCAGTGCACCCCCGGTGCGGTCCAGGCACCTGAACCTGGACTTGAGGAGGCCAAAGGTACGCTCGACCACACGTCTGGTCCTCCCATGTGCCTCATTGTATCGATCGTCTGCTGGGGTGCGAGGATTCCTCAATGGACTGAGCAGCCATGCCCCATTCGGATACGCAGAGTCACCTGGGTGTGAGGGACACAGAGAACCGTTGCTATTCCAACTGGACAGGGGACAGCATCGCACAACCAGCACGCTACACCACTCCACATACTCACCGACAATACAGCCACAATCCTGTTGCAGATTGGCCATCAGTCGTGGCAAGATGCTGTTGCGCATTATGTGTGCATCATGGGCCGAGCCTGGAAACTTTGCACACACGTGGGTGATCACCATGTCCGCAAGGCACACCACTTGCACATTCAGGGAGTGCGTGTGCTTCCTGTTGCGGTACAGGTGCTCAGTGGCCTGTGGTGGAACAAGGCCAACATGAGTGCAGTCAATGGCTCCCACGACGTGTGGGATTCTGCCAAGGGCATAGAATGCACCCTTCACTGCCGCCAATTCACGAGCCCTGGGGAATCTGATGTACCTGTTCCGGTACAGCATCATGGCTGCCAGTACATCCCTCAGCACCTTGCTGAACATGGGCTGGGACATCCCTCCTCCACTGCCCACTGTGTGCTGGAATGACCCAGTGGCGAAGAAATGCATGGCGGCCATCACCTTAGCCGTGGGGGTGACAGCAGTCGGATACACCCTGCGGGGACGGAGATGGGGCTCTAACATGGCACACAGTCGATGCAGAGTTGGCCTGTCCAGCCGAAACTTCCTGATTACCTCTGTATCGTCCATGTCCGCCAGCAATTGGTATGGGCGGTCAATGTTCGGTCTCCGCCTGGGTTAAATGGCAGAGGACACATGTCAAAGCAACACGGCACATAGCAATTTCGCATACACATCACTGACATGACTGAGCAAGCACATGAGCCACAGCCCAGCTGTCAAGCTGGGACGGCACGGCCACAATACACTTACACAGGTCTCCCAACAATGGCAATGGCAAGTGAGACATACCACTGCCATGTGCATGCACATGGGGATCTAGGCCCCAATGACTTGCGGGGCGTGCTGATGGGGACTGACTGCATATTCGTCAAGCGGCAACGCCACGGCAACATGAGTGTCTGCTGAGCATGGTACTGCTTCCGAGGCTGGATGAGTATGGCACACGACGACGACGATGTGGGCACGGGCTGAGCGGCCAATACAAGTGGGACCTGTGGCACGAGGGGATATGAGACAGTAGTAGGTGTCAGCACTGCACCCTATGTACAGCACTGTACGGATCACAGCTCCCGAAACATTGACTGGTGTCCACATTGACAGCCCCATGCCAAGACGGCTGTGTGCTTGCAGTCACACGTCACAGGTGAGAGGTTACATTGCACGTGCCAGGTGGCAGTCGTACATAGTGGGAGCTGGCATGTGTGTGCATGTGTCTCCTGTTCAGGATCCACCAGATGGGCGCTGACTCTGTACTGACCATTGGACACAGCATGTTCCGTGGAAGGCTTGTGTGTGTGGGATGGTGGCACTGGATGTGCCTCCGTTGGGTGGGGGGCCATGCACAGGGCGGGTACGTCGATGATTGCGCATTGTTGGTCACGGTGGGTGCACCAGCTAAGATGTGTTGCCCTGTGTTCAATTCCTATGTCCGCATGATGATGGACTGTGGATGTGGGCAGACTACACATTGGTCGATGTGCTGTCCATATGCATGTGCCTTCACACCAGGCACAGCTGCCCCTGCACATGTGACCCCTGCTGGACTCGCTGCTGGGTCTGTGGAGCTGATGCACCTTCTGCGCGTGGGGCGGACAGCTCTCCTCACTTCCCTCATTGCGCATGTCATGTCTTTGCCGCAGGTGACATGGATCATGGAGGGCCCACATGTACGCGTGGGTAGGCTACACATGATTGTTCACTGGTCGCCACCCCCAGTCAGTGTTTCGAATGGGAAGGTTGTCGTGCTGGTGGTATGTTCGATGTGGCGGATGGGCGGGCCTAGGTGCGGGCTTACATTCCGGACATGGGGGGTAGTTGGATTGGCGACTAGTTGCAGTACACACGGGACACGTCTCTTCCTTTCCACATCTGGGTCATCCCTTGTACTAACTGACAGTGATACAGTCATCTTCGCCCCAGCCCTCATGTCCTCCCCTCGCCCCCCAATATGCATGCTCACCTGCGAGGCTAGCGCTTGCACAGTCAGCCCCAAGCTCGCACCAGAGAGGGCAAGGAGTGTATGTGTGGGTCCAGTTGCAAGAGTGGGCTGTCTCAGGGTATGATGTGTGGCGGGACGCCGTCCACCTGCGTGGTGCCCCAAATGGAGACCCGGCCTGCATGGACTATGCATCACAGTCTTCGCCTTCCGGATCCGCCACCTGCGACACCCAGTGGCTGTGGCTGCACTTGCGGCCATGCCGCGTCCGTCTGTGGCTGATGGCCCACACATTCACTCTTTGGCCTCTCTGGGGAGGGCTCAGGGGTGGTGGCGCACGCGCTTGCACTTAGTCGCAATGGCATGTGGCGTGGTTGGTATGATGGGCAATGGATGGGATGGTGCGAGCCACCTCCCGTGACGTCAGTGCTGCTCGTGCTGTGGTGCGTCCCCCTACACTTCCATTTGACTTTTTGCCATGCTGGACGTTGAGGTTCTATTGCCTGCGTGATATGACCAGGAGGAGCGCGAGGAGACCTCTCACACACCATGCTCCACTGCCATCCCGTGCCCTGTATCGCCTGTGCGGATTGACTATGTTGGGGTTACACCTGGTCGACTGGGGCTGTGTGTGCCTTGTCAAGGGGCATGGCGGGCGCACAACAGGATCCAGCTTGTCCACAGAGGGTGGGCTGAGGTGCGCCTGGTACCGCTTTGTACGTGTGCCCGGCTGCTGTGCACACACGTGTTCACTCCCCCCCGACAGGTGTCCTCTCACAATGCCCAGGGAAGCGGTGGTGTACTGTTCATGACCCCTCCCAACATGGCGTGCTCCAACTTGGCATGTGCGCATCTACCCGTCGCACCCACCCACCTGAGCACTGCGTCCATACGACTTCACACGACACATGTGTGTCTTCCACAGTAGTGCTACTCATTTGCGTTGACATCCAATACCAGTGGACTACATGGTCATGTCACGACTGCCGTGTACTTCACATACTCTCATCCTCTCTCATTCGTACTTGTGAAATGAGTCAGCGGAGACAGTTCTGGTTTCAAACATTATATTGAGTCTTCTGTCCTCTGTGATGCAGTATAGTGGACACTACTGGCAGCGGGATACATGTTGAGGATATACTGAGCATGATTACAAATGGGATAGGGTGTGGGGTTACATCTGCTTGGCCAAGGCTGTGCTAATGTACATTTACGTATAGCTGCGGAGCTGCGGACTTTGACACAGACGGTATACATGTAGCCTACCAGACCGCTCGGCATCATGGGCACAGTCCATCTCAGTTCCATGTGACAGGTTTGCTGCGGTTGTTCCTCATGCACGCGTGCATGTGAGATGACATCAGGGCATGTGCTTGCGTGCATGCAGCGGCGTGCCACTTGTTGTTGCACTGTGGTGGTTACTGGACATGTCACAGTCACTGGGGTCGTGTTGTTGTTGTATGCACTTGTCGTCCATGCAAAGGTCCTGGTATGGGATTCCCGGGGCGGGGGTGGGAGGGGTGCAGCACCCACAGACTCCAGGCAACCTATTCATGTCCACTGAGCGGTGTGTGTGTCCATGGGCGCTGGATCCATGTCGTGTCCTGGTTGTTCGTGCAGTTCCGTCCATGTGGGTGCGATGCACAGAGCCCATGCCACTGCCTCCCACGATGCATGCGGTGTTCCTGGATGTGATGGGGAACAGTGTGCATGTCCCGGTCATATCCGATGTCATGGCGATGTCGTTGATGGTGTGGTTACAGTTGCCGGTCGTTTAGTATGGCTGTTGTGGTGGTGACTGGCCAGTCCGTGCGGAAGCTGAGCATGGGTGCGGGGTTGGACTTCATAGGTCACTCGGGGAACCTGCGTTGTGGTCCGACGTATTTACAGGTTGACAGGTATGCGATGCCGTCCAGCAGGGCTTCCATGTCATTGGTGGTGTACATGTTTGCCAGCCAATGAAGCGGATGGTGGCTGTCAAGGTGTTGTTCGTAGGTTGTCCCTTGGAGGACCATGATGGGGCATGCTGGGTGACATTCGATGTAGCTGTTCTCGATGATCCGTCGTGTGGAGGCACAGTGGTTCCATTTCAGTGCGCGTGCGATGTTGGCCACATACGCCATGCCCCCATAGGCAGAGCAGGCCCTGTCGTGTGCGTCCAGAGGGAGGAGTAGTGGTAGCAGGTCCGCCTTCAGACATGCCGGGTTGGAGAGGCATATCTCGACGGGATGCTGGTAGGGACACCTCCGACAGTAGAAGACGGGCATGACGCAGCTGAACAATGTGATGCGGTAAGTCAGTCGGTAACTTACGTTCAGCAGGGACAGGAGATCGCATCCCAATGTATGTATCGTGCTGGTTTGGTACAGCTTGAGCTCTTCGGCGTAGTTGGGTAGGTGTGTTGCGGTTGCCATTTCGCAGCGGTTCGTAGAGGTGGCGTGCTCCGGCTGTGTGTGCAGTCTGCAATGTGCACGCTCCGGGGTTGCTGTGAGCTCTGTGTAGTCGTGGGGAGACAGGACTTGTGTTCTGTTGGCTTGTTTGGAGGACACGGGCCCTCTTCCCACATGCTTCTCAGACAGTTCAAGGTCGGTGCTGTGTGACTCCTTCCAATTAACTTGCATGTGGCCGACATGGGGGAGTGTTTTCTTCTTTCTTCCCCGTCCGTTGTGTGCTTCTGTGATATGCGCTATCTGCCGTGTGGTCGGTCTCCTCGGCATGCCTGTGTTGGTCTATTCTTGGACAATGGCTGTATTCACCGGCTTCTGTCGTAGGGCTGTGGTTTCGGTGTTGGAATGGAAGGTCATTCAGTGCTGTCTGCTCTCCCTTGTGTGGGCGGCAGGCTGCCTTTCCGCTCTGCGTTGGGCCTTGTGTGTGGATGTAATTCTTGGGCCACCTGTTGTCGGTCCCCGGGCTCTTTGGTGTTCCGTTTCATGTGTCTTGTTCATATGTGCAGGGTGGTATGGGTTTTTCAGTGTGGTACTGGCGTTCCTCTTCCCGAAGGAGCCCTGCTTCTCCTAGTTGGTGTTGCCGCCGCTGTGTGCTTCGCCATGTTTGTTACACTGGGGTGTGTCCTGCTGTTGCGTGACTTAACTGACATGTGTGCGTCGGTTGTGTGGCGTTGGGTGTTGTCCGTGAATTGGGCGTTGGGGACATGTCTGTGGCCGGCCTGTCACGTGTCATGTGCGTTCGGGGTGGGGCTGGTGTGTGTGCTGCTTGGTTGTGTCCCTGTGTCTGTGTGCGACGCATGCATGGCGCTGCGGTTGGCCTCTGCGTTGTGCGCATGTGTGGCGGCGTCATCGGCGCTTTGGGGCCGTGACGGGGTGGTTGGTTCCTAGTCCCAGGTGGTGTGTACACATGTGTTCCGCGATGTTAGGATTTGGCCTGTGTGTCATATGTGGATGCAATGGTGGATGTGTAGTGTGCACGCGCTGGTGGGGGGTTGTCCGCTTTATCCGCCCTTGCACTGTGTGCGCTGTTTGCGTGCACTTGTTGTGTGTGTGCCTACCTGCGTCTCCGCGGTACGTTGCGTCCTTGGTGGTGCATCAGCAGAAGCATGGGAAGGGCCTGCAGTGCTGGATTCATGCCCGGGGTGCCGCTTCTTCGTTGTCCGTGCTCAGCGTCCGTGTTTCCGCCTCTCTTTCACGTGCGGTGTCTCTTTGCCGTGGGAGCCGTTTGTTTGCGGCATCGTAATTTATGCGCCAGGCGGGACGTGTTTCGTCGGACGGTGTGTGTCAGTTGTGCTGCGCCGCTACGTGTGCGGGCGCACTTTGATGGCGGACGGTGTTGCTGGCTTGCCGGCGGTGTTTGGCCTACTTTTCGCATCGTAATTGGGCGGGCGTGTGGACTGCTGCGTGCCGGCGGTAACTGGTGGTTTTGCATCCGCCAGCACGGCGGTAGTGCTTCCGCCCGCCATCGTAATGGGCCCCTTTATTTTAATTAAATTACTTCCCACCCTATACCCCTATAAACCTACAACCCTCTTCTTAAAACAAAAATAACAATATAACATAATTATCAATTAAATAATTATAAAAAATTAATAACCATTTAATAATTATTTAATAATAAATTAATTATAAATACTAATAAATAAAAATGACTAATTACTTTATTATAATTAAATTACTTCCCACCCTATTCCCCTCTAAACCCACAACCTGCTACTTAAAAAATAACACAATTAATATCATTACCAATCAATCAATTAATAAAAATTAATAACCAATTAATAATTAATTAATAATAAATTAATGATAAATACTAATAAATAAAAATTAATAATTACTTTATTATAATTAAATTACTTCCCACCCTATTCCTCTATAAACCCACAACCTGCTACAGAACTAAAATACGCAAAAATTAATTAACATTAAATTAATTACTGCTAAAATTGTAACACAATACATAAAAAAGCTATACTTATACAAAAAAATTACATCACATACTTTTAACACACATACTAAAATACTGAACACTAATATAAATATCGATATTATTAACAACAATATTTTTACAAATGCTATTACTGTCTTCGATATTTAAAAAAACGATATTTCTTACCTCACTTTCGATATTCTGTACCACATTATTCTGGCAGTCGATATTCTTGTACCTCGATATTTAAAACTCGATATTATGGTACTTCGAAAAAAACAACTCGATATTCTGTCTGTGCACCGCAAACCTTTTGGCGGTTTTTTCTATCAGAAATGGCAACACAGCAAGTAGATGGGCGTCAGCAGTAACAACACCTGAACCAGGATGTGGAGGAGGTGGTGCCTGAAGATTTGGAAGAAGAGGAACCTCCACAAAAGAGAGCCAGTGTGGCATGGTATTTTTTTACAATCCCATCAGGGGACTCAAAAACAGCTGCCAAAATTTGCATTGCACAATCTGCAACAAGACCTTCTCTAGTGGGACGAACAAGAAATATTCATGTGGGACAACGTTTATGATATACCATCTAATAACCTATGGCGATCAAGCAGAGGGAAGCTGGAGGATCATCTACTTCAGTGGCAGTGGCAACAATTTCTGGTCAGAAACTCCCTTCTGAGGTGCAGACTACTGCAACAGATATGGCTCCAGAGTTGTCAAGAATGGCCACGTGCTGCATAGACTGTAGTGTTGTCTTAAGTGCTGGTGAGCAGTGTCTTACAGCTATTCGCAATGCTGAAAAACAGCATACATGCTAAATTTTTTCCCATTTTAAATTTTTGCACATTTTTCAGTGCACGTTTTTCCAATTGCTGCTGTCCCAGTTGCCATTTTTGTTATTCTAAATAAGAATAAAAAAAATTAAATTTTACAAATGCCTTTAAAAACGTTTTTTTAAAAAGGTTCCTCTTGGAACCGCCTTTTACAGTTAAGAAAAGATAAAGTATGTATATATGGTTATGAGTTTATGACTGGTGCATGGATAATTGAATGAGTGCACAACTGGTGCATGGATGTTACAATGAGTGCAGCATTGGTGCCAGAGTGAATCTATGAGTGCATAAGTAGTGCCTGAGTGATTGGATGAGTGCAAATGTAGTGATTGGGTGATTGCATGTGTGCATGGGTAGTACCTGGGTGAATGGATGAGTTCATATGTAGTGCCTGAGTAAATGGAAGAGTGCAACTGTAGTGCCTGAGTGAATGGATGAGTGCATTGATAATGGCAGGGTGAATGAATGAGTGCATAGATAGTGTCTGGGTGATTTAATGAGTGTATGGGTAGTGCCTGGGTGAATAGATGAGTGCATGGGTAGTGGCTGCGTAAATGGATGAGTAGAAGGGTAGTGCCTGGGTTATTGCATGTGGGCATGGGCAGTGCCTCAGTAAATAGATGAGTGCATGGGTAGTGTCTGAGAAAATGCATGAGCGCATGAGTGAAAGAATGAGTTCAAGGGTAGTGCCTGGGTGATTGGATGAGTGCATGGGTATTGCCTGAGTGAATGGATGAGCGCATGCATAGCCAGGGCAGGACTGGCTGTAGCAGGCACCAGGCGTTTCCCTGGTGGGCCGGCAGGGTGGGGGCTGGTTTTATACTGGAGGGGGCCGTTTTTGTTGCTGGGGGCGGTTTTGCAGCAGTGAAATCAGCCCCTTGTAACAAAAGTGCAGCAGCAGTATTCCAGCCCTGGCAATTACATCTGACTGCCCCCCCGGGAGCCGGAAAGACGTAATTGCCAGGGCTGGTTTGCGATCCCAGTCTGGCCTTGTGCGTAATACCTGAGTGAGCGGATGAGTGCATGGGTAGTGCCTGGGTGATTGGATATGTCCATGGGTAGTGCCTGGGTGAATGGATGAGTGCGTGGGTAGTGGCTGAGTAAATGGATGAGTGCAAGTGTAGTGCCTGGGTCATTGGACGAGGGTATGGATAGTGCCTCATTGAATGAATAAATGCATGTATAGCACCTGAGTGAATAGATGAGTGGAAGTTTAGTGCCTGGGTTATTGGATGTGTGCATGGGTAGTGCCTGGGTGAATGGATGAGTGCATGGATAATGCCAGAGTGAATGAATGAGTACATGGGTTGTGCCTGGATCATTTAATGAGTGTGTGGGTAGTTCCTGAGTGAATGGATGAGCGCATGCATTCTGCCTGAGTGGATGATGAGTGCAAGGGTAGTGCCTGGGTGATTGGATGTGTGCATATATGGGTAGAGCCTGGTGAGTGGATGAGTGCATGTATAATGCCTGAGTGTATGTATGAGTGCAAGAATAGTGCCTGGGTGAGTGTGTGTGCATGGATAGTGCCTGGGTGATTGCAAGAATGTATGAATAGTGCCTGGGTGATTAGATGAGTGCATGGCTACTGCCTGGGTTTTTGGATGAGTACATGAGTAGTGCCTGTGTGAGTGGATAAGTGCATGGGTAGTGCCTCAGTGAATGGATGAGTGCATGGGTACTGTCTGGGTGGATATATGAGTGCATGGGTAGTGCCTACGTGAATGGATGAGTAGAAGGATGGTGCCTGGGTGACTGAATGTGTGTATGAGTAGTGACTGGGTGTATGGATGAGCTCATGGGTAGTGTCTGAGTAAATGGTTGAGGTCATAGGTACTGCATGAGTGAACTGATGAGTGCAAGGGTAGTGCCTGGGTGATTGGATGGGTGCATGGTTAGTGCCTGAGTAAATGGATGAACACATGTGTAGTACGTGAGTGAATAGATGAGTGCAAGGGCAGTGCCTGGGTAAATGTATGAGTGCATGGATAGTGCCTGGGTGATTGGAAGAATGTATGAGTAGTGCCTGCTTGACTGGATGAGTGCATCAGTACTGCCTGGATGAGTGAATGGGTTAATGACTGGGTGAGTGGATGAGTGCATGGGTAATGCCTCAGTGAATGAATGAGTGCAAGGGTAGTTCCTGGGTGACTGGATGAGTGCCTGGATAGTGCCTAGGTGATTGGGAGAGTACATAGATAGTTCCTGAATTAATGGATGAGTGCATGGGAACTGAATGGGTAATTGGATGAATGCATGGGTAGTGCCTTAGTGAATGTATGAGCACATGCGTAGTGCCTCAGTGAATGGATGAGTGCATGGGTAGTGCCTGGGTAAATGGATGAGTGCAAAGGTAGTGCCTGTGTGATTGGATATGTGTATTGTTAGTACGTAGCTGAATAAATGAGTGCATGGGTAGTGCGTGAGTGAATGGATCAGTGCAAGGGTAGTGCCTGAGAAAATGAATGAGTGGAAGGGTAAAACCTGAGTGATTGGATGAGTGCAAGGTAGGTCCTTGGTAATTTCATCAGTGCAAGGGCAGTGGCTAGGTGATTGGGTGAGTTCATGGATAGTGCATGGGTGATTGGGTGAATAAATGCATAGTGTCTGCATGATTCGGTGAGTGCATGGATAGTGCTTGGATGACTGCATGGGTAGTACCTCAGTAAATGAATGAGTGCATGGGTAGTGGCTGAGTGAATGGATGAGCTCTTGCGTAGTGCCTGAGTGAATGGATGAGTGCAAGGGTATTGTCTGGATGCATGGATGAGTGCATGGATAATGGCTGGGTGAATAAATGAGTGCACAGGTAGTGGATGAGTGAATTGAGGAGTACATGGGTAGTGCCCAAGTGAATCGATATGTGCATGGATAATGTCTGGGTAAATGAATGAGTGTACAGGTAGTACCTTGGTGATTGGATGAGTGCATGGATAGTGGCTGGGTGAATATATGAGTGCACAGGTAGTTCTTGGGTGAAGGGATGAGTAGAAGGGTACTCGATATGTAAATGGTTAGTACCTGAGTGAATAACTGAGTGCATGGGTAGTGCATGAGTAAATGGATCAGTGCAAGGGTAGTACCAGAGTAAATGAATGAGTGGAGGGTAACGCCTAAGTGATTGGATGAGTGAAAGGTCATGACTCGGAAATTGCATGAGTGTGAGGGTAGTGCCTGGGTGATTGGGTGAGTACATGGGTAGTGTCTGAGTAAATGGATGAGTGCATGTGTAGTGTGTGAGCAAATGGATGAGTGCAAGGGTTATTCCTGGATAGTTGGATGAGGGTATGGGTAGTGCCTGAGTGAATGCATGAGCGCATGCATAGTGCCTGAGTGAATAGACGAGTGCAAGGGTAGTGACTAAGTGATTGCATGAGTCCATGGGTAGTGCCTGGGTAAATGGATGAGTGTATGGGTAGTACCAAAGTGAATGGAAGAGTGCATGGGTAGTGTCTGAGTGATTGGACATGTGCATGGTTAGTACCTGAGTCATTGCATAGTGCATGGTTAGTGTATGAGTGATTTGATGAGTGGACAGGTAGTACCTGAGTGAATGGATGAGTACAAGGTTAGTGCCTGGGTGATTGTGTGAGTGCCTGGATAGTGCCTGGGTGATTGGAATAATGTGTGAGTAATGCCAGGTTGATTGGATGAGTGCATGGGTACTGCCTGGGTGATTGGATGAGTGCATGAGTGGTGCCTTGGTGAGTTAATGAGTGCATGGGCAGTGCCTCAGTGAATGGATGAGTACAAAGGTAGTGTCTGGGTGATTAGATGAGTGTATGGATATTGCCTAGGTGATTTTGAGAATGCATAGATAGTGCATGAGTGAATGGATGAGTGCATGGGTACTGCTTGGGTAATTGGATTAGTGCATGGGTAGTGCCTGGTCGTTTGTATGAGTGTGTGAGTAGCACATGGGTGATCGGATGAATGCAAGAGTAGTGCCTGAGTGACTGGATGAGTGCAAGGGTCGAGCCTGTGCCATTGGATGAGTGCAAGGGTAGTGGCTTGGTGATTGAGTGAGTGCACGAGAGGGTCTGGGTGATTGGGTGAATGCATGGATACTGCCTGCGTGATTCGGTGAGTGCATGGATAGTTCCTGGGTCATTGGATAAGTGCATGGGTACTGCCTGGGTGATTGGATGAGTCCATGAGTAGTGCTTGGGTGAGTGGATGAGTGCATGTGTAGTGCCTCAGTGAATAGATGAGTGCATACATAGCGTCTGGGTGTTTGCTTAGGGCATGGGTAGCACCCATGTGATTGGATGAGTGTCTGAGTAGTGGCTGGGAGATTAGATGAATTTGAGTGCAGTACCTGAGTGATTGGATGACTGCTTAGGTAGTTGCTGGATGGTTGGACAAGTGCAACTGTTGTGCCTGGGAGATGGGATGAGTACATGAGTAGTAACTCAATAAATACATCACTAGATTAGTGATTTGACGCACATAATATATCTCGACCTCCAACCACTGTGAAAAAAAGAAACAGACAAACATTTATGAGAATTTCATTTCTAACATTAGGCAACCAAACAACATGCACTATTTTTTAAGTAAAACTTTAATTCAACATAGACAAATGTTTTACTGTTTTTTCCTGTTTTTAGCTTTCATACTTGTTCTCTTTCAACAGTGCTTTGTATGAAGACTCATCATTAAACAGTGGGAAAAAACAACCAATGGTTTGTAAACAAAAAATGAATGTGCACACTAGATCATTACAACTATGTCACACTGTTCACTGCACTAACTACAAGTTTTTTAATACTGGCTTGCTGATGGGTGACTAACTTACTGAAAGCAACTATATGGTACAACTGTTTCTGATATTATTATATCTGGTACAAAATGACCTACAATTATGAAGCAGTCTTCATTTTTGCACATCCGTCTTGTAAACATCATCCCTCTTATGCCAAATGATGTCTAAAATGTTCTTATTCCATGTATGAAAACATGACTTATAGTACTACGTAGAAGTTTCTCTAGCAAAAACAAAAGGGTACTTTTTTTAGTGGTGAAGAGACTTTTCACATGCAACTTAAGGCTACTGGTATTATAGTACCTCAATTTACTTTTTATCTGTAGTAACACAATACAGTCCTCAAATATTTATAATTTCCTTTCCCGCAGTTAAAAAGAGTCCTTCATTTCTACCAGCTTGCTGTAGACAATACCCCCAATAAGCTGAATATTGTCTCAGAAACACATAATCCATATCTATGTCAACACAATACCACATTTTCTTATCCTAGATTCTCCTTAGATCTTCAGTTCTAGAACTAGCAGAAATGAGTCTGGTAACTTTTTGGGTAGTATTGATTTTAATGTCACTTGTATGTCATTGCACTCTGTCCATCCGGTTTGACATCTTAAATACATTGTGTAGTGTCCAGAGGTTCATCGATTGGTAATGCTGCCTGTTGAACATGACAACAAATTACAATGCAACAAATTATCCGGTGATGCTCGTCATTAAGTGGGAAGAGAATGAAAGAAATTAAAGCTACTAATTATTGATGAAGTCAGTATGGTGTCTAACCTAATGCTAGCTTTTATACATTTAAGAATGTAGAAAATATTAAAAACTGAGTACGATGTACTTTTTGGAGGAAAACACTTAGGGGCCGATTCCGGTTCGGGCCGGAAATCTCTCCGACCGAGCCGGACCCGGAGAGATTTCCGACCGAATCGGACCCGTGCAGCCCGACCGAACGAGTACGATGCGCACGTATGCCATCGGACTCGATTCGGTCGGACTCCCATTGAAGTCAATGGGAGCCTGTCGTACAACGCGTACGCGGGCTCCCATTGACTCAATGGGTGCGAGGCGGAAAAGGGCACCCCCTACAGCGTGTACGCGGCAAAGCGACTCACGCCGTACACGCACAGGTAGGGGGGACCCATGGGTCCCCCCTGTGTGCGACTCGCGCGGCTACGCGTACAGGGGGGTCCGACACGGACCCCCAAAGTACGGCTCCGACTGCTCTTTGGAGCCGGAGTGCGCGGCTCGGTCGGACTGCTCGCGGCGCGCATCGTACTTACCCGGCCGGGGAACGTCTCCATTGCGCGGTGCGAGTCGAGTCCGAGCGAGTCGGTCGGTGCGGTTAGACCCGGGAACGAGTCGGTCGGAGCGGTAGGGACGCCCGGACGAGTCGGTCAGGAAATAGGGCTCCGAATCGGATCCGGTTAAGCCGAATCCGATTCGGAGCCCTACCGGCCGAGATCGGAATCGGCCACTTAAAAGTCTTTGGAGACCTGCTACAACTAACTCCTGTAAAAGGACAACCTGTATTCAAATAACTACTACATAATGAAACAATGAATTCAATAGGAAGTATTGGAAACATAAACATTTGGGAAAACGTTCAATGCAAAGAGTTAATCCAAATATGCGCCAAGCATCAGATCTGCATTATGCAGATAAACTAAAGGATATGAGAGTGGGAGTCCTCAAAAAAGAGGGAAATACAGGATTACAAACCTGTCTTACCAAAAAATTGTTTCCAAGTAATGTTTCAGCTGCTGAAGTAATGTACAATTTTGTTAAGGAAGAGAAGTCTATTGTTTGTTTAATGCCAACTCTTGAGTAGTGTAGTAAATTCAATGAACAATTATTGCAACTGGAAAAAGAAGAGATTGTCGAAACTAGAGCAAATGATAAAATGGAACATCAAAGGAGTTAAAGTGCTACTAACAGAAAAACTGCAATCGAAAGTGGATAGTTTAGAAAAATCTGTGTTGAAAACTGCAGGATTAGAAAAACATCTATATATCTGTAAAAATTGTCTGTTTCTTACGTCATAATTTAAATGTTGAAGAAGGGCTCCTAGAGAACCTCGCCAACATAGGACTGAAGCAACTAGTCACCACCCCCATGCACACAACCAGGCACACACTCGACCCAGCCTTCGCAGAAGGAAGCAGCCTCTCCTACAGTCACACTACTGAACTCCTCTTGACAGACCACCACTGCATCCACTTCTCCTTCAAAAGATCCACCGTACACAATCACACCCACTGCCTCCCCCGTAGAAGCTGGAACAAAGTCACTGAAGACCAGATCACCTCTGCCCTCATCAGTACCCCGCCACCAACTACGCCAGATGCTAACACCGCAGCACGCAACCTCCACTGCTGGATCATAAACTGTGCTGACACACTCGCCCCCCTCAAGAATGCCCCAGAACTCACATCAAGAAAGCAAGCTGGTTCACCCCTGCACTCCAAGAATCCAAACGCTCCTGCCGACAACGCGAAATGACATGGAGGAACAACAAAACCTCAGAAACATGTGCCGCCTACAGAGCAGCCACCACAGCACACCACCAACTCATCAAATCCACAAAGAAAAAATCCCTCCAAGACAAAATCCTAACCAATGCTCATAATACCAAAGAACTCTTCTCCATCATCAAGGAATTTGCCAAACCTTGCAGCGAAACAGCATATGTCCCACCCTTCTAAGACCTCTGCAACTGACTTAGCACCTTTTTTCACCTCAAGATTAAGATGATCTATGACAACTTAGATAACCAAGACCATTCTAGCTCCCCCCAGCGACGCCACCCAACAGACCCTGTTCAATTGGACCCCACTCATGACAGAAGACACCTTAAAGACCATCAAGAGCATCCACTCCGGAGCACCCTCAAACCCCTGCCCACCCCAAATCTTCCACAGAACCGCCTTGGCCATCGCACCCGAACCACGCCGGATGATCAACTGTTCCCTCGTGACCACCACATTCCCTGATGACTGGAAACACGCAGAAGTCAACTCCCTCCTGAAGAAACCCTCCACAAACCCGATGGGCCTCACAAACTTCAGGACCATCTCTTTGCTTCCTTTCGAAGCCAAGGTCATCGAAAAGGCCGTTAGCACCCAGCTAGCAAACTTCATCGAAGCTAACAACATCCTGGACATCTCCCAATTGAGATTCCACAGCAACCACAGCACCAAGATTGCCTTACTCGCTGCCACGGATGACATCCGCTCCCTCCTCAATCAGGGCCAAACGGCAGCCCGTATCCTCCTGGACCTCTCAGCTGCCTTTGACACCCTCTCCCACCACACACAAGCCACCAGGCTCTAAGACACTGGCTATGCTCATTACTCACCGGCAGAACTCAGCAAGTCAGACTCCCGCCCTTCCTCTCAGAACTCACAGAGACCAACTGTGGAGTGCCCCAGGGATCCTCTCTCAGCCCCACCCCCTTCAACATCTACATGGCCCCCCTCACAACCATTATAAGAAACCATGGTCTCAACATCATCTCCTATGCCAATGACACCCAGCTTATCCTCTCCCTCACCAACCAACCCAACATCACCAGACACAACTCCCAAGAAGGGATGAAAGCCATCGACACCTGGATGAAGAAGAGCTGCCTGAAACTCAACTCAGAGAAAACATAAGTCCTTATCCTTGGCTCCACGCCCTCGGCACGGGATGATTCCCAGTGCCCCCCTGCCCTCGGAAACCCCCAACCTCAGTTGACCACGCACAAAACCTTGGCATCATACTAGACTCATTCATCACAATGAACCGCCAGATTAACACCGTATCCTAGGCCTGCTTTCCACCCTCTGCATACTCCAAAAAACATTCAGATGGATCCCATCTGAATCCAGAAAAACTGTCACACACTATCTCATCAGTAGCAGACTGGTCTACTGCAATGCTCTCTATGCCAAAATCAACAAGAAACTACTTTGCAAACTCCAGTCAGTTCAGAACTCCACAGCCAGACTGATTCTAGACATTCGTCATCACAGCCACATCACCCAACACCTCCGCGATCTCCACTGGCTCCCTAAGAGTAACCTTCAAACTCCTCACTCACGCATACAAGGCCCTCTACAACACTAGCTCAACATACCTGAACAACTGCCTTTCCTTCCACACACCCAAAAGACACCTCCGATCAGCTGACCTCTCTCAGGCCACCAGTTCCACGCATCTACAAGACCAGAAAGAGAGGAAAGTCCTTCTCCTACCTCGTAGCCAAGGCCTGTAATGACGTCACTTCCACCTCCTACAAGCTCCCACACTGCGGCAGTTCAGGAAAGACCTCAAGACCTGGCTCTTCGGATTACCCCAGCACTCAACGGAGCCGCCCCCTCACCTCCCAGCACCTTGAGACTCACGGGTAAGTAGTTGTGCTTCACCAACCCCTGATTGATTGATTGATCCTTCATATGTGTGATATCTTGCAGGCTTTCCACATTTCTATAGTAAACATTGTTTTGTACCCGATACAAAGTTGCTTTTTTAACTTTGGTAACATCGCCTAACTCCTGCCATATCTTCTTGTTCTTGGTGGGCACACCATTTACAAGAATTACTAGTCCTGCCTCTAAATTTCTGTCTACCCCTGCTGTTTCAATGTTTTTCTTGACATCTAATGGCAATTACACTACTCTAGCTTTTAGACCTTTTGCAGGAATGTTGGGGGTAACTTGCCTGTCTTTGGCTCCATACTTACTATAGCCTGAAATGGATGTGTAGTCTGGATAAGAATGGACTAGTAAATATTCAAACCTTAAAGTGCTTCTGGAATGGGAACCAGTTCTAACTTGTTATGCACAGCTCTAGCAGGCATTTTATTATAATCTAATTTATTGTAGCAGTACTTACATATAACTTGTCGTGTGGACAAGTCAAATCTTTCTTCTACAAATAAGTACAGTGCAACCTTTTGCCAGTTATCATTATTCTCTATTTCACTTTTTAAATATTAGTCAACAGTCTGCGTTTTATTTTTGTAGTGAGTGCCTCGAAGGCATATACAAACACACTCTGGTTTTTCAGCACTTACTGTCTTACATTTTCTTATCTCTATCAACTGTAGTACCTGTGCCCTGTTCTACAACTCCTCCTGTTATCAACTCTTCAATTTCCCTACAGTCCTGTTCTGGACCAAAGAAATTAAACTGCACATCATCACAAACCTTTTCTACCTCTGCCATAGTACCATGCAAAAGTGCCCTATTCATTTCTCCTAAACATAAAGCAGGAGTTTTCACATAATACAGCCTCCTAACTAAAGCTCGCATTGTTGAGTGGTGTACAACCAACATCCTAAAATGATGAAAGTTGCTTTGTCATAGTTTCTTTGATAAACAAGCTAGTTAGTGTCCCTGCAAATTTGTATGATTTCTCAGCTTTCAAGGATCCAAACCTTGTAAAGTACTTATTTTGTGTTTTAAACTTCGCTTTGGAAGTATACGTAGGAATTTCCTTAATATATCAATGGATTTCTGTCTAATACTACAAACACTACTTCAATTCCATTTGTATACAGGGGCTTGACTACGCCTCCCTTGTACCTCTTCTGCAATAACTTCTTCTACATTTCTAGGTACCATCATCTCTTTTGCTATAGGACTGCCATTCTTCATTTCTTAACATCATCTGCTTTCATCAATAGCATGAACTAATCTGTTATCCTGGAGATAGCTTTTTTAGTTAAAGAAATGCTCTGTAATAGAAGTATGCATCCATTCTCCACTATAAACTGTACAAAAGTTACTTCTATTCACTAATCTTTTCTTCTGGTTTTGTCTATTCATGCACAATACTATTTCGTCAAGATTCTTCATTATATTTAGAATCAAAATGAAGAGCTTCCTCTTCAAAGCAAAGGCATTATCAACTACTCTTTCAACTCGTTCTTTCTCTTTCAGTGCCTCTCTCCTTCTTCTATTCTTCTTCATAGTTCTCTGTAGATTTATAACCACTCTACTATGAAACTTTCTGCCTCTGATTTCCTTAAACTCCTTCAGTCTCCTGGTTAAGGTGCGTCCATGTCTTTTACAATCTTTTTTGTTCTTGCAATGTACAGTCTGTCCACTCTTAATGTTTCTCATAGTCATAATTTCATTTTCATCAACTTAAGCTTTATTCAACAGTAAATGTCATAAAAGCAGGTCACATAAAAACATATATCACAAGTTTTAAGAAAGATCAATACAGTAAAATACATGTTGAAAAACAAGAATTAAAAGCTTTAAAAAGCATATACACAGTGTTATTGTTACAAGTTGATGCAATTAATAGTAAACAATTTAAAAGTCCCAAGAGGACTAAAACACAACTCATTGGTGTTAATAGAAAGAGCCTAAATTTGTCAATTTGCTGGAAGGAGCTTAGATCTAATTATCCACATCCAATTTCATTTTCATTTTCTTTATTTAGTATTCTTCAAGTGTGTGCATATACTTTTAAGAAATGATTTTGTCCTCTTACCAGTAGCTCTATTTTCTTTCACCACTTTTTCTGCATTTTGCCCCTTTTGTAACTCATTTCTGCAAACATACGGTAGTTGCTTCCATTGCTTGTTCGTACGAGCTTTTGTAGGCATTATAACTGTGTGTAGTTATGTAGATATTGAACTGTAAAAAAAGAACAAGTATATTTTAATATTTACCCTAGCCAATCTACCAAATACTTTTCTACTGACTTACTCATAATACAAAAACTGTTTTCATGTTACGTTGCAGTTTTAAATCTACAGATGAACCTAGAAATATAACTACATGCACTTACTTCAAAATAACATACTCAGAGCAAAGCACAAAACTTTATTTATTAGTTACCTTTTAACATTTTAGCACCCTCTTGTACAACACAGCTACAGCATATCTCACTTCTCACTTCTCACTTATACATAGTGAAAGAACAGTTTATCTATTCTGTAGTATTTTTTTTGTGTGTATTTTGTCCTCATATCACCATGGCATTCTGCAAGTCTTGGACCGTTTCTTGGCACCCTTGATTTGTCTCCTGGTCCGCTGCATTTACTCGCCCGAGCCTCCGGAGCTCTGATCGCATCCATGGGGGAATAACCTCCCAAGCTACCATGATCTGGTGTAATCATAGGACTATGGAAAGATTTGTTATATTCCAACACAGCCCTACCTAGTACCACAGTGCTAACTTGCCCACTTTATAAAGTCCTCCCATATTTCTCCCGACCTTAGTGGATTACATTCGACATCCATTTTACTCGTCCACTTAACCGCTTTTAACCACCCTGTGGGATGTGGGGGCACAGGGTCTATCCAATGTTTACATATCTCGCGTCTGGCCAGCAGCAATAGGTAAAATATCAGGCCCCTTTGCTTACTATTCAAAGTGTTATGTGTATTGTTATCTACCCCTAGGAGTACTAAGGCCGCTGTCAAGGTTATGGGTTCCCCTAGAATACCCCTTATAGTGGTTTCTACAACCTTCCAATATTCTCTTATTTCGGGGCATGTAAAAAAAAGGTGTACATCATTTGCTTTAAGAAGATTGCATCTGTTACATTTGGGGACTGGCTGTGACACAAACCTAGCCACTTTTTGGGGAGTCCAATACAGTCTGTTTATGCAAAGAAATGATGTCTTTTAAAATTTGACGGTGTAACTATTGAATATAATAATTTTCATGAGTCCGTCCAAAGCAGTTGTAGATTCTCTTCTTGGAATGTATGCTGTCAGATCGCATAGGGGGTCTCCAGTTTCTTTTCCTCTGCCTCCAGGAATTGCCCATACCACTTTGAGACTTCTTTACTTTTAAGCCCAACATCCTGAAGGAGAACCTCAAAGTCCCATACCCCGCCTGTCTCCTGGGAGACTGTTGAGAGCCATGACGTGAGCTGAACATATTTAAATCTAGACAATCTGTTGTCAGTTTTCACAACCAGCACCTCCCAAGGCAGCAATCCACCTGCTGATATCAGGTCGCCCCACTTGGACACCCCTGCTTGCTTCAAAGGAAGGCTCAATCCATCCTTCAAACATTCCGGTGTCCCTGGGGAATCCCAGATCAGAGCGAATTCCAAGTAATACCCGATATTTAACATCCTCCTCACTGCACTCCAAAGAGTTAACGTGGCGTTTAGGACCTTCAATCTTACTTTTTTAAAGTACTTTTGAGCTCCTAATTTATATGAAAAGGCTGCTGGTGTAAACTCATTCGTCATTTCCACTAATAAAACTCCCCAGGTAGAAGAATCGGGCTCCCCAATGAGCATACGGAGATTTTTAAATTAAAATGCCATACAATAGGGGTTAAGATCTGGCAGAGCCAAACTGCCCTTCTTAAGACGACGCCTTAGTTTTTTCCAGGCGAGCCGTACTCCTCGGGAAGCCCAGATGAAACTAGTTATTTTCCCCTGTATTTTGTTAATTATTTTCTTGGGGAATTTGAGTGGGATGCAATTAAATAGATATGTTAGCTTCGGGAGAATGGACATTTTTACTAAATTAACCCTCCCATAGATGGTTAGTGGAAGGTTCTTCCACCTGGATAATGACCAATCAACCTCTTTGGCCACCCTCTTTAGGTTTCGCAATGGAATCTCGTCAATTTGGTATGCTATGATAATCCCTAGATATTTTATCTCTGCACACTCTGCCTCTCCAACCTTCCAGATTCCAACACATCACCTCTGTCTTGGAGATATTCACTGAATATCCGGATATCTCCCCGAATTGTTTCGTCAGCTGCTCCACCCTTGATAGTGTTCTGGTCGGATCAGAAGTATAGATTATTAAATCATCCACATAGAATGCAATTTTGCTACGAGAGGGGAGTAAGTGTATAGGAATTATCTGATCATCTCTCCTTAAACGATGCCCAAGAGGCTCGATATAGATGTCAAACAAAAGGGGAGACAGGGGAAAACCCTGTCTTGTACCTCTGTAGATATTAAAGCTCTTCGTTAGGGAACCATTTAGGAGAATTTTAGCCGTAGGGCATTCATATAATTTTTTAAGTGCCATAATATAACCTGCACTGAAGCCCATTTATTCCAAAACTGCCCAGAGGAATGCCCAACTAACACGATCGAATGCCTTGGTGGCGGCGATGGTTATCACCGCCAAGGGAATCGAGCGTGCAATTGCTAGATCTACAGTCCCGATCAGTGATAGTGTTAGTTCTTGAATTTGTCTTTTCGGGACAAAACCCTTCTGGTCTGTATGTATCAATTGGGGGGCCACCTTTGCCATTCTCCCTGCCAAGATGCCGGTATAGATTTTATAATCTACATTTAACAGGGAGATTGGCCGATATGAGTCAGCTCTCATTGGATCCTTTGCAGGTTTTAGGATCAACGCTATTGTGGAATTCCCTCCATGAAATTGGGATCTGCTCTTCCCCCTTGTAGACTGAATTGAACAACAACTTAATTTCCGAAACTACTTCGTCAGTGATTAATTTATATACCTCAACTGGCAAGGAGTCTGGGCCCGCTGCCTTACCATTCTTTAAATGCAGAAGCTGCTCTCTTATTTCTTCCTCGGTGACTGGGGTGTCCATTATCTTCCTACCCTCAGTTGTGAGCACTGGGAGTCCTAATTTGTCTAACTGTAGCTTCAAGCTCCCCTCATCTGATCGCACTTCCTCCATATATAATTCAGGGAAAAATTAACATCAAGGCAAGGAGGCATATTTACAAGCCCTATGCACTTTCCAGAGCATCACTTTTTTGACACACTGGCGCCGTAATGTGGTGCTCCGTATTTGCAAAGCCAAGTAAAGCCACTCTGCGTAGCTTCTCATGGCCTTATAAACACAGGCGCTTTTCAGGCAGTAGTTTGCGTGAAAGAAGCTTGCCATGGGTGCTACTGTGGGTGTTGCCATGCAACACCCATGGACTCTGACACATACCCAAATTTACAACAATTTGTAAACCTGGCAATGCGTTGGAATCCTAAACCTCCCCAGGGGAGGTGTAGGGAGATGCAACAAGGAGAAATACTTTACTTTTTCCTCATTTTTTCCTCTTTCTATCCGTGCTGCATTCTACAGCATGCATACAAAGAGGAAAATACCTCTCATGATTGTTTTTTGTACAGGAAGGTGTCCCTTCCTGCACAAAAAACAATCATCCCCACTACACGGGATCCCTTGCACCATGGTGCAAGAGTGCCTCCGTTGGCGCATGGCAGCCAGTTGTGCACCAGCACATGGTAATTAATAGGGATCCATCATATTGTTGAAAATATGATGCATCCCTGTGCTTTGAAAGTAATACAGCATGGCACAGCCAAATGGCTTGCAGCTAAGCACTGCATTTCTTCTAAATTTAGCCCCAAGTTTACAAGTACATACAGTGTCGTAACAATATAAATACAAAAAAACAACATAGGAGCTACTGGATGCCTCTTTATCACTGTGTTAGTGGGCTATTTACTATCTCAGTACTGTTCTACTCGAAAGTATCAGATTAACATTTTGGGAAACAGTGCATATAACAATCTGCACGTTAATGTCTATCAAAGCATATAGATCACTAATTCTTCCAGCTATATCCAAAGAGTATGTCACAGCTTGCATATATAATTCACCATATGGTTTTAAAAGACTACATATTCTTCAGTAAAACTTGTATAAACATGTATTGGTTGTTGAATACATGAATATTCCCTGGATGATTGAATTGGTGCATACATAGTACCTAGGTGATTCTTTGAGGATACAGGTACTGCCTAGATGATTCCCTGAGTATATCAGAACTCCATGGGTCATTCCATATCTGCATAGTTACTGCCTGCATGTTTACATGAGTATATCATTACTATCTGGGTGTTTGGATGAGTGCACAAGTAGTGCCTGAATTATTAGATAAGTGCGTGACTAATGGCTCAATAATTCAATACATGCCTAGATACTGGTTTGATGATTAAATGAGTGCAACTTTAGTGTCTGGAAGATTGCAGGAGTGCATAGATAGTATATAGATGATTTATACAGTGCATGGATAGTGCATACACGATTGTTTAAGTACATGCATAGCAACTAGCAGATTGTATGAGTGCATGTGCAGTGCTTCAGTGATTGCATGACTACTTAGCTGTTGCCCATGTGTTTTTGGTTCAATAAACATGTAGTGCCTTGGTGTTTAGGTAACTACATGGGTAGTACCTGGATAATTCAATGAGTGCATCTGTAATGTCTGGCTGATTACATGGGTGCATGACTAGTGTCTGAGTGATTGCATGACTCCATTGTTAAACCTTAAGAGATTGGATGAAAGTAAGTATACTGCTGGGGTGATTGTATTAGTGCACGAGTATTCCCTCAGAAATTAAATGAGCACATGTCTACTGGATGAATAACAGGTTTACTACAATAGTACTCTCTACGTAATTAGATGACTGCATGAGCACTACCTGAGTGTTTGCATGAGTTCATGCATGTGCCTCAGTATTTCAATGAATGCATGGGTTGTAAGTGTATGTTTGGATGACTGAATAGTTTCTGAGCAAGTGTTGCAATTATTGCATAGTTACAGCCTTCCGAATTGCATAATTGCATAAGTAAATGGTTACTGTCTGGGTGATTAGATGAATGTATAAGTAGTGCCTCCATAGTTGAATGACTACATAATTTCTGCCTGCCTGATTGCAACTATACATGTATAGTGTCTAGGTAATTGAATAACTCAGTGGATACTGAATCAGTGATTTGATGACTGCCTCACTAGTGTTTGGGTGATTGCATGAGTACCTGACTACTCCCTGACTGACTATGAAAGTACCTTCATTACTGTTAGATACATAACAGTTGTGACTATATATCTGACTCATTGGTTATCTCCTTCTGTCACTATCAAACTACCGGTTTTACTGTAAATATGATTTTCTACTGAGCTATGTGTGTCTGAAGTCTAGATATCACACTTGGTATATAATTGCATACATGGCTCTCTAGCAGCATACATTGCTTTGTTACTGAGCATCCACATGCATCATTAAGTTTCTAAACCAGAAAACAACATTTACATGTTTTCAAAGCACAACACCTTTTGTGAATGGTATAGCTACATCATTTCTCAAATACTTCTTCTGCCTCTAAAACATATATTCAGCATTTTCCAAACAAAAGTTACACTATGAATGATGCTAGCACAAAAACTCATTCTGCACTATTAATCCTTCTCAATTTTAAACAAACCATGTTTAAAAAAAAACACCACCCTAACCATATACATGAAATTTTCATCAGCCGTACTGAACATAGATCACCATGTAAACTTATTTGCGATTTCTTAATAAATGTACACCTTCAAGCCATCTTTCCAAAAACATATACCTCTCTGCATCTTTAACTAAACTCAAATATCCCACCTTATATATAGCTATCTGCAACCACAAGAGCAATATCTCACCATCTAAGCATATGCTAAGCGATCATATAAGTTAAAAACCACATTGACAAGCACTTCCCAATACATACCTAACAAGTATCACTTCTTTCTAATTCATATACAGGCAGACAACATGATCTCATCTTTTATTTGTGACTACACTACTCCTGTTTCATAATGTTACTAAAAGTACTACAACTCCCAGATTGCAAATGACAGATGTATCTCTTTTGCACATAATATTTAGACATTTAAAACATTCTTAGTTCCTCATTGCAATTTTCCACCATACTATACTATTATTTTTCAATAACGTACACAATGTAATAAAGAGACACAAATTTATTTTTTCTTACTTCCCAAAACATTCACCACTAAGCTCTTAAACACATACCCTCTAATATATACAGTTCATCTGATATATTTTTTCATATCACTGAGATACTCTTTTTATCAAACTCCCATATACATCTTCATTTGTGATGTAATTTTTATAAAGGTTTAAAAGTTATGTACACACCATTGAATTCAGTTTGTAGATTATAGGGTTGATTCCGATGTCGTTCGGAAGGGCTCCGAATCGGATTCGGGTTTGCCGAATCTGATCCGGAGCCCTTGTTTCCGACCGAATCGTACACACTTCCAAATGACCAATTACGGTGCCTGGAAACCGGTAGGGCTGTCCGACTCGGTTCTGAAAGGCATTCGGACAGCTTGTGTCTTTTGGAGTCGAATCGTACAGCTCTATGGACTCGGTTTCCGAACAAGCGAGTACGATGAGTGATTCAGACAGCTGTTCCAAATTGGTATCTCCAGAACGCTTAGGGGGCCCGTAGCAAGCCCCCCGTCACCCGGGGCCCTCCGAATTGGGCCTGTGGGGGTACCCAAGAGACCCTCCTTTCCAAGCATGCACAATGTGGCAGGCACCATGGGGTGCGTGCCACAGGGGGCACGATTTTCCCCAGCCACCCCTTTCTTCAATGGGAGACTGTGCTCTCGTTCGTAACACAGGCTCCCATTGAAGTCAATGGGAGCCCGACCGAATCGTAACCGGAAGCATCCAGATGTATCGTACTCAGTCAGCCGTTCTCCCCCAATCCGAGTCGTCCGGAATGCATTCTGGAACCGATTTGCTCAGAATGCTTTTTGAACGAGATCGGAATCGGGCCCTAAATTGTGGTTTTAGCTCTTTCTGGATAGTGTTGACACTGTTAGCATTTGTAAAAACTAAGCACAAGAATGGTACACCACTCTCATATAAGCAACCATGAAATAACAAGCTCTTCAAGTTTGCACTCTGTGATCATGAGAAAGGAAGCAAATGAAATCATGTCTTCCATTTTAGACTGCACTATCTCCACTTGTGAATGGTTAGTATCTGTTAACCCTTTCCCCATTTCAAAAAGAGATTCCTATCTATGTGTATTTGCAGTGATCGCGGAGGAATCACCCCAAAAAACTATTTCTAGCTTCATTTTTAAAAATGTAAATACTAAACAACAACAGTTTATTACATAGTCCTGAGTTGGAAAATAAAGCTTGCCATTATTTAAATTGTGTCATCACTCCTCAACTTTAAAAAAAAATTTCTGTCTCTTTAAATACCCTTCTACCCAATACACTCTTAGCTCAGTGAACCTAACATTCCAGTGGAACCAGTAATTCACAAGTTCACAGCACATTCTAGAAGGAACATGCTACTTCCTAATGAGACACAGCAGGTGTAGTTTACTCCACAGATTCAAAAGCATTACAATGTCTGTATTACATTTCTTTTTTTAAACAACAGCCAATAATAAGACTTTTTCCTGAGCCATCCAACACACTACCTAATTTTATTCACTTTCATGCTCGCAGCATCCAATGAAATATAAAATGTTTCTAAAAAAAAAACACCTCCATTTTAACTGCTTTTCCTCTGGAACACGACCTCATTCAGCACCAGCCTTCTCCTGACTGCTATTGCTCCTTTAATTCATAACGCTTGGAGTATGGATTTTGGGCCACAGCTATATCTATCGGGCTAACGAGGCTGCAAAAAAGAGAGATATTGACAGGGACTTGGGTTTGCCAAATGTGCAGATTACTTCGTTTGACCAGAGAGGGTTAAAGATTCATCAGTTTCTGCCTTTGGTTAAATACATTTTGGATTTTCAAACTCCTCACCTCACGATTGTGCACTGTGGTGGCAATGACCTAGGCACATTGACCGGGGTCGGGCTGGAAATCCTAATGAAAGAAACCTTTGCAGAACTGATGTTGCTTTTCCTTCACACTGGCATGGTGTACTCTAATATATGCCAAAGACAGAAATGGAAATGGTCAAATAATGTTGGAATTATGTCGTTCAGTGCGACAATCGCACCTTTTCCATAAAGTGAAAACACATATATGCACACACATTACAGTATTTTACACACTAGAGGTTTATTACTGTACACTTCAAACTCATGTCTAAAACCTATTTTCTTTTTTTGCGGTGAGGCCGGACATCACAATGACATTGGTCATTGCGATCCCCGCGGTTACGTCACAAAAGCAGAAAGCAAAAGCAGGAATGCAATAGCCCCCACCACATTAAAACGTTATAACTATATAATTAATTCTAACCATCACCAGAGGGATTTCCTTTCAGTCAAAACACCTTTGGGAAACAGGGAAGAGCTTCCCCAGCTCCTGAGGGTGTTCTGATAGTGTCTCTGAAATGACGATCGGCGCGCACGGAGCGCTGAAGTCATTTTGGAGAAACTGAAACTGAAACTCAGTTTCAGTTTCACTGCCTAGTGGATCCCTGCTTGGGGATTGCCTCAGGAGGGTGATCCCCAAGTAGGGATCCACCCACTAGGCACCAGGGAAGGGGGAGCAGCCCCTTGGGCAAGGGCTTTTGCTCCCCCCATATTTTTTTGCCAGATCAGTCTTTCTGCCCCCCCTGGGAGGCAGATGTGGACAATAGCCCCCAATCTGTCCCCTGAGGGGGCAGAAAGCACACTAGGCACCAGGGATTTTTTATTTTATGGCTATAGGGGAGGGGGCTGCCCAAAATGGGCATGCCAATGCCCTCACCCCCCAAAATATTCCACAGTCTTTCTGCCCCCCTTGGAGGCAGATGGGGCAATAGCCCCCGATCTGCCACCCAAGGGGGCGAAAGCACACTAGGCACCAGGGATTTTTATTTTCTGTAAATAGCGGTGGGGGCTGCCAAAAATGGACATGACAATGCCCCCCCTAAAAAAAATTCCACAGTCTTTCTGCCCCCCCTGGGAGGCAGATGGGACAGCAGCCCCCGATATGCCCCCTGGGGGGAAAGAAAGCACACTAGACACCAGGATATTTTGTATGTATGTAGGGGTGGGGGCTGCCCAAAATGGGCATGCCAATGCCCCCACCTCCCCCCAAAAAATTCCACAGTCTTTCTGCCCTCCCCAGGAGGCAGATGGCATGAATAGCCCCTGATCTGCCCCCCGGCGGTGCAGAAAGCGCATTAGGAACCAGGGATTGTTTTATTTATATGTAGGGGTAGAGGCTGCCCAAAATGGGCTTGCCAATGCCCCACCCCCTAAAATATTTAACAGTCTTTCTACCCCCAGGAGGCAGATGGGGCAATAGTCCCTTATCTGCCCCCCGGGGGAAGAAAGCCCAATAGGCACCAGGGATTTTGCTTTTTTTATACGAAGGAGTGGGGGCTGCCTAGAATGGGCATGCCAATTCCTCACCCCACACAAAAATTACCCACAGTCTTTCTGCCTCCCCCTGGAGGTAAATGGGGCAATAGTCCCTGATCTGCCCCCGGGAGGGCAGAAAGTCCACTAGGCACCAGGGATTATGTTGTGTTTTATACATAGGGGTTCAGGCTGCCAAGAATGGGCATACTAATGCTCCCACACCCAAAAAAGTCTTTCTGCCCCTGCCGTAATGCAGACTGGGGCAATAGCTCTTTATCTGCCCCCCAGGGGGGCAGAAAGCCCACTAGGCACCAGGGATATGTTTATGGGCATGTCAGGGAGTCATTCCCCTTCTTTTAGTCACGCATGTTTGCTGTTTCAGTGATATTGGGGGCAGAAAACCACTAGAAACCAGGGAGAGTTTGTGTTTGTGTGAACTGGAGTTTGGCTGATGGTCTGCGTCTACTGACCTTTGGCTGACATTTTGCTGGCGATGTGTATGGACCTGCACTTGGCTAATGGTATGTGTAGACTCACGCTTGATGACGGTGTGTGTAGATTGGCGCTTGCCTGATGGTGTGCGTGGAGTGGTGCTTGGCTGGCGGTGTACGTGGACTGGTGCTTGGCTGACTGTGTTCATGGATGGTGCTTGGCTGCAGAGCCAGACTGGCTGTAGTGGGCACAGGGAGTTTCCCCAGTGGGGCAGAGGGGTGGGGGCCAGTTTCCTGGCCTTGAGGGCCAGTTTTATCACTGGGAGCCAGTTTTGCAGCAGTGCTGCAAAATCAGCCCCCAGTAACAAAGGAGGGAGCTGACTTTTTAATAGCATGCCCCCCCCAGGGCCAGTTGAGCAGCAATTTGCCAGGGCTGGTTGCTGTTCCCAGTCTGGACCTGCTTGCCTGGCGGTGTGCGGGGATAGCGCTTAGCTGGCAGAGTGCGTGGGTGGCGCTTGGCTGGCGGTGTGCGTGCATAGTGCTTGTCTGACAGTGTGCATGGATGGCATTTGGCTGGTGGTGTTCATCGATGGCGCTTGGCTGGCGGTGTGCATAGATGGCGCTTGGCTGACGGTGTGTGTGGATGGCGCTCGGCTGGTGGTGTGCATGGATGGCGCTTGGCTGGTGCTGTGTGTGTGGATGGTGGTGTGTGTGTACTGACTCTTGACTGGTGGTGTGGCTTGCATGGATCCCTCAGCGTTTTCTTACCCAGAATCCCACGCAAACCTCAAATTTACTTATAAAGTCACATTTTCCCCATGTTTCTGTGTTAGTAAGTTGTAGGATCACCACGCAGGCACAAATTTCCTACCACTCAGCATTCCCCTTGGTCTCCCGAGAAAAATCATACATCACTTGTGTGGGTGCCCAAAGTAGTGTCAGCCTAAAAACGTATAAACAAACTGCCCTTTTGGACCAGCTGTGGGCCCCCCTCAATCTCTGCACGTTTTTGGCCCTTCCATGTCATAGGCACTTGGCCCATCCACACAAGTAAGGTATCATTTTTATCGAGAGACTGAAGGGAATGCTGAGTGGTAGGAAATTTCTACCGTGCAGTGATCCCACAACTTTACTACACAGATATTACAGGAAAATGTGACTTTTCAGCTAAATTTGAGGTTTGCAGCAGATTCTGGGAAGGAAAATGTTGGGGGATCAACGCAAGCCACACCTCCCTGGACTCCCACAGTTGTCTAGTTTTCAGAAATGTCTGGGTTTTTTAGGTTCCCCTCTATGTCTGCAAGCCCGGGACTAAAAACACAGGTGGCCACTATCTATCACAAAACGACCTGTTTTTTCAAGGGGGTCACCTATGTTTTTGGTCCTGAGCTCAGCGACTATCTAAGGAAACCTACCAAACCAAGACATTTCTGAAAACTAGACATCCATGGAAGTCCAGGGAGGTGTGGCTTGCGTGGATCTCCCAATCTTTTCCTACCCTGAATACCCTGTAAACCTCACATTTAGCTGAAAAAAATCACATTTTTCTCACGTTTCTGTGTAGGAAAGTTATGGGATCACTGGGCTGACACAAATTTCCTATCACCCAGCATTCCCCCAGGTCTTCCATTAAAAAGGGTACCTCACTTGTGTGGGTGGGCCAAGTACCCAGGGCAGGGAAAGGCCCAAAACGTATTGTGGAGACATAAAAATTAACTATCACAAAACAACCTGGTTTTGCAAGGGGGGGGTCACCTGGGTTTTTGTCCCCGAGCTCGGCGACCATCGAGGGAAACCTAACATACCCACACATTTCTGAAAACTAGACACCCGGGGAAAGCCAAGGAGGTATGGCTTGCATGGACCCCACAACGTTTTCCTACCCAGAATCCCCTGTAATCCTCAAATTTAGCTGAAGAAAATCAAAATGTTCCCACATTTCTGTGTAGGAAAGTTGTGGGATCACTGGGCTGACACAAATTTCCTACCACCCAGCATTCCCTCAAGTCTTTCAATAAAAAGGGTACCTCACTTGTGTGGGTGGGCCAAGTACCCAGGGCAGGAAAGGGTCCAAAACATATTGTGGAGACATCAAAATTAACTATCACAAAACGACCTGTTTTTGCAAGTGGGGTACCTGCATTTGTGGTCCTTGGCTCAGCACCCATCTAGGGAAACCTACACATTTCTGAAAACTAGACACTCTGGGGAGTCCGGGGATGTGTGGCTTGCGTGGATCCCCCAAATTTTCCTACCAAGAATCCCCTGCAAACCTTTCCTCACATTTCTGCATGGGATCATTGTGCTGGCACAAATGTCCTACTATACAGCATTCCCCCTGGTCTCCCGATAAAAATTATATCTCACTTGTGCGGGTGTACAATGCAGAATCGCCTAAAAATGTATTTTAAAAAAATATAGCACTTAGAGTTTGTTGTGCTATATCCTCAATCCCTATGTTTTTGCCTATTTCCAGTCCCAGACCACCCACACAAGTGAGGTATCATTTTACTCGGGAGACTGAGGGTAACACTGAGGGGTAGGACATTTGTGCCGGTACGGTGATCCCAGACAGAAAAGTGAGGAAAATGTGATTTTTTTCTGCTAAATTTGAGGTTTGCAGGGGATTCTGGGTAGGAAAACGTTGGGGGATCCACTCAAGCCAAACCTCCCTGAACTCCCACGGGCGTCTAGTTTTCAGAAATGTCTGGGTTGTTTAGGTTCCCCTATATGTCTGCAAGCCCATGACCAAAAACGTAGGTGCCCACTATCTATTACAAAATAATCTGGTTTTTCAAAAGGGTCACCTGCGTTTTTGGTCCCGGGCTCAGCGACTATCTAGGGAATCCTACCAAACCCAGACATTTCTGAAAACTAGACACACAGGTGAGACCAGGGAGGTGTGGCTTGTGTGGATCTCCCAACCTTTTCCTACCCAGAATCCCCTGTAAACCTCAAATTTAGCTGGAAAAAAAATCAAATTTTCTCACTTTTCTGTGTAGGAACGTTGTGGGATCAATGGGCTGACACAAATTTCCTACCACCCAGTGTTCCCCCAGGTCTCCCGATCCAAATGGTACCACACTTGTGTGGGTGGGCCAAGTTCTTGTGAAAGGCAGGGGCCCAAAACGTATTGCAGAGACATCAAAATCACCAATTACAAAACAATCTGGTTTTGCAAGTAGGGCGCCTGTGTTTTTGGTCCCGGGCTCGGCAATCTAGGGAAACCTGCCAAACTCACACATTTATGAAAACTAGACTCTCGGGGGAGTCCAGGGATGTGTGGCTTGTGTGGACCTCCCAACCTTTTCCTACACAGAATCCGCTGCAAACCACAAATTTAGCTGAAAAAAATCACATTTTCATCACATTTCTGTGTGGGATCACCGTGCCGTCACAAATGTCTTACTACACAGCATTCCCTTTGGTCTTCCGATATAAATGATACCTCACTTGTGTGGATGTACGATGCAGAATCGCCTAAAAATATATTTTTCAAAAAATATAGCGCTGAGAGTTCGTTGTGCTATCCCCTCAATCCCTATGTTTTCGGCCCTTTCCAGTCCCAGGCCACCCACACAAGTGAGGTATCATTTTACTCTGAAGACTGAGGGGAACGCTGAGCGGTAGGACATTTGTGCCGCATGGTGATCCCAGATGGAAATGTGAGGCAAATGTGATTTTTGTCTGGTAAATTTGAGGTTTGCAGTGGATTTTGGGTAAGAAAACGTTGTGGGATCCAGCAAGCCACACATCCCTGGACTCCCCTGAGTGTCTAGTTTTCAGAAATGTGTAGGTTTGGTAGGTTTCCCTAAATGGCCACCGAGCCCGGGGCCAAAAACCAAGATGACCCCCCTTTGCAAAACCAGGTCGTTTGTAATTGGTGATTTTGATGTCTCCAAAATATGTTTTGGGCCCTTCCCTGCTGCGGGCACTTGGCCCACCCACACAAGAAAGGTACCATTTTTATTGGGAGACCTGGGGGAATGCTGGGTGGTGGGAAATTCGTCACAGCCCGGTGATCTCACAACTTTCCCACACAGAAACATGAGAAAAATGTGATTTTCTTCAGCTAAATTTGAGATTTGCAGGGATTCTGGGTAGGAAAACGTTGGGGGATCCACACAAGCCATACCTCCCTGGACTCCCCTGGGTGTCTAGTTTTAAGAAATGTCTGGTTGTGGTAGGTTTCCCTAGATGGCTGCCTAGCGCGGGAAAAAAACCCAGGTGACCTCCCCCCTTGCAAAACCAGGTCGTTTTGTGATTGGCAAATTTGATGTCTCCAAAATACGTTGTGGGCCCTTCCCTGCTGCAGGTGCTTCGCCCACCCACACAAGTGAGGTGCCATTTTTATCGGGATACTTTGGGGAATGCTGGGTAGGTGGAAATTTGTGTGATCCATGCAGATTCCAGAACTTTCCATTATAGATATGTGAGGAAAATATGTTGTTGACAAAGTTTGAGGTGTGCAAGGGATTCTAGGTAACAGCACCTGGTGAGAGCCACACAAATCACCCCCTCCTGGATTCCCCGGTTATCTAGCTGTAAAAAAAGTATAGGTTTGCTAGGTTTCCCTAGGTGCCGACTGAGCTAGGTTTCAAAATCCACAACTAGGCACATTGCAAAAAACGGATCCATTTTCACTGGAAAAATTGAAATGTCCACTTTGCATTTTGGGCCGTTTCCTGTCGCGGCACTAGACCTCCCCACACCAGTGATGTGCCATTTTTATAGGGATATTTTGGGGAATGCGGGGTGGGTAGAAGTTTGTGGATCCACACAGATTCCAGAACTTTCCATCACAGAAATGTGTTTTTTTTACAAAGTTTGAGGTGTGCAAGGGATTCTAGGTAACAGAACCTGGTGAGAGTCACACAAATCACCCCCTCCTGGATTTCCCTGGGAGTCTAGTTTTCAAAAATGTATAGGCTTGCTAGGTTTCCCTAGGTGCCCGCTGAGCTAGAGTTCAAAATCTACAGCTAGGCACCTTGCAAAAAAAGGGTCCATTTTCACTGGAAAAATGTGATGTGTCCACGTTGCGTAGTGTGCTGTTTCCTGTCATGGGCACTACGCCTACCCACAAAAGTGAGGTTCCATTTTTATTGGGAGACTTTGGGGAATGCGGGGTGGGTCGAACTTTGTGGATACATGCTGGTTCCAGAACTTTCAATTACAGAAATGTGAGGAAAATGTGTTTTTTTTTACAAAGTTTGAGGTTTGCAAGGGATTCTAGGTAACAGTTCCTCTAGTTGCCGGCTGAGCTAGGGTTCAAAATGCACAGCTAGGCACATTGCAAAAAAAGGGTCAGTTTCCACTAGAAAAATTTGATGTGTCCATGTTGCGTTTTTGGCCATTTCCTGTCGCAGGCACTAGGCCTACCCGCAAAAGTGAGGTACCATTTTTATTGGGAGATTTCGGGGAACACAGAATTGTAGAACAACTGTTATTACCTATTGACTTTCAATGCATTTATGCCTTCCACATGTAAGACACTGTGTAAAAAGAAGTCACTTTGAAAAAGGTCCTCTAAATCACATGCTAGTATGGGTAACCACAATTTCGGAGATATGCAAATAACTACTGTTTCTAAACTCTATATTTTGTTCCCATTTCGGAAATACATAGGTGTCCTTGATACCTATTTTTCACTCTTCATAGTTTACCAAATGAATTGCTATATACCCGGTACACAATGAAAAGCCATTGCAAGGCGCAGCTCAGTTATTGGCTCTGGGTACCTCAGGTTCTTGGTGAACCTACAAGTCCTATATATCACCACAACCAGAAGGGTACTTTGGACTTAAAGGTATATTGCTTTAAAAAATCTGCGATAGTTAGAAGAAGTTACATATAAAAACGTTGGCACAATGGCTGGTTTTTTCAACTCAATTTCAATATTTTTTCATTTCAACTGTTAGTTTCTATAGGAAGACATAGGAGGATCTACACAAATGACCCCTTGCTTAATTAAGAATGTTGTCTACTTTTCTGAAATGTATAGCTTTCTGGGATCCATTATTGCTTTCACACCATTTCTCCCACTAACTGGAAGGAGGATGAAAGCACAAAAATAGTAAAAATAGGCTATGTCCTAGTAAAATGCCAAAACTTTGTAGAAAATTTTGGTTTTCTGCCTGTCCCTGAAAACTGGGACGATGGTGGCTTCAGCACCACAAACCCTTTGTTGATACCATTTGCAGGGAAAAAACCCAGATGCTTTCTTCTGCAGCACTTTTTCCCCTAAAAAACAAAATGTTGCTGTAATTTGGCTAATTTCTGGGTCCCCTCTGGGGAATCTACAAACCCTGGGTACCTTTAAAATCCATAGGATGTTGGAAGAAAAGGATGCAAATTTGGCATGGATACCTTATGTGGACAAAAAGTTACAGGAGCCTCAGCGCGAACTACCCCAAATAGTTAAAAAAGGCTTAGCACGGGGGGAGGCCTGACAGTGAAAGGGTTGAGCCGAAAATTATAGTGATATCTCTTGCCATGGATATTTCGTGACGGTTTCATGATTACTCATGAATGCACATGCCAACGGAAATGCTCTGACTGGCTGGACGCAACCTGAATATAAAGAAGCAGCCACCATTTTATCTCTCGGTAACTGCTCCTGGGGCTGAAAGTTTCTGTGAAAGTCCATATAAGGGATCAGGGTGGAGATACTCTGACCCCATGGTGGAGAAATGGGGGAGTGTTAGTGACACAAGTTATGTGTCCAAAATTGATTTTTTGTAATTGCGCATGATATTCTCGATGATGCCATGACTGCCAGTACGGCCCCCCATGTACCGTCGCGGGGACGTCGGGACTATCAACGCTGTCGCAAATATTAGTGGAAATAATAAAAAAATAAGTGAATCATTACGATGCATTGTTATAGAGATATTGAGATTCTGATAAATGTTTTTATAGAGTTATTTATATAGTGAATTATCTACTGTGATGGTTGGGAATAATTATATAGTTATCATTTTTTAATGTGGTGGTGCCTATTGAATTCCTGCTTTTGTTTTCTTTTTTCACAATGTGTCCGGGGGATCACAATTACCAATGCCACAGCAATCGCCGTAGTCACCGTGAAAAGATAAAATAGGTTTTAGAGATGATTTTTATAGCAACTCTCTAGAAAAACATGACTTTAGAGAATACTGTAACAACCCCCTAGTGTCTAAAATACTGTAGTATGTGTGGATGTATGTGTTTTAGACTTTATGGAAAAGGTACGATTGTCACAGTTAACAACGTCATTGTGACATGTCGAATAACCATGAAAATGGAAAATAGGTCTTAAAGATGAATTTTATAGAAACTTAGTACAAAAACATGAGTTTAACAAGTTTTTAAAGAAGTATGTATATAGTAATATGTGTAGGGTGATGTTCAGAATGGATTTTTTGACATAATATTTTTGAATGTGTTGGTGGTCATTGAATGTCTGCTTTTGTTTTCCATTATCGCGATGTGTCCACGGGGATCGCGATGTCGCAATGAAGATTGTCAAAAACTATAGTGATATCTCTTGCCATGGATATTTCGCAACGGTTTCATGATTACTCATGAATGCAGATGCCAACGGAAGTGCTCTGACTGGCTGGACGCAACCTGAATATAAAGAAGCGGCCGCCATTTTATCTCTCGGTAACTGCTCCTAGGGCTAAACGTTTCTGTGAAAGCCCATATAAGGGATCAGGGTGGAGATACTCTGACCCCAGGTGGAGAAATGAGGGGGGGTGTTAGTGACACAAGTTATGTGTCGAAAATTGATTTTTTGTAATCGCGCATGATCTTCTCAATGATGCTGTGACTGCCAGTGCAGCCCCCATGTACCATCGCGGGGAAGTCGCGACTATCAACATTGTTGCAAATATTATTGGAAATAATAAAAAAATCAGTGAATCATTAAGATGCATTGTTATAGAGAAATTGAGATTCTGATAAATGTTTTTATAGAGTTATTTATATAGTGAGTTATCTACTGTTGTGGTTAGAAATAATTATATAGTTATAATTTTTGAATGTGGTGGTGCCTATTGAATTCCTGATTTTGTTTTCTTTTTTCACAACGTGTCCAGGGGGATCACAATTACCGATGCCACCGCAATCGCCAGAGTCATCATGAAAAGATAAAATCGGTTTTAGAGATGATTTTTATAGAAACTCCCTAGAAAAACATGACTTAAGAGAATACTGTAAGAAACCCCTAGTGTGTAAAATAATGTAGTATGTGTATGTGTTTTAGATTTTATGGAAAAGATACGATTGTCGCAGTTAACAACGTCATTGTGACATGTCGAATAACCATGAAAATGGAAAATAGGTCTTAAAGATGGATTTTAAAGAAACTTAGTACAAAAACATGAGTTTAACAAGTTTTTAAAGAAGTATGTATATAGTAATATGTGTAGGGTAATGTTCAGAATGGATTTTTTTACATATTATTTTTGGATGTGTTGGTGGTCATTAAATGTCTGCTTTTGTTTTCTGTTTTCGCGATGTGTCCACGGGGATCGCGACGTCGCAGCGAAGATTGTCAAAAACTAAAGAATAAAATCCTTTAAAAAAAAAATTCACAATATTTCGGGTACTAGGGTGGCTCTGACAAGAGCCATTGCGTTGGTTGTGTGTATATGGTTGTTATACATAAGACCGGATGCAGAGTTTCAGGTTACTTAGAAACACCCAGTTGCCCTCATTTGTAAAGTGCACTCCATCATTTCTATAAATTTCATGCATGTCAAAACTCAGATTGTTGTTATAGATACAGCCCAATGCGATGGTCTCTGAGGAATGCAGAAACAGTTTTATTAACATGTTTCCTGGCTGTGTCAATCTGTGGACAGAAATGATTTGACCACTTCCATTTCTGTCTTTTGAATATATTAGAGTACAACAATACAGTGTGAGGGAAAAGCGACATCAGTTATGAAAAGGTTTGTTTCATTAGGATTTCCAGCCCTCCCCAGTCAATGTGCCTAGGTCATTGCCACCACAGTGCACAATGATGAGGTGAAGAGCTTGGGAATCCACAATGGATTTAACCAAAGCCAACAACTGATGAAACTTTAACCCTCTGTGGCCAAACGAAGTAATCTGCACATTTGGCAAACCCAAGTCCCTGTCATTACTTCTCTTTTTTGCAGCCTCTTTAGCCCAATATATATAGCTGTGGCCCACACTCCATACTCTAAGCTTTTTGAAGTAAAGGAGCAATAGTAGTCAGGAGAAGGCTGGAGCTGAATGAGGTAGTTTTCCAAAGAAGAGCAGTTAAAATGGAGGTGTCTTTTTTTAAAAAAAAATTAAGATATATTTCATTGGATGCTGTCAGCATGAAAGTGAATAAAATAGGTACAGTGTTGTATGCCTTAGCAAGAAGTCTTATTATTGGCTGTTGAGACATGGATATACTTTTGAATCTGTGGAGTAAAGCACACCTGCTGTATCTTATTTGGAAGCAGCATGTTCCTTCTAGAATGTGCTGTGGACTTGTGACCTCCTGGTTCCACTGGGTTGCTAGGGACACTGAGCTAAGAGTATATTGGGGGCAAAGGGTGTTAAAGAGACAGAACATTTTTTAAATAGTTGAGGAGTGTTGACACCATTTAAGAAATGGCACGTTTTAATTTCTTACTCAGGACTATGTAATAAACTGTTGTGTAGTATTTAAGTTTCAGAAAAATGAACCTAGATATTGGTTTGAACTGCCGTTTCCTTTCACGATTATTCGGCGATCATCGCGAAGACAGCGAAAACGCGCCAATAGGAACCTCATTTTGTAAGAGAGGGAAAGGGTTAACAGATGCTAACCATTCACAAGTGGAGATGCAGTAGGCTAAAATGAAAGACATGTTTCATTTGCTGCCTTTCTCACTATTATAGAGTGGAGAGTTGAAGGGGTTGCCATTTTACAGTTGATTTGTATGAGAGTGGTGTACTATTCTTGTGCTTAGTTTTTACAAATCCTAACATTGTCAAAAGTATCCACAGAGAGCAAAACAATATAATCTAGAAACTCAATTTACTGGCATGTACATTTTTTCAATCCTTTAAAAAATCTAGATTATAAATGAAGATGTATATGGAAGTTTGATAAAAAAAAGAGTACTGCTGTGTGAAAACATATATGAGATGAACTGTATAAGAGGGTATCTGTTTAAGAGGTTAGTGGTGAATGTTTTGGGAAGTAAGAGAAAAGTGAATTAGTGCCTCTTTATTACAAAATATCATGTGCAGAATAGATACATCTGTTAATTGCAGTCTGGGAGTTGTAGTACTTTGAGTAACATTATTAAACAGGAATAGTGTAGTGAGAAATAAACGATGACAACATGTCTGCCTGTATATGAATTAGAAATAAGTAATACTTGTTAGGTATGTATTGGGAAGTGTTTGTCAATGTGGTTTTTAACTTATATGTAGGGCTCCCGGTTTTATGGTATTTATATTTTTAACATTTCCATCTGTATTTATCCATATTTATTTTTTGACCATCTTATTGGTATTTATCCATCTTTATTTAGTGTTTTGACAATAAATAGAGTCATAACATGGTATATTTCCACATTTATTTAACTGATAAACATGCACTCAAACTTTGCTAACTGTTTCGTTTTCGCAAATTAAGCAGCCAAATATAGCCAAACCTTACACCCACAGGTAAATATCAGTATTATAATACAAATATATGTCAACACATGCCTGTATTCTGGGAAATCTGAAACTGGTTTTTAACTTCCCATTCTGTGCATATGCTCAGCTGTTGTCCTTGAAAGCACGAAAGACAGCACGGAGAGTCACCCACAAGAAGCATAATTTTCTGTATTTTCCCACTTTTAAAAATAAACACAGACACGAAACACATTGCTTTCTGTCTGTATTTATCTGTAAAAATCAGTAAAAACAGAAAACTGGGAGCCCTACTTATATGGCTGCTTTGCATATGCTTAGATGGTGAGATATGGTTTTTGTGCTTGCACATAGCTATATGTACGGTGGGACTTTTGAGTTTACATGGTGTTCTATGTTTAGTAAGGCTGATGAAAATTTCATGTATATGGTGAGGGTAGTGTTTTTTCTTTAAACATGGCTTGTTTAAAATTAGGAGGATTAATAATGCAGAATGCCTTGGGAGTTCTTGTGCTAGCTTCATTTCAAGTGTAACTTTTGTTTGAGATTTGCTGAATATATGTTTTAGAAGCAGAAGAAGTATTTGAGAAATGATGTAGGTATGCCATTCGCGAAAGGATTTGTGCTTTGAAAAATTTCAAAATGTTGTTTTCCCTTTTCAGAAACTTACTGATGCAAATGCACGCTCAGTAAGAAAGCAATGTATGTTTCTAGAGAGCCAGGTATGCAATTATATATCAAGTGTGGTACCTAACTTTACTCACACATAGCTCAGAATAAAAGCATATATCAGTAAAACAGGCTGTTTGATACTGACAGAAGGAGATAGCCAATGTGTCAGAGATATAGTGACATCTGTTATGTATCTAAAAGCAATGAAGGTACTTTCACAGTAAGCCAGGCCCTGTAATATTGGTACCTATAAAAGTAGAAGAAGTTATTGCAGAAGAGGGACAAGGAAGATGTAGTCAGGGTACTGTATATAAATGGAACTGCAGTAGTGTTTGTAGTATTAGACAGCAATCCATTGATATATTAAGAAAATTCCTACGTATCTTTCAAAGGCGAAGTTTAATACACAAAATATGTTATACCACCCAACAATGCAAACTTTAGTTAGGAGGCTGTACTATGTGAAAACACCTGCTTTATGTTCAGGAGAAATGAATAGAGCACTTTTCCATGGTAGTGTGGCAAGCGTAGAAAAGGTTTGTTGTGATGTGCAGTTTCGTTTCTTTGGTCCTGAGCAGGATTTTAGGGAGGAGGAGTTGCAGAACATGACACATATATTACAGGGCCGAGAAAGAAGGGGGTCCCAAAATGAGTTTTCCCCATGTTAAGTCCATAGGGATTTTTCATTTTTTTTTTTTTTTTTTTTAAGTTTGAAAAGAAAGTTTTTATTGATAGAAATAAAGGTGTCAGTTCAGAGTTCATAACAATAAACTCCTGTCATTACAGTGCAATTTGCTACAATAAGGATAAACGAATCGGACTTATAAGTAGAAAAGAAAATATACATACATTAAAAATAAATCGGTAAGAAAAATGGAATAACAAATATTCTAGGAACAACTAAGGGAATCAAGGGGTTTTGGAACTTCTTGTTGAAATGGTTGCATTTGAGAATACCTTTTTGCACATGTATCAAGATATATTGTGACAGGTGACCACAAATCCAGACGTTTTGCTGCCATATGTATGGGATAAACAAAGGAGGTGTCCAGCCTATGATTATGGCAAACAGCATACCACCATGCCTTATACGAAATTTTTGTGGAATCTTTCCAATTTACAGTAATTTGTTGAAATGCAGCCGCTATTAGTAAATCAATAATCTTAACATTAAGTGTAACATTCTCCCAACAGGGTGATAGACTTCCCAGGAAGACATTAGTAAAGGAAAAAGAAAATTTAGCTCCAAAAATTAGGTTAATTTGAGACCACACTTGTTTCCAGAAACTATGTACAGTTGAGCAAGAGAATAACATATGAAATAAGTTAGCATTTGGAGAAGAACATGTCCAACACACATCTAATACAGTCACAAATCTCTTACTTAAGGTGTTCGGTGTGAGTAACAGTCTGTTGTAAACAAAAAACAACGTTTGTATTATGTTAGCAGCTCTGGACGATTTACGTAGTTTGAGCCATAATTTATTCCACATGGACACTGGCCAAGATAGCATAAAATCTCGTTCCCATGCCTCTTCTATTTTGGATTTCTGCCTAATGTTACTTTTACCCTGCAAGCATCTATATATAGTGGAAGCTTTGGGCATAGTTTTTAACAAAGACTGGAGTTGTGATGGGGTATTCGAAACCATGGGAGCAGTAGATGTGCCAGCTAAAAGAGTGTATCTGTCCATCACAGCCTTCTTAAGTTGATTATATTTATGAATAAAAGAGGCAGGTAAATTGAATAATTGACTAAGTGTGGGAAAGGGTAAAAAGTCCGATTGTGGAGATAACTGATGTATCCATATTAAACCTTTTGTCGCCAAGTCTTCCAATAGAATGGTTTGTTACGGATAGTCAGATTTTTGTTATGCCAAATTGTTGAATTGAGGAAGGAGTCTATATTGCTATGTGTAGGAATAAGTGTGGGTTCCAAAAGTTTAGAGGTCGATTTGATTATGGGAGTGGACATAGCCTGTGGTTTGCGTGAGAAAGAAAGGTATTCATAAAAAGAGAAAGGAGATAAAAAAAGACGTTCAACCGTGGCCCATAAGGGACAATCTTCCGTGGGGTCAAGCAACCAAAGAGAGGCCTGACGTAAGAGGAATGCTCTCTGATACATCTGAAAGTCGGGAAAGTTAACTCCGCCCTCTATTTTAGGGCGGGATAATTTAAATAGAGACATTCGGGACCTCTTATTACCCCAGAGGAAGGAAGAAAGGGAGGAGTTGATCTTCTTAAAAAATTTAGTAGAAATAGGGACTGGAATGTTGGAGATGGTATATAAAATTATAGGCGACAACATCATTTTTATGGTGTCCAAGCGTCCCCACCAAGATAAATAGAGGGGATGCCATTTAGCGGTTAAGTCTGAGATTTTTTGTATGCATTTATTCATGCATAATGTTACTGTGTCTGAAATTGAAGGAGTGACGTGCAATCCTAGATATTTAATGTGTTTGGGGCTCCAAGTAAAATTGGAAGCATCAAAATCTGATTTAAAAGCAAACTTAGTCAAGGGTAAAATCTCACATTTATCCTCATTTAATTTATAACCAGAAATGTTAGAATAGGTTCGTACCTCTGCCAAAAAGGCAGGAATCGAGTCATTTGGTTCGGACATAAAAGCAAAATATCGTCAGCGTAGGCTGCGAATTTAATGTGGGTATTTGATGCTTGAAAACCATGTATATTTGTATTTTGACGTAATTTAGAGAGAAAAGGTTCCAGAGCTAAATTAAAAAGAAAGGGGGACAGAGGGCACCCCTGGCGTACGCCTCTCTCCAGCTCGAAATATGGGGAAATCAAGCCATTGGCGCATACAGCTGCGCGAGGGCTAGAATAAAGGAGAGAAATAAGGGATGTAAATTTAGGGCCAAAGCCGAACCGTTTGAGGGTATAAAACAAATAAGTCCATTCAACTCTATCAAACGCCTTTTCGGCATCTAGAGCTATTGCCACAAGGGATTGTCTCAAGTGTGAGGATTTAGATAAAACATTAAAAAGGAGTCTTGTATTGTCAGTTATGTATCTGCCCTTAACGAATCCTGATTGTTCTTTCCCCAATAGGTCAGGTAGGTAGGAATCCAAACGTATGGCTAATGCTTTAGAAAAAATCTTATAGTCAATGTTAACCAAAGATATAGGCCTATAATTCTTACAATATTTAGAATCTTTACCTTCTTTTGGGATGAGGCATATATGTGCTTCTGAAAAAGAACCCGACGAACTACCCAGTGTGCTGAAGGAGTTTATTAGAGAATGTAATGTGGGCATTATGAATTTAGAAAAATGCTGATAGAACTCTACAGTGAAACCGTCTGGTCCTGGTGCTTTGTCTTTTTGAGATGTTGAAGGGCAGTTAATAGTTCTTGGTGTGTTAGATCTAACTCCAAGGAGGATAAGTCCGGCATAGTGTGTTGGGGATCTCGGATTTCAGAGAAAAATTGCGATAAGGAGTGTTCAGAGGGTTGTGTCTCGGAAGCATACAGCGATTTGTAGAAGATGGAGAATTCGTTCAGTATTTCAGCGTCTTTAAATTTTAAATCTGACCTATCATCATAGATAGATTCAATATTTAGCTTGTTGTGTTTAACTTTTAAATAATTGGCTAATATTTTCCCTGCCTTATTTTTGCCCCCATAGAATTTTGCACTGGATTTTAACAGATATAATGAGGCGTCCTCCGTTGATTTCTTATTAAATTGCATTTTGGCTTTTATGAGAGCTGTGAGGCACTCCTTCGAGTTTGAGGTATAAAAAGAGTGCTCCAGTCGTTTGATATTCTGAAGAAGATCCTTAGTGAATTCACGGGAATTTTTCCGTTTTTTTGCAACAAAGCCAATTATGAAACCCTCGCGGAGGCTTTGAACGCATCCCATACAGTGGAAAAGGCCATGGAATGGGTTTGATTCAGCTCAAAAACTCTTCAAAAAAGGTAGTGAATGAGGTGGTAAACTTTGGGTCCAGCAGGAGAGCATTATTAAAACGCCATCTTTTGGGACCTGTACCCTTAGGTAGAACGTCAATGCCAATTGAGACTGGGGCGTGATCTGACAGTAGAATGGGACCAATCTCTGCGTGTGTAAGGGTTTGTGAAATGGTGTGTGAGATAAATATATAATCAATTCTTGATTGAGTCTGGTGAGCTGGGGAATAAAAAGTGTACTCCCTAGTGGTCGGATTGCAGAGACGCCAAGCATCCAAGAGTTTATGTTGATTGATAGCATGAACAAAAGACTTATGGGGCTTGTTGGGAACAAAGGAGACTTTAGAGTTTCTGTCAACAAACGGGTCAAAAGTTTGGTTGCAGTCACCAGCCAAAATAAAATTGTCCTCCATGCAGTGAGTGATTTGCTTAGCTAATGTGGGCCAGAAAGAGGGATCACCACAGGTAGGAGCATAAACATTTAAAAGAGAAATTGTAACACCCTTCAAAGATAATTTGACATTCAGCCATCTGCCGTCAGCATCAGAGTCTTGTGACACAAATGAAAATGAAAGGGATTTGCGACATAGTATCATCACTCCGTTTCGCTTGCCATCTCCAGGGGAATAAAAACTTCCCCCACCCAGCCCTCTTCAACTTTAATGACTCAACGTCCGAAAGATGAGTTTCTTGCAAGAATACAACATCAGCATCCAATTTGGCTAAATGGGTCAAAATTCTCTGTCTTTTTATGGGAGAGTTTAATCCTTAACGTTCCATGTGATCAGTTTTAATGACATAAGTACTTAAGAAAAAGTTGTAATAATAATGTAACACACAAGTCCAATTCGTTATAAAAACAGTATATGATGTAGGAGAGATAAGACAGGAAGGAAATGATTGATTCAGTTTTAGAATAAAGAAAAGTAGACAAGTCGAATGGTCGGAATAAGGAAAAGGAATCGAATGACAAGATAAAAAGAAAGAAAACCCAGGTAAGAAGGTAGAAGGAGATCATGAGAGTTAGAATATTGGTAGATATAATGATCAAAAGAGTAATAGATATAAGTGGAAAAGAAGAGTTAAGGAAACAAGAGACACCGATTAATGAAGAAATACAAACTTCAAAATAAAAATAAAAAACAAAAGACAAAACAAATGATATATCTAAGAAAATACAGGAAAATAGCATACTTACAGAGGAAGACTCAGGAATACTCGGGGGGATGGAGCCACATGGAGCAGGCAACACAACCGGGATCAACAGAACGGGGATCGGGAGAGACCACAATACAAGATAGTAATCTGTGGAAACAATACCAAATAAAGACTAAGAAATCGTTGGAACAGATACGTGAAACATATATTAGAACAATCTAAAGCGAGGAGGTCAGCATTAATGATCGACGCCCTGGTAAATGGTATAACTTCGTAGGAACAACAACAATGATATCAAAGACCATGAATAAGAACTTCTGAGGTGGCAAGATATCAAACCAAAGAAAGCAGAATCTGAAGCATTTATAACGGAACCAACAAACGTTCAAGTGTTGAGTGAAGAAGAAGGCCCAGAAGAGTCCATAACCGCCACTTTGCATGAGTTGATGAAGCTCTGCAAGCGTACTGGATCTTCGTACGTCGTTGTTCTGTTATTATACGTAACCTTGAAGAGACACGGATGAAAAAGGCCATATCTGGCTCCCAAGGATCGTAAGTCCTCTCTCATGTTGAGGAAGGCCTTGCGTCTGTCGGCAGTGGCTTTAGCATAGTCTTGTGCAAAGAACAGAGGCGACCCTGACCAGACAATTCTTGGAGAAGCTTTAACCGTTGCAAGCACTTTCATCAAGTCTGTGTATTCCAAGAAGTATAGGATGACTCCTCTGGGCCTCTGCGAAGGACTAGTATGAGATGGAGCATGACCCAACCTGTGGGCTCGTTGAATGTTGAGTTGAGTCCCTTCTGGCATATGAAGTAGTTTAGGGAGGAACGCCTTGAAAAAAGTGAGCGGATCCGATCCTTCAATTCCCTCTCCCAGGCCGTAAATGCGAAGATTGTTCCGTCTATTGCGGTTTTCAAGATCCTCTACCTGTTTCTGGAGTGTAGAGACGTGAGAGTGTAGTTGAGAGACGCTTACACATGTCTCCTTGAGAGAAGAAACAGTATTTTCGACTGAAGAGACTCTCGCGTCTAATTGAGACCAATTATCTGTTAAGGTTTGCAACTTGGTATTCGTCTCTTCCATAAAGGGTCGAAGGGCCCTGATTTCCTCAAGCAGTAACTCCATCGAGACAGGCGAGGTGGATTTGGGCGGCGAAGGAGGGTCCTTTTTAAGCCGTTTGGTGAGAGATTTCCCAGAGGTTCCAGAGGATGAATCCATATCCACTTGGGAGAGCTGATACGTGGGTCGTAGAGAGTCCTCAAACTTAGAAAATTCAGTGAAAATTTTCGAATTTTTTACAAAGATATGCTTTCTGGATGGGGAGGAGCGGACTCCTTTTGTTCTGCCCATATAACGCTGACCCAGAACTCCCACTCCTAGTCAGCAATATTGGATTGAGGAGAGCAATCTCAGTGTGGACCTGTTGAGGAAGCCTAAAATGGCCGCCAAGCAGAACCTTCACAAATCCTCATCCGACCTTACACCTCAATGCTCTGAGGAAAAGGTATGACAATCTTGCAGAAACTGAGATATGCTGGGTGCACTAGAATATAGTCAATAATATTTGTGAATGAGCATTCCGCATCTACCAGCAGTCGGCAAAGCAAAAGTGAGGAGAGGTATTCTCTGTGAAGGTATTTCATGAGACCCAAAATGGCCGCCAAACAACAATTCTGCAGACTTCCAATGACTCCTGACAGCCTTTTATGTCCTCCTACCCCTTTAAAATGATGAGGATCCACACATTATCTAGGCGCTAGGGTGCAGTGAAAACCTCCAAAAGCATCTAGCAAAGGTTTTAGCATGAGATGCACGAAATCCGCATTCGCGGCAAAAATTCAAAATGGCGGCCGCGGAAATGCGCGGCCGATAAGGGGCAGAAGATGCATAAAAAAAAAGTACTTGCTGGCAACCTAAGAGGGCAACAGGGTTCTCAGAACCATCCTCCAGTCTTCAGCCGCTCGCCTCTGTTCTCCATTGGTCTCAGCTCGACCTGATAGCGTGGTCTCTCGCAGATACGCCGGAGAGCCTCACCCGTGCGCCGCCATCTCCGTTGGGCGCTAAGCCACCGATTTTTCATTTTTTGAAGACAACTACAGTCCGAACCGATGAACGGAATTACCCTAGATTTGGCAGAAAGCTAGATGTTGGCCCAGTAAGCGTGCTTTTTGTGATTTGGTGTAAATCTGTTCAGTAGTTGCAGGGATATTTAAGGTTAAAAAATATAGATTTCTGATAACCCAAAAACCTACTGAAATATAACTGAAATTTGATTGGCTGCCAACACTTCAACCAGGAAGTGTTAACAGCCATCTTGGGGGATGTTTGAACCAAGACTCACAAAAAATGTAAATAAAAGAAAAGGGGTCAGGGTAGAAATAGGCAAGGTGCCGGGGGCTTTTTTTTATAATGGAGGGGGGTCCACAGGTCCCCCTTTTGGGTCTCAATATTGCCCCGGGGACACCACCTCCCCGGGTTTTCTTTAAAAAAAAGAATTAAAGCTGTACGGGCCTCCCTGTTGCCCTGGGGACCACCATTTCCACGGGGCTTATAGTTTTATAAACAGGGGCCCTTAGACACCCATAAGCCCCAGAGACTGCCACCTCCCTGGGTCTTCATATATAAACAAAGCAGGGGGCCACATGGAACCCCCTTAACCCCCTGGGGCTGCCACCTCCCGGGTTTTCATTTTATAAAATGCAGGGGCAGCGCGGACCCCCCAAACCCTGGGGACCTTCACCTCTCTGGGGCTTCTCTATGAACAAAGCGGGGGCCACGTGGACCCCCATAGCCTTGAGGGGTCGCCATCCCCTGGGGGCTTCAATTTACATAATGCAGGGGGGCAAGGACCCTCCCCGGCCCTGGGGACCACCATATCCCTGGGGCAAAATCACACAATGGAGGGGGCATGGCCTCTGAAGACCTCTAAGCAATCACGCTGTCTGGGACTTACTGGAGGTAACAGGAGGAGTTGTTGGCCACCAAGGATGCCCTTGTGGGCAAACTACTCCTCATGTTAGCTTTAGTAAGTTCCACACTATGGGATTGCTGAGAGGTCTTCGTGGCCTGCCTCCTTTCTCAACCACTCTGCAAACACGCCTCCTGGCACACTACTAGTTGGAGCATGAAGTCCCCTTGGCTGCTGAGGGTCCTTGGGGCAAATAACTCTTCCAGTTACCTCCAGTAAGTCCCACACAGCAGGATTGCTAACAGGTGTTCGGAGGCCACTCCCCTTTTCTCCACCACTCTGCAAATACTTCTCCTGGCACGCTACTGGTTGGAGAATAAAATCCTCTTGTACGCTGAGGGACCTTGGGGTCCAAGAAGCCCTCTTGCAGCTTTCTGTAAGTCCTACACAGTGGGATTCCTGGGAGCTGGTCAGAAGCCCCGCCCCTTTTCTCCACCACTCTGCAAATGCCATTACTACTTAAAAAAACATAGAAATTCACTGAAAAAAAAGGTAACAGGGATGTTACAGTTAAGAATTAGCATTAAAAAAAACTTAGAAATTCACTGAAAAAAACCAAAGGTTACAAGGACGTTATAGTTAGGAAATAGAATGAAAAAAACCTTAGAAATTCACTGAAAAAAACAGAGCTTACAGGCACGTTATAGTTAGGCTCAAATGTCACTTGTACAAAACCAGTGAAATTCAACAGTTACAGTTAGCTGAGCTAAATATAAATTGCGCCCCCGCAATGCACTGCTTATGACCTCACATATTACATCACTCATGACATGGTCAGTGACATCACTCATAACATCACCCATGACATCACCCGGTGACTGTGAGTATTTTTTTTTTAAAGTTTATGAACGTTAAATATATATACCAACGTGTATGAGGGCCTGTATGGATGATTCAGTGGGTTCATGACTGACTGTATAAGTGAGTGATCTGGTGTCTCAGTGAATGTATGGGTGAGTGACTGGTAGTGTGAATTTCTGTATCAGTCTGTCAGTTGGTGTCTAAGTGGCTGCATGGGTGTGTGAGTGGCTACGTGAGTGGCTGTATTGGTGAGTGATTGGTTGTCTGAGTACCAGTATGGTTGTCTGAGTGTCTGTGTGGGTGGGTGAGAAGGTGTGTGACTGCGTGTATGGATGAGTGAGTGGGTGGTTCAGTGGCTGTATGGGTTAGTGAGTGGGTGTGTGAGGGGCTGTATTAGTGAGTGTATGTATGGCTGTATGGGTGAGTAACTAGATGTGTCAGTGGTATATGGGTGAGTAACTGGGTATGTGTAAAGCAGTAAACATGAGTGATGGGATATATGAGTGACTGTAAGGGTAAGTGAGTGAATGTGAGAGCAGCCATATGGGTGAGTGTGTGCTTGTGTCAGTGACTATACAGGTAAACAGGAGCAAACATCAAGTCCGCTAACTATAACTGGTGAATTTTCATGTTTTTTGTTTGTTCAAAATGTTAATGTTGTCACTGACAAATTCACCCACTGTAATCATTTTTTGTGAATATATATATATATATATATATATTACCTACTGGCGGTCGCCAGTAGGTAGTTATAGTTAGGACCTTGTTTCTATTCAACAAGCGTTTTTTCTTTTGCCAATATCTTTGGCGCCGTTTAACGAATCTTCACGACATTTTCAAAACTAATGACCCGCTCCGGTCAGCTCCTGACTTGAAAGTTTCGAGGTGATTCGTCAAGCGGGGGCCGAGAAAAAAGGGGGGTCCCAAAACGCATTTTCCCCATGTTAATTTCCCTAGGAAACTTTAGACACGGCTACAGCCCGAACTGCTGAACGGAATTACACCAAATTTGGCAAAAAGGTAGGCCTGGGTGTAGTTCGCGTAGTTGCACTACGCGAAGCTACACGAAGACGTTAAAGCGCTACGCGAGCTACGCGTAGCTACGCGAGCATGCGTAGTTGCTTGTCGCGCCCGTTCGCGATTCGTTGTTCTTCTTCGGGAACGTGTTGTGCGTGTTTGGGACGCTGTTTGCGTGCTCGGGGGATAGTATCTCGCGAACTTGCCCATGCGGTCGCCTATGGGCGCGACCATCTTGTTTTTCACTTGTCCCGCCCGTTCGCGATGCCTTATTTCCTGTTCCTTGTCACGTATAGCGTGCTTGCGATGCGCATTTCATGTTCGGGAACGCGTCGTACGTGTTCGCGACGCTTTTTGCGTGCTCGGGGAGAAATATCGCGCAAACTTACCCACGCGGTCGCGATGGGCGCGGCCATCTTGTTTTTCACTCTATGCTATGGTTCTGGGCCTGCTTTTCTATCCTCCCTCAATCTTTGCAATCCTTAGTTTTTTACACTGTTTTTCAATTTTTTTATTTATTATCTTTTTCTCTCTGTGCCTAAGTCTATATTTTGCATTTATTTCTACTTTTTACTGTGTTTTTTAACTTTTCTACTGTTTTATATTACTTCCTTCTTTAAGCTCCTACTTCTTCCCCTAACTTTATTTTTTCCTTCTAACTTTTCTTTTCCGCCTCCTCCCACACACCCCAGAACTATGGCGAAGGGTAGCAGCACTACCGGCTCCAAGGGCAAGGCGCGTGCACCCAAGAGCCACCTGCCTTGCGGCAGACTGCGCCCTGCAGGGTGCAAGCCCGGCAGCTTTTAGCGAGGCGGAGGTGGCCGCCCTTGTTTTTTGGGCAGCGCCACCTCCCTTGACCTTGGCAGCAGGTGGCAGGCCAGGCTCCGGGTACCCTACCCAGGAGCGTCACCGCCGGTGGGCGAAGGTGCGCCGGGCAGTGTTTCGCTGCTCAGGGGTCCGGCGCACCCATAACCAGCTGGCCCACCGGTGGTCAGACATCCTGGACCGGGAGCAGGACCTGTTGGACCTGCTAGGTGTCGAGGTCGTGGGGCTTGGTGAGTAGCTAATATATATAGTAGTATAAGTATTGTGTATAATTTTTTTACGAATAACAAGAATACTGCTGCTTACATTGCAGGTAAATTACGTTTCAAAATCTTCTGTGATTGTAGGACACAGGTGCTCGGCGCTACTCTTACTTGTTTGCAACTTTGCGCTCGCTTGGGCTGATTATTATGTAAGAGTTTACTTTAGAGAACTTAAGTTAGGTAATGCTATTGCTAGAGAGACTCTAGTCCTTCCTTTGTCCTCCTGTCAAATAGTGGTGGATGGATTGATACTAGGTTTAGTTAGTATTAGTTGATAATTTTTTAGCGGTCTGCCTGACGCATCCTCTGTCACTGAGTGCTGCTTACCCCAGTCCTTAGTAGAACCTTTTGTAGTTTGTTTAGTGAGTGGTAGGCTTAGCAGTGTCAGTCAGTAGCAGAACATCAGACGCAACCAACCAACAATTTGGTGTATGCACAAATTTATGCATGTGTCCTCCATCTCATCTATGCATTTTTGAGGCTAAAAAAATGGAAATGCAGACTTAGTGAACAATTGGCCCGTCTGGAATAGGTGGGCTAGGTCAGGTGGTACTTAGGCTTAGTTAGTGTTCTGGATTCGAATCAATCAGAATGGAACACTGGATTAGTGTTCATAAATAAGTAGACGGTCCGTGAATCCCGCAAGCCAGTAGTCGATCGGATTAGATAGGTCAATTTTATTGCAATTATTGTTTCCTAAAACGTTTTTGAGCGTTTTTAAATAATTTATTTGTTTCACAGCTACCATTAATGTTTGTCTCTTTCTTTATTATATCTTACATGATCACTGATCTGCAGCACCCAGGGGCAAGAAGACGGGGTCCGAGTCGGCGGGACAACCAGAGGACCGCTCCTCTACCGAGGGCCCTGCTGCTGGCCCCAGTAAGTCCTCCAGTAGTTAATATTAACAATTATATTTCCCTAACTTTTACTGCACCTTATTTTTTCCAAACTATTAATTCTGGTTCCACTTCCTAATTCTATTTTTTACAAAAGCTTCTTTGATCTTGACTTGACTATCTGTTTCTAAATTCTGGTTATCCCTGCCTCTAAGTTCTAACTGCCTCTGCTATGACTCTCTGTACTACTACTATTAGTCTGTCTGTAGCTAAGCTTGCCCAGTTTGCCACTCTTTATTTTACGGTTTTGAATAAAACTCAGATTGACCAATAGCTCTAGCCACTGAGTCCAGTCCTTTGGGTTGTCCTCTTCTAGTCTTCTTAATCTTGAGGCTTTGACAATTACCACCAACAAAATGCCCAACCAGATATTTGACTATTTTTGATAGGATATAGTACATACTACTACTGTTGTGGGGATTCTGCACAGCCACGTACAGAACTATGCACAAGAAAATCGGATGTTGGTGATGGGAGGTTGGACCTTCCTCACACCTCAGTCAGAAGTGAACCCACAATCCCCTGACCGACTAGCTATAGTGTCTTATTAGGTCCCCGAACCCCCACCCGAAGATACCCAATGATTACACAACCCAGAACATAACACCCTTTCGCTCACTCACTCGTGTAAGTCCACCACCACACCAAATACCACAGAGTCTATGTGTAAGTTCAAAAGGTTTATTTTCAACTAACAAGCTCTGTATGTTGTTCTATAAAATTCAGTGTACTACAGCCAGCTCCAACAGCAAAATGCATAAGATTAAAACAATAAACATTGTTACAAGTGCATGATAGAAGACAAAAGATCTGTGCGAATTCTGGGAGACCCCTCACCGTAGAACGTAGAAGTACTGGTTACATGCATCATTCATAAGCTCTGCAAATCTCTGGTTCGTAGAAGGGAATCTTCTGCCTGTTATGAGAAAAATGGTGCGTGTTAGATAGTAAAATGCAAGCATTTCTCAGTCATGCCAAAAAGTGTAACATGTTACTTATGGCTAAGCAATACGGATTAACCGAACTCCATAACAAAGTGGCTTGTTTTTCGACCTCTTGTACGCAACGCTCAGACAGTAGCTGTATGAGCTCATGTGGGCTCAAAAAGGCGTCTTACTGCACAGCAAGCTGCGAGGTAACATGCGCAAAAGACATGAAGCGAAAAATGGTTGCATGGCTCAGGCTAACTTTGCAAAGAGTAGAGTAGACTATAATAATGACCCTAGGGACCATAACACTACTAGTGTCTACTGACTCTACTCTAGTACCCGATTTGGACTAGTGATGTATGTTGTATATGTATGTATTAACTTTTTTCAATCTTGCTAGTGAAAACGAATAAATAGGGGAGGTGTACAGGCATCTAAAAATGTGTCATGTTTTTCTAGGCGTACTACCGACCACCAGTGCCGGCGGGGCCAGCGGCGATGGCGATGCGGCCATTCCGGAGGGGGCAGGAGATGCAGCACCTGCAGGCGCTACAGGGGGTGAGCCAGCAGCAGTGGCGGGCGGTGGTAAGTTATATTCATTACTTATTGACATTGCACTAGCTGGAAGGGTGTTCACTTCACTCACTGTACTTTTGAGACTTATTAAGTATGAAGTTGTAGTGAACATTATACAACGGTTGAAGAAGACACCCTTTACTTAGCATTAGCAATGCATTAGCAATAGCATTAGCAGCGTGAGTTGAGTAACCAATGGCCTCTTCTATCTGACTCCAACTCAGCTGTGAAAGTTTTATGGAGAAGACTAAAAGTCAGCTCAGATGACCTTGATGGATGTGTTGAACAAAAAGGGAAAGAAGGGTGGAAGGAGGAAGGACGGGCGAGATGTAATATGACTGGCAGAGAAGGATACATTGGAAGCATGCATAGGTGGCTGATAGGAATCAGATGCATGTGTTGTTGAAGGATGGGTGGAAGGTGAAAGAAGAATGGATGCCTGCCTGGGTGGGCGACACAGTATGGGTGGATACTGGGGATAGCAAGAATCATCAGCGGTGTTTGGGTGAAACTCAAAGCCAAGGCAAGCAAGGAAGGAGTGGACGCATGGGTGGTTGTTGGTGAAACAAACTAAGGTTTGTGGAGAGATTAAGAAGAATGATAGACATTTACTTAGAATGGATGGATGCCTGTATGTATTTATCATAGACAGCATAGGTGGAGACTGTCACGGGATGCAGAGTCTTAGTTTGAAGGGAATGTAAAAGAAACCGCGCCAGAGTAGCAAAGCCGAGGGGAATAATACAAGTTGTATTTTCAGAATACAGTTGACTCACAGTAGTTTGCAAGCACATCATATATATTGTGTATAGTTAGTTATCAAGCGCCTTCCTCCGACTCCGAGGACCACTCCCTACCTATGTTAATTTATTTTCGAATGTGTCAGCCAGCCTGCAAAGGGTGGCCTATCTGTTGGTTACACAGTCAATCAAAACAAAGTACCTTATGCAGTAGCAGTCGGTGGTGGGAGTGCTGCCGGGCGGTGATGTGGGGAGGGGGAGGGGCAGGGTGGGGGGTAGTAAACAATGGATTACGGGCAAATACAGGTAACTAAACATAAAAATAAATAAAGCAAATTTCATTGTGCGCACTGCACCGCCAAATGCGATGCAGTGCGTGCAACGAAATTAGTTTTATTTATTTATATGTTTACTTACCTGTAATTGGCTGTAATCCATAGTTTACTACCCCCTACCCTGCCCCTCCCCACGTCACCGCCCGGCAGCACTCCCACCACCGACCGCTACTGACCTTATGTCGTCGTCCCATATATAAGCAATGATCATTGGATCAGATAAATAATCTGAGTTTTTGTAGGAGCCAGGGCACTGTGAAAGTGAAATTGAGCAATTGCCCTTCATGTAACAGAGAGAGTATGGCTAGTGCCACCCGTAATAGAAAAATACGAGCTTCCCCACCTGCAGACAGTAGTAAATAAAACTAACGTGAGTCTGCGTCATGACTCATATGTTTGTCTTGGGTGCAAGCTTAGCTGACTGAGCTGGCATGCCGGCTACAACCAGGTTATGTAATTTCGCTAAACTAGAGATAAGAAGAAGACTGGTGTACTGTGTACTGGAATCCATAGTGCTAGTATAATACCTGAAACTCCCACAAATGTTAGAGGCCGAGGAAGTGGGAGGATAGATTATTACCACAAATGTTATGTACTGTGCTTCTTGCTAGTGCTACTGTGCCACTATGTGTTGAATGAATTTTGTGTTACTGTTTTGTTAAGAGTATTGGTTACAACAATATTCTTTTTCTTTCTTGATATAGATCCTCCTTCCCAAGAAAAACCGTCACGGAAGGAGTTGGCAACCAGGGCCCGGCACCGGAAACTGGAGGCCATCTGCGAAGAGTACCGGCGGCTGGTGGCTCAGGCGGAGGAGGAGGAGGAGGCGGCAGCAGCTGCAGCCTCCTCCGATGCCCCGGGCCCCAGCCAGGCCCCACCTCCAGTGGTACGGCGCCGCGGTCAGGCAGCCGCCCGCCGCCGCAATTCATTAACAGCCAGCACTGCTGCCCCCCATCCTGGATGCCACTGCAGGGCATTTTGCCGCCAGATGCTCCTCCGGATTTCACGCCTAGAAGAGCAACTAGAGAAGCGGGTCAAGATCCTGGTGGACAAACACCTGAAAGCCCGCCGAATATAAGAACTATAGGACCCCGTTGGATTGCCCCTTTTTATTCCTTTTGTTGGTGGGTGGGAATTGGGCGTTGGGGTTTCTGGACATTGTTTGGACTTTTGGTTTTGGACATTGGTTGGGGTTAGGGAGAGGGGTGGGTCAGGTGTGGGATAGTTTATTTTTGTTAGGGTAATAAATTATATTTATACTTAAACATACGATGTTAATGTTTTGTGGGGGGTTACTGTTTTACGAATTTACGTCACATGGTTTCCTTGCTGCTGCAGGGCCGCAGCCAGTGTTTGATTTAAATAATCTGCCGATTATGTAACACAAACAGATAGATGCGGTACCCCTCACTGAGTTATTTGTCCTACTAGTACTGTCAGTCTCTCCTCCTAGTCCATTATACCTCCCACCAAACTTATCTTACCTGTGATTGATGATGATTAAGTTCGGCACAGCGATCGCTGCATGGTTTCCCAAGAGAATGGAGAAGATGCCATGGTTGTGGTGGTAGTAGTAGACACTGGCAGTAGCATTTGCAAAAAAATAAAAAGAGACAGTCACTTGCCTGAGAGCGACTGTGGGAGGAGTAGTAGAACGAAGTAAAGTACAGTACAGAAGAAGACTGCCAAACAAACAATATTGCAACTGCTAAAGTAAAATAAAACATAATGGTGGCGGGGACAGCCTAGTACAAGAAGTTACAAACTGTAGTTGTGTCGAGTGAGTCACTTAACTTAACACAATCGTAATTCGTAACCTTTACTGCTGTGTGGTAGGATGTTGACGATGAATCCAATCAATGCCGGCAATTAATTATGATGTATTAGGTCCCTTTGGGAAAAAAATTGGCTTGCACATAGACTGAGCATGGGTGGGCAAGCAGAAGAAGATCCTCGCCCTGCCTTGAAATTGAATTAGTGTTGCTTTCACCACATCTGCCCCAGCAAGCGTGTGATCAATTGGTGTACATTTAATGTAGTCACATCACACCTCAATATAAATCACAGCCTGGGGGAAGAGGGTTAGGGTTTGATGAATGGATGGGAAGGGGGTTTGGGGAAAGGTTTGACAAAGAAAAACAGTACGCATGGACACAACAAAAGCAAAGCACAATCTTGGCAGATGACCATGATCTTATCCAATAAATCTATAAAGGGAGAAAAAGGAAATGCATGCATGATGATGACGATAACTTGATGGTTAATGAGTAGTACTTGACTACTACTAGACAATTAGACAGTACAGGGCAGCAGTATATTCTATGCAATTTGCCTTGTCTGTATGCCCTCAGAGAGACCCAAATTACATGTTGTACCGGGCTTACTTTTAAAGATAGCAAAGAAAATTAAAAAATAGTTGTAGGGATCAATTAGCAAACAAACAACAACACAACACACAGTCGTAATGATTGAAGAGAAAAAAGGAATCAAATGAATTAAAAGACGAATGATGAATGATATTAAAGTTACTGTATTATCCTGGTCAAATTGTGGAGTTGAATCTCGTCATTCCTCTTGGTCCTATCTTCCATGGACGCTCCGCACATCAATCTTGGGTGCCACTGCCTGCCTGATGCGGATTGGTAAGGTAAGTGTGAGTTGTTTCTCCCAGTATAGCACAGGGTAAAGGCCGGCCTGTAAGTGTAGATGGAAAAACAAAAGGGGTATTGAAAAATCAATGAATAAAAAAAAAAGCATCAATTACGGTGGAGTCCAAGAAGAGAAGAGAGAACACTTTCAGACTGAGGCGGCTTGGATACATCGTGTCTATTCTGTTTACAGCATTAAGCTACAACAACAACAGGACAGAACAGGCCCACAGCACCAGCCCGTGACCCAACCTCCATGTACCTTAAATTTTGACAGAGCCAGACAAAAGGCATGTACAGCAACCTAGCATTTTCAAAATTGAGTGACTAAATCAATGCGCCGCTGTCAGTCATATGACTACACTCGACTCCACCACTACATGGACATGTAGGTCTGCTGTGTTTACTTTCTTGTTGAATTGTTGTGTTTACCTTTATGCCACTTCATGAAACGCAGTTATTCCATCAATCATCTCTGATCCAACTGACTGACTGCGTGCAAAGGTAGTATGGTCATCATCATGGTGTGGTACGTGTTGTCCAACTCCAACTCAGTCTGTAGTGACTAGTCTCCGATTAAGTCCATATTCCATATTAAAAATTGCAACGGATATTGGCCTGCACCTGCAGTAGTAGGAGTACAATTTGGTTATTAAACAACAAGAAGGGAAACATTGACTGTCACTTGAGTCACTTTCACTTTGTAGATTAACTAGTACAGTTCGACTTCATGCACAACATCAACACAACAAACAACAGCAATCGCTCAGAGTCAGCAAGCATCCAATGCATGCCATCATTACCTGTCTTGCTCTTCTCTTTGGCTGTCAGATCATCAGATGCCTAGTTCTGACAGGTGTGTGGTTTTTTAACGAGGCAGTGGCCTCATTATTACTCCACATTCATTTTGAGTGTTGGTAGTCGCTGTTTCGGTTTGCGTCTAATTCATCTGTGGCACTTTGTCGCAGTTTAAGTTGGTTCACATGGTCAGCGCTGTGATGGGCCACGCCCTGGGTAGCGGTCATTGCTGGTCAATTGAGTTTGCAGAAATGTCAGCAAGTTTCTTCGAAGAGTCTTGTCTTTCTCTGCCAAGTACCTTCTGTCCTGACAGTGATGAGCTTTGGATGCCTGCCGAGGCTGTAGCCTTCTGACAGTGATGGGTTTACTTTTGGATGCCTGCCCAAGTTCTGACAGTGAAGAGTTGTGGATGCCTGCAGAGGCAATAGCCTTCGGCCAGTGATGAGTTTCGGCTCGGAAACAAAACGGAGGATAGCTATAGTCACATTTCACTTCTTATGGAGGGACTGTTAGAGGCAACATTTCTTGTACTCCAATGTCTGGCTTGATGGAAATGTAATTAGGGCGAGTCAGGAAGATGGAGCAGGACTCTGAGGAGTGGACAGTAAATGCACAGACGTGCAACTCCAATAGGGAAATAAAAATAGAAGACGGTGGTGATGGATTTGTTGTGATTTGAACCAGCAAGACAGATACACAGACAAATAAAGGAAGGAAGAAAGTAACAATTTGAAAGCCTAGTTGTCAGGGAAGAGGAGCTCGTCCTCAAACTCTGGTGGTTGGGACAGAAGTAGGTCCTGTAACCCACTACTTACGTCATCACTGGAGGGCGCTCCCGTTATCTCTGCTGGGACGAGCAGCTCCATGGAGTGATGGGCAGGATCGACACGATCCAAGAAGCAGTGGTGGTTGTGTCTCTAGATGCCACTATGGCATTTGACACCGTCGAATGGGCGTATCTCTTCGCGGTCCTGAAAAAGCTAGGCTTCGGACCCGAATTCATTGGGTGGGTGCGGCTGTTGTATAGCGAGCCCTTGGCTCAGGTTGTGGTAAACAACAAAATGTCTGAAGTGTTTGAGTTGAGCCGTGGGACATGTCAGGGCTGTCCGTTGTCCCCGAAATCATCGCTTCTCAACACCATTAACATATTCACAAACTTCGGGAAGAACTCTGGTTACAGGATCAACTGGGCCAAGTCGGTGATCTATGTCCTCAACGGTGAGCCCCCAATCCCCATAAAGGGCTGTCCTATTCAGGTGGCCCGAGACGGCTTCCGATACCTGGGTGTTTATATCACTGATGACCCAAAGACAAGATATGCACGAAACCTGCTCCCCCCTCTCCAGCGCTTGAAATGGGATGTAGCTCACTGGAGGGCGCTCCCGTTATCTCTGCTGGGACGAGCAGCACTTTTTAAAATGATGGCTTTGCCCCGTTTCCTGTATGCCTTGCAGAACCACCCGGACCCAATTCCAGCTCGTTACTTTAAAAACATTGAGAGCCTTCAGAGAGAACTGCTCTGGGAAGGCAGGCCCCGCATTGCTTTACAAAAACGGGTACTCTCATGGTACGATGGGGGGATCGCTCTCCCTGATATAAAAAGATACTACTGGGCTGCTCACTTAGCAGCAATTAACTAATGCACGTATCGGTGCTGGGATGTCCCCGGATATAGAATGGACAAATGGCAACTTCCTGGGGGTAACTTTAACAGAACCATCTACTCTTATGCTAAAAAGATCCCACTCACTGGGCCTACCCAGCACGCAGTACACGTCTGGAGAGCAGCGAACAAAAGTTTGGGGTGGGACCGGAGGCTCACACAGGCAACGCCATTGTGGGATGCTGAGCAACTGGGAACTCTGCGGACCTCCAAAGGGTTTATAAACTGGGATTTGATTGGGATCTCAAGGATTGGGGACCTATGGCAGAAGGGGGCAGTGCTGTCCTTTGCCGCCCTGCAAAAAGAGTATGAATTAGCCGACTCAGAATATTTCCGATATTTGCAGGTGCGGCATGCACTAATGTCAAACTTGCCCGAAGGGGAATCCCCCCCGGAATCGTCGCTGTTGGACGACAGGTTGTTAGATGGCTACATGCCCACAAAAGCGATCTCCCTCACATACAAGAAACTAATAAACAACACCTCCGATCCACTTGTCCAGATCAGGGGGCGGTGGGAGAGAGACGGGTTAGAACTTGACGATGAAGAATGGCAGGAGGCGTTGTCGTCCCCGAGAGAAGTCGCAATCTCCTCCAGACTCCGCCTCGTTCAGTTGAAGATCCTACATAGGGTTTATGTGTCGGGGACCAGGCTTGTTAGCATGGGGAGAGTTCTGATGGGATGTGCAGGAGTCAATGTGGTCAAGAGGGTACTTTCTTACACATAATATGGGAATGTGTCATTATCCAGCGTTATTGGAAGGGGATACACGAGTGTATGATCGAGGTGCTTGAGGTGAGACTCCTGCCTGAAGCCAAACGATGTCTGTTAAACGTCTGGGAGCCTACCGATGTGAATAACAGGGGGAAAACTTGGGTCACATTGGGTCTGATGGTAGCTAAGAGGAATATTGCCCGACTGTGGGGGTCTGGAGTGTTGCCTACATTGGCCTCTTGGAAGGCAGACATGGACTGGTGCATGTTGAGGGAAAAAACTGTGTATGTTGCACGGGGTTGCCCCAAAAAGTGGACAGCAATTTGGGACAAATTAAATGTATATAGAGGAAATATTTGCGTCCCACCCACCGCTCCTCCCCTGGAAGAACCTTTCACACCCTGAGTTCCTGCCTCCTTAACCTATTGTTTTGAATTGTCAGAGTAATGCTGTCTATTTATGTCTGACACAATATCTGTCCTGTAACAAAATGCCATTCTCTTTATGTTCAATTAAAGAATTATAAAAAAAAAAAAAAAAAACATGATTGGAGATTAAAAGTTAAAAGGGAATGTGGCGAAGGAAGACAACGAGGCCAACGCAGACAGAGGAGACTGAGTACAAACACATGCACTAGTATGGAGTGCGGAGAAGAAAGTAAAAAAAAAAAGTACCTCAGAAGCACACTGCCAGTGGAAGGACACTGGCTGCCAACCCCCAGCTGGAAACTGTACTTGGTCCAAGCTCCAAGGAACAGCTGAGAAAAGAGGAAATAAAACTTGATGACGTGACCCTGATGTTGCTAACAAATGGAAGCAAGGAAATGAGTGACTGAGAAGCCTATGAATAGGCAGGCTGTCAATCTGTTTAAGATATTTTTTTTAATTTCAAGAGAATTCGCAAGTACAGCACAAGCCCAAAGCAGGTGAAACCTAAAATCATCCAGAACAGCAGCAGAAAGTCTGTGGGTCTTGCACTGCTGCTAGGGAAGAGTACAGTCTAATACACTGGGGCAGAGGCACAGCTCCTCTGATGGATGAGTGGATAAAAGACCTGGTCACTTGCAAGGTGCAATCTGAAACATCCAGAACATTAGTGTCAGGGACACTGAGACTAAAGAAAATTTGGGACCCCCTATGGAAACACCTGGCTGTGAAGGATCTCAGCCAGTGAGCAGCTGAGATGGACTGAGTGACACTGTGCTTCAGAGACACATAAATCTTATGAGATTATGGCAGACTGAGTCTTTCTCCCAGAGTATCATATTTGTGAAATGTGCCAGTTGTCTTTTCTTAATTTGATGAGTCATTGTGCAGTGCCGCTTCACATGACCTGTACCGGCTTCATTTATAACTGGCTATAAGATAAATTCAGGTTTAAAAAAACAGAGGGGCTGCTGGCCGGGGCACCGCACAAACCCAGGTTTCTTGAGTAGCTGTCCCTAAGCAGATGGTACAGAGGCCGTGGAGAAGAATAAGGGGTAGGAGCTAAATGCCATCCACAGTGGGAAGAGCAGAGGGCAAGGGCATATCTGCTCTGGCAGGAGAGGACCCTAAGATTGTCCCTGGTAAGGCCACTTCTGGCCTGGAGGTGCTGCCTGCACGGTTACAGTGAAAGGAGACTGAGCACCTGAACAAGACAAACTCCTGTAAGACACAGACAGAATGTGTCCTTGATCTGAACTGTTTCCACTCTTGAGGTTGTATCCACCCAGCACATGCTCAGTCTCAAGATGCAGACCCTGAGATGCCAAAAGTGTATAAATGTGGCACCCCAAGGCACCATCCTCAGAACACTAATGTACACTTTTAGGGCAACCACAATGGTGCCAAGGTCAGCTACAACAAGTTCAGAAGCCAGAAAGTGACAAAGTCCCACTTCAGAAAGGGACTTTGTCACTTTTTTTTAGAAGAAAACTTCTCCATGAGAGGGTCGCCTCTGAAATTGTAGCAGCAGCCGGGGGAAACTAAAGGCTGGAAAGCTGAAGTAGGTGGGTTCCACTGGCAATCTGGAGCTTTAAAGATTTCTCGCATGACATTTTCTAGGTCCCAACACAGATTAGGACTTAGGGCCTAATTTAGATCTTGGCGGATGTTTTACTACATCACAACAGTGACAGACATCCCGTCCGCAGAATATAAATCCCACAGATATAATGGGATTTATATTTCGGCAGGTGGGATATCTTTCACCATTGTGAGGGAGTAACCCATCTGCCAAGATCTAAATCAGGCCCAGTGTCATTTTTTTGGTGGTGTGGGTGACCTTGGAGCAGCAAGCTGAAATTCAATCTAGCATTGTGGAATTGCCAGATAGATACTTTTTTCAGGGGGTCCCGCTGAAGCTCTGGAGGAAAATGTGATGTGGTCACATTTTGGCCAAAACAGGTGCGCCACCGTTTTACATGTTCACTTTTTAAAGTTGCCATCTTTTCTTAAACACTGACAGTTGACACACATTTGCTTGCGTGCCTGTGCAGATAATTTTTTCTGAAATGGCATTGCTTACATTTACACTTCTTCATAAGCATGTTATTGAGTGCCTTGAACATTCTGGACAAGGTCTAAGTTTACAAATCTAAATGCGTTTGTTGTAATTGTGCACTCGGTGACTGAGCTATCATGAAATAATCAACAATAGCAGCCTGACTAGGGCTTCAGCATGATTACATGAGTAGAGTTTATTATATAAACAACATCAGTCATTTGTTAAGGCAGAGGAGCATTTCACTAACACTGTTGAGGTCACCCCATGCCGGAATTCCAGCTCAGCTGATTGCTGTTTACCTCCTGTGGGGGATGATGTCCAGCTCTCCACCAAAATGGGCTCCCTGATGACACTTATCCATAGGTAACTGGGGAGTTTGATCACTCTACAGGGATTCTGGCAGATTCAACCACCCTAGCACACTAGGATATATAGCCCTAGGTAGGAGCACAAAATATAAGTGTTTATCTGCGAGCATATATCCTATGTAACAGCACAATGGTTGAATTGTTCATTTCCTTTACCATTCTTGTGATGCTGATTACTTTGCTTTGTTTCCTTCTATTAATAATTGCAGTGCACGTTCCACCTGTTACCGTGTCAGGTTAGGGGTACAGATGGTGCACTGTGAGCTAGCAGGACTGAGGCCAACATATCCTGATGGTGTGAGTAGAATCAGTCTTGCACAGTTTTGACGTTTATGTTGTCCAACAAACACAGTTTTTCTGAGAAAGTATGAGCTGTACTACAAAAAGTTTTCAAATGTTTCCAAACTTTCTTCTGGTGCCCAAAACAACCACAGGAGTACACTTCTAAAGACTCAGTGCCTCAAGGGAAGGCAGAGAGACTCAAAGGGAGTCAGTCAGAGGCAAACAACAAAGTCCAGTCCAAGTCCAGTTGCTGCTAGTCAGTTGGGCACTTCGGGGAAAAGGCCTCTTGCAGCTTGTTGTGCCCCATAGCCACACAGGAAATCTCCAACTGACCCTTGGAGTCCAGTTCTATGTCCTGAGTACAAAGGGGAGCAGTATTGGCCCCCCCAGGGAGACTCTCGGGTCAGAGACAACAGGTCCAGTCCTCTTCTATCATCTGCAGGTCCATAGAGTGCTCTGAGGATAGCAACGTGGGGTGGCACATTTATGCTCGAAAACAGCTAGTGGGTGACTCCTGGCTCTTCCCCAACCAAAAATGGTAAAAGTTCCCAGGAGCAAACCAACTCACTTTTTAGAGCAGTGCCTGCCTGCCCTATTGCAAATAATCCCAAAGTACACCTTATTCCAAAAATCCAGGATAGCAAAATAGTTCTCCACCTGTGCTGAGCCTATGTTCCCATTCGGAGGTGTGGCCAGGGTAATGAGCAATCCCTTCCACTGTGGCCACTTGAAACCTGTTCTGGTGTAGCTACCAGTTACAAAAATGCAAAAACCATGGTAAAAAAAATATCTTCTTTTACAACTTTGCTTGTTCCTGAAAACTGGTAAGAGGATATTTTAGCATAACATCCATTTTGTTGATGCCATTTTTAGGGGAAAAAACATATGTTTACTTGCGTAGCACTTTTCCCATTTTTCAAACAAATATATACATTTTGCTTTATTTTTACTATTTTCTCAGTTCACTCCAGGGTAATCTACAAACCCTGGATATCTGTAAAATCCCCAAGATGTGGGGCAAAAAGGAAACACATTTGGCCTTGATAACATTTGTGGGGAAAACATTATGAAGTCCTATGCACAAAGTATCCCAACAATCAAAAGGGGCTCAGCTCTGAACGTGGATAAGCCCAGCTGTGGCCTGTGCAGGTAGAGCGGTGGGGCCAGGTGGGGGGGATTTAGACAGACGACGATGAGGGAAACTTAATTATTTATTTAATTTTCCCTCGTGGTGGTCTGTCGAATCCCCCCCCCCACACCCGACCCCACAGCTCTTACCTACACGGGCCGCAGCTAGATAAGCCTTATGTTTATTCTTGTGGGATGAAAACCCTTCTGATATAGGAAATGTTTAAACCTGCTCTTAGAACAATGCTTTTTGAAGTACTTCCATGTTATAAGAGAAAAAATATAAAATATCTGTTTTCCGGACTTTGCCTTCTACGGAGGATCTATTGGTCTCATAACTAGGTTCTGAAGATAGCTTATCAGGTACAATGCTGATGTGTATGTATTTTGGACATCTTGGAGTCCTGAAAAGGTAGTAAGAAGACTTCCTGAACCCTTATGGTATTCAAAGATAGATTCTAAAGGTAATGACAGCTAATGAGATTCTAGTTAGCTTGCAACTGCTAGTCAAAATGATAGACATCATTGTGGTGAATATTATTCAAGGCAACGACCTGAAACCTAATTCAGTTTAGCTTAAGAAATCCCATTTGTTCTGATTTGAACTGCAAAGTCAGTATTTATTTGTTTTAATATTCTATTGAGTCTATTGAAGCATCTTGGATTCAACCACTATCGGGAAAGCCCTCCCAGTTAGTATGCTTAATCTGAGGGAGGCTTTAACCTAAATGTTTTGGTGGGCTCTGCTACCAGCGGCTATATCCTTTGAGCTCTGTATCTAACTCTGAGTCCTTATCTAGATGAGTCTACACATAAAGAAGAGATCACCTAGAACCTGGACTCTGAAATAAAAGTCTCCTTACCTTTTTCTTCTCAATGAAGTCTCAGAACTATAAAATAGCACACATGCCAAAGATATTTGCCCATTTGTGTTCCAGATTCTTCAAGGATCTTGTTGAAAAAAGGAAAATAAATCACAAATAAATCACAAGCACCTGCAGAATTCTGACTGAAATCACTCCTCACTAAACTGACGCAGATCATCTTCAAGAAATGGGACACAGAGGAGTCTCATTCCATTAGAACAATCACCTTCGATTGCCCTAGAGCGAGTTTTAACATGAATGGCAAGAAGGATAACACTCATAGCTACAAAAGGTATGGATACTGAGAGAAAAAGGCACACTGGGCAGTAGGATATTTCCTATCAGGTGAGAAAAGGGAGAAGTATTATGGCATACAAGGAAGGCAGCATGGGTGACAGAGATGCACCTAGTATCGAATGATGAATTATACTTAAACTTTAATAGAGTAAAAGTGCCCTGGCCCTCTTCTCTGCTGAGTGAATGTCACTTAGACTCAAGGGACGGGGGTTAGATTGTTGGAGTCCATTCACTTATTTATAACAGGAGTGCAAATTGATAAGCCCCAGGAGCTCAACTATTGACATATTTGGCTAGGATGAAGGAAGAGCAACCACTTCCAATTTATTAATCACTCAAACTGCAATGAGAAAATTTGTGAAAGGAAAAATTCTGTTAGTCAGTTTTTATTAAGGAAATAAAAAACCTAGGGCAAAGACAAGAAGCCAAGAAATCATAGACAATAGTTGTAAAACTAAAAAAAAGTTAAGTAGAAATCGCACTTTGCTTACCCACTAACTTGGAATTTTGCAAAGGATAGTCTCCAGGCTGCACCCTTGCTTTACAAGTCGGTGTGTTTCCCCATCAGAATTATTTCAAAAGAGGTACAGTTCGGTTTATAAATGAAAGAGCTGCTGTCCAATTAAATGCCCTGGGGGAGAGGATGCACTTAACAAAATGGATGCTTTAACTCATTCTTTGTAGACACTGTGCCTTTAAAATAGTTCAATCAGCCAGGTTGACGAGTTCACCAAAAAAGTAGCAAACACTTGGTGACTTTTTAAACATTAACCAGATTTGTGACCAACAGTGGGTCTCACATTTGCCGTCACATTCTTGAGTACTGGTCAGGTACTCTGATGTAGTAATAGATATGACTATAGAAAATACTAAAAATCAATTTCCACACCAATCAATCAGCTAGTCAATTTGTAGTGCGTGGCTTGTCACTAGTGAGGGTATCCAGGCGCTGGCAGAACCTTTGTCTTGTCCGTGTTAAGCTTTAGACATTTGTCTGTCATCCAATTGGCGATGCTGGTCATGCAGTTGTGGAAGTTGGTTCTGGTGTTGATGGAGTCTTCTGAGAGGGAGAGGATGAGTTGTGTTTCATCGGCGTAGGATATGATGTTGAGTCTGTGGGCTCTGACGATGTTGGCCAGAGGTGTCATGTATGTGTTGAAGAGGGTGGGACTTAGCGATGATCTTTGAGGAACTCCACAGATGATGTCTTTGGACTTAAAGGTGAATCATGTATAACCAATGTATTTCTTGACCAGACTATAAACAAAGGCATCTTCTGTTTGATCTTGGCTCTCTCTGATAATGGGCGTCAATAGTGGTAGAAATGGGTAGGAAGAACCATTGAGTACAACACAGTGGTGCACACAAATACAGAGTATCACATCATCTATGAGCTGCCTTCGTACAGGTTCTTTCCACAAGGAATCAGTAACAAGATAGAGCTAGAACTGTTACTAACTCTAGGCAGATATAGTCAGGAGGTAGTGATCCTAGAAAATGAGACATTACAAGAGGAAGGTTAAACTTGATCCTTTGCTACTCTCCTAAACAGAGAAACAATTGAGAATCTACATACAACATATGTTGACTATCTTACATAGAAACAACACTTAAATGTTGGATTTCAAGACTATGCGCTAAAGTTTTTTCAGCCACTCTTTTCCACAATTGAACCATCACTCTATATGTGGATACATAGTGAAACCTCAACTTGAACTCCACTGTAAAACCAAAGACCACCAAATAATAACCAAGATATAGACCAACAAGAAGATTGGGGCGGATCCTCCACTAAGGCGAAGGAGTGTCGCCCCACTGCTCTTTGAGCAGGATAAATAAAATGATATTAACATAGTTATTATCATTGTATTTTTTGCATGTTCGAGACTGGGATTGGGTGGGGCGGGGTGGGGCTGGAGGCACAGGGGGAGGAGTGGTTTGCACACTCCAAGTGGGCATGACTGCTTGGCCGGCCATCCTGACCCGGCCAAACAGTCATGTGCATTTTGCATATTCTCAATCAGGCTGCATTAAACAGCCTGGTTGGGAACATGCCCAGGCCCCCAGTCCCCATCAGAGCGCCGATCCACGGCATTCAGACCAATCACAATGCTGCATTGCAGCGTTGTGATTGGCTTGGAGGAGCAATCACAATGCTGCATTGCAGTGTTGTGATTGGCTATGGGGAGCCTGGGTGCTTCCTGGTTCTGGAGAAGTGGAGAAGAGCAGCGGTGGCAGACGAGGTAAGTGGTATTTTTTATTATTATTTTGTCCTCCGTCAACACCCTTCCTCTCGACCTTCCACCCTCATTCCCTGCCAGCCGCTACTGCAAGAAGACAAATTCCAGATACTCACATAACAAAGAACAAGGTTATTAATGTATGCTTGGATGAATTTCACCCCAAAATGCCCCAATTTTTTAAACTAATTAGTACAGAGCTGTAATTAATCATTAGTGTAGGGATAATAAAGGAAAAATACTGAGTGCATATCGGACACTTTGCAGTTATCTGAGTAAGAAATGCGTTCACCAATGTTTATTTCCAATATTTATTTCTGCTGATAATTTGACAGCATTTGTGCCATTGTTACCCAGATTTAAACACCTGCAGAAATATTTCTGAATTACATTAATAGTGCACAACTCCTAGACCTGATTTGACTGATAATAATATTATTAGACCAAGTAATAATAAAAACATATGCCTCCTCCAAAGAGCTCTCTCAAGACCATTCTCAGGGACATGGTAAGCATTTAATGATGAACAGGCATCTGAGGCAATGCTACTTCATGAAATCAAAGCAGTGGAAGGAGAATACTGCCCAAAGAAGGAATTACTTGTTCATGATAGATGAGGCCGTTACAGACTTTACACCCAGTGTAGCCAACACTAAAATACAAATTAGTTGTGCAGAAGATTTCAGTAAAAAAAAAAACCTCTACTGCAATCTGTCAAGGCAGTACGAAGGATGACTGAATTTGAGAACCATAAACTGAAGAAATAATATGATATGTGAGATGCCAGAAGACATTTACAGAGAGGTGACCTAGTAGCTAAAGCGGTCGACCTTAGACATGAAGAACCTGGATTAGATCCACTCGTAAAGTAAATATTCTGTGATTCTGGGAAAATCACTTAATCTCCTTATTCTATTCTTGCTATACAAAGCTGCAAAAAGGAATAAAAGGCAACAGTCATACTTTGCTAAAATATCTTGTTCCTAAATTAATAAAACTCCAATTTTTACACTCAAAAATTCCCTTCACAAGTAATCAGTAATTCTTGAAAAATCAACATATTGTACTAAAAATCTTATAAACCAAAGTCGCAGAAATCAGGAAAGATATGCCTTGTTACAACCCCAAGCATCCAGCAGTACACACTCACATCTTTTGCAAAGCAGATAGTGTCAATAGTCAAAATAAGTCAAATAAGTCAAGCCCAAACTGAAACAGCTAGGATAAAAAAAAAATTCCTCCTTGGTTCTTCAAAGACGTTCAATAATGATGAACTTTTCATGTCAATCAATGATCCTTCAGACGTCTGGAATTCCTTGCGTTAAACAATCCAACACTCATGGATTTCTGATGGAACCTGATCAAGAGCAATACACCCAAAACCGTTATTCTGCTTCTTTTAGAGTTTCAGCCATCAATACATACTAGTACATAGGTATTTAGTGTTAAACTGCACTCAGCATATCAAAAAACACAATATTAAAGCATCTGGCAATCTACTTTGACTGATACGTAATCAATTTGTTTCACGTCCATACACTGCCATTCGTGTTAATTGATTTGGATTCCTTGGGAAGTCGTTTTGGATTTGGAGATTTAAATCTGTAGTGCTGAAGTACTCACAGAAGCCAATTTTGGTTTCTAAACAATTGTACTTCTTTGCTCCTTCAGCACATGGGAAGTAAAGATGTTGCCTTGCCATACCTTTTGAAATCCTATTTCTTTTTATTACTTACCTTGGTACACTATCAGTTTCCTACACACCTAAGCTGATAAATCCATGTCTGTTTTATAGTGCATGAGTTCCATTAAGAATATGGGAATCTAGAGCACACATATCTCTACAAATAGCTTGATGTTTGAAAACCCGTTAGAAAAAATAAATCCTTTAAAAAACTGGTCTTCACTCTCATTGAAACATAACGTTTTGGATTGAGAACATTGTTGAGATTGCTAAATATGATAGCAATGTACACTCTGATATATGCATGTATAGCAACAGCACTACCAATAAATGCAATATGGATGTACACTATAATCTAAGCTTGCACAGTGATGTCAGTACCATTGAATGCAATGCCAACCAATGTACGCTGTAACCTGTGCACACACAGTAATGTCAATATCAGCAAATCCAATGTCGATGTAACCTGTAACTTATGCACACTTAATGACGTCAATCTCGGTGAAAGCAATGCTGATGTATGATGTAACAACTGTACATATGAAAACAAGAATATCGGTAAATACGATGTCAATGACCACACTGTTACACATGTATGCACTCATGAAATCATATCATTGCTGTCAGATTCATCCGAGATGACCTCCCCAGTAACCCAGAGTCAGAGATACATGGTCAGACAGGCTCTGTGACCCAAACCCAAGCCTACCGATTGACAGGTCACAGGTGGGGTTACGCTTAGCCCAAAGACAAACACGCACCCAAGGAAAACCCTGATCTATTTCACAGGTAGGTAGACACACCACAAACAGGACCAAGGATATTGGCCCCAATATAACACGTTTGGCGAAAGGCGCGTGTTCCCAAAATACCACAAAGTTAGATGTCACATGTAGTTAGGAATACTCAGCCAATCAGGACATGACATGCATCAGTCGGAGGTGATCACGCGCTCACCACATCGGACATCTGGACCCGCACGCACTGGCCCACACTAGCTCTCCCTGAGGTCGAGAGCTACCTGTGTCGCCCTTATCAGATGTTTTTTCTTGGTTTTTATGACTAAGATGCTTTTCAAAGAATGTTGAAGTGTTTTATTGTACCCAAAAACTGTATATGTGTGGCCAAAACATCTGTACTTTGAGACTGCCTTCTGAGGCTCCTCAGTCGATACTCTCCAGGCCACTGCATTTAATAAAAACAACTTGTTCCTGTTTTGCCAAATGCCCCTTGTCCTATCAATTATTTAAGGCAAATCGACAATTGAGCAACAACATTAGCTTAATAACCTCCCTATTTCATTTTCCCCAACTTTCTTGGGAAACAGTCACACTACCTTTTGAGTTTCTTTCAAGGGACAAGAAATCAAGAATGGTATAGAGGGGGCGTGGTCTGGCCACGAGTAAAGGTGGCAACTTAGTCACAGAGCTTTGCATGCCAATGAGACCCGGAGGGTAACAGTAGCTTACAACGTGCAGCAGGGGTGTCCCGTGGGCACCCCAAGACAATGCCTTGAATAGTGTTGCAGGCTGAGGGGCCACTGACCTGATCAACGAACGTGCGGCTATGTACCAGCACCAGGCTCACTCCGGCCCTCGCTGACTGAATTGGCAGGCAGATGAGAGCGAAGCAGCGGCCCACAGTGGGTGGCGCCAGTGCCTCCCTGCCTACTATCTCTAGGACGCTGCCTGTTGGGCCGGCCATGCCCTACTCTGCCATGACAGCACATTACAGCACAAAGTACGTGCCGACAAATCTACAAGGCCTCTACCTGCCGCCCCCAGGTCTCATGGCTATGTGCACTACTGGGATCGGGACTGCCGACCCTGTGAATGCACCCCTCCGCTGCGTCCGAGCGGCAGGGGCCCGGTCTCCATACACCCTTCATCCTCCATCTAGCGCACCAGGATCGGACGGTGACACGGGGGGCCTTCTGAGTGTTTCTGGCCCACAGCATCCACCAATGGCACTTCGGTATGCAATGGCCCCAAGGCCTCGTAAGCAAGACCAGCCATCTCCGCCTCCCTGCAAGATACTGAGACAGCAACATGTGTGCACCACTTGGGCAGACCTGCTTTCTGGTGACCTCAGGCCTTGGCGCCGTCCCGGGTCACTATGGGGGCCAGCCACGTGGACCTAGAGGCTAGTGGATTGATAGCCGAGCTGACAGGTTCCAGGTGAAGCTAAAGGCAGTTCCGCAAAAAACTGGAGGGCTACTCTCTCTATACCTACTTCTACAAACCCCACCCTCTTCCCCCCAAGTGATAGTCAGTTGGCCGCAGGCACTGCACTCCTGCTGCACCATGGTGGCCAACTGACTGGGGGATAGGGTTGTGGCCATCATTGTTCATCTACGATGGGCCAGGGGGTGGCCCAGAGTGAAGCAGTGAGCCTGGGATTGCCCCATTACTCCCTTATCTTTCCTGCTACTTTTGGCAGCAAGTGCAGCTGGGATCCTGCTGGAAGACACCCACCCTCCTAATACCACCCCAACTTACACTGACTAGCGATGCAGGGGGTGCCACTACTGTGAACGGTGAGGTACATGGTGACCTCAATCCTACTTGGCATGCATATAGTGCTGCGGGAACCTGGCCCCAGCCTCATCCTCTCTTCCCTGGCCTCGCCCTCTCTTACCCCTGCAGGGTATAAGCTCCGGTGGTGCTGCATCACCACTCATGCATTGTTGTCCATGGGTGTGCCTGGACAAATGACATTTTACCCTCTTGTCCCTTCATGGTTGGGGTCAACAGGACAGAGGACAATTTAGACCTGGTGGTCCCCTAGTCCCGCCTTGCCATCCCTTGCCCTATAGTCTACTTGAGGCTTCCAGGGCCCTGTAGTGTGCAGACAGTTGAAACAGTAACCCCCTGTTAGTAGCAGCGGCCTGTGGTACCCCTCCCTCTTCTGCCCTTGAGCACTGGGACTGGCAATGTCCCCCGGCAAGTCCACCAGCAAACCCCCAAGACAGCTCCTCTTCTCAGAGGCAATCAGCCAGCTTCACACCATGGCTACAGCACGGGGGTCACAGCGGGACACCATCATGGAGCAGATTTTCAGGAAGTCACAGCAGTGGATTGCCTTCTGGAAGGGATGGACTCTAAAATCTCTGAGCTGACGGCTGAGACAAAATCCATTCACTTGGACCTTGTGGCTTTTCAAAATCGGGTGGCTGGGCTACAGCACCAGGTTGCAGCTGTGGAGGGTTGCCTCAATACCTTCCCAGAGCAGGACTAGGAACTTTTATTCCTACAGAGAAAGGTCATCGACTTGGAAGACAGAAGCTGAAGGGACAATGTCCGATTCTTTGGCTTCCTGGATCCCACAGTGGTGTTTGTTGTCTGAGACTTCCTCAAAAGTATCCTTCCCGCCCTTACTGGCCCTACCTTCACTCCACCATTTGAGCTCCAGTGAGCACACCGCAAGGGACAGGCACGCCGGGATCAAATAGGGTGCCCCTGCACCATCATCACCCACTTACAGCAGCATGAGCCCCTATTAACACGAGGGGCATAAGATCCGTATAGCAGCGGATTTTTCCCAGCAGACTAAAGATAGTCGCAAAGCATTCCTGTGCCTCCGGAATGGTTCCGGCAAATGGACATTAAAATATAGCCTTGTTTTAACCTGCCCAAATGTGGATAACCAAAAATAGCAGGTCTAAGGACATTTTAGACCCGGAGGATCTGCTCCTCTTTTTAGATGGCCTCACAGCTCATGCCATAGAAATCACCCCGACCCTTCACGCATACGGATGGCCACTCTTCCGCCACCCCGTCTCCACCTGATCCCCTCTGTTTGGGCACTGGCGCAACAACGGCGGGAAAAGCATCAGGGGCCTAGAGAGGGCAGCCTGCTCACAGGGCAACAAGGACCTGGCACTCAAAGCAGTGGCGAGCATCACACAAGACCAGGACAGTGACAAGTCCCAGTTCCCTTTTAAGCCTACCTCCACCGACCATGAGGCTGCTGCAGAACAATGCATCTCGCCTGACCATGTGCCTAGCTGCAGAAGATCGAGAACCAAATTCATCCAACATCGGACAGCTGATTATCCTGCTGCATGTCTGTGTTTATTCTAGTTATTGTATTGTGCGCATTGTTTTCGGACATTTCACCTCCTGTCATAGCGATACGCCTTCTTATGAGCTGTACCATTTTGCTTTTTGTGCTCCCGCGGCTCCCTCCCACCCAACTCACTTTGCTGGTGTGCTTTACAGTGCTTTGCTGAATTTTGATGTGTTTCGTGGTACATTGCTGTTTTACCTGTTTATCTGGCTACACCTGTTCATCATGTTTGTAGCGATTGGCTTGCTTACCTGTTGCCCATTTAGGTGTGTCTACTGTAAGGGAGACTCTGGGCTCCTGGATTGTCCCCATTGAGGCTGTTGCTTCCCCTTCCCCCACCACCCTCCCAACCTGGAGATCCTCTTACTCCTGCCCCCAAGGGTACACGGAGGCCCCCCTTGCGAACTCATCCTGTACTCCCCCCTCCCCTCTCCCCTCCTCCTAGCCTCTCCCATTGTCATTGTCTTTACTGGTCCTGCCTCTATTATTGCCCACAGACCCGAAACTCCTTGAGTGCCTGCTATCACAAGTGGGGATACGAACAAAATTATGACTCCCTTGCTTTTTGTTTTTGCTATGGTCCTGATGAGCTCCTGCCGTATTTTTTCAACATCTTCTCTACATCTTTTGCTCTGTCTCCCCGAGGGTGCCTCCCCTGGCATAGTGGCTTTGCAAGTTTGGACCAACGGTCTACAGACTCAGGCCCTTGAGGCCTTGCTCCAGCTTAGTGCTGGTGATGCAGTTGCCCTTACTTGTCATCCCCATACCCCGTATCCCACCTTTTAATTTGTTCATTTTATGGTCAACCTCAATCCGTGTCCGAGGGAGTCTACCCCCCATCGTCTGTCCTGCCCCTGCTTCTATTCCTCCCTTTCTCCTTCTCTTTTCCTCTTTCTTTATCTCTCCATCCCCCTAACCCCTGCCTTTTCATGACCAGAGGACCCCACACACTCTCCCTGGTGACTAACGACCCCTACCCTTTGGACCACTGCCCCTAAGGCTGACACCACACTCTCATCCTGCGCTTATGACTGGCTCCGCAACACTTGCACTCCATCCTCTCTGTGCTCTCTCGTAGAACGTTAATGGGCTAAAGCACTATGTAAAACACAAAAAGGTACACTCATCAGGACTGGGTGGGTAGAGCAATACACAGCAGCTGCCCGGCGCTGGTGGCACCGAGAGGCGGGCCATCCAGGATATGTGGAGTCGTGATCCTTCTACGCAAGTCTCTCCCAATCACTGTCATTAAATCCTGGTTTGACCTGGATGGCAGATATTTTTTGCAAAGCTGAGACTAGGGGACAGGTCGCTCTGTGTGGGGTCTGTATCCACTCCTACAGGCGCTAAGCGGTCTTACTTCCTCCAACTCAACTTCCTCCAAACTAACAGGGGGAGATTGGAACCTTGTCCGGCCCATTAGTGCAGGTAACAATGCGAACAGGGCGCTACTGTGGGATGGACTCTCTGGTCATGGTTTGGTGGATCATTGCCGACTCTCCCATCCGATGGACAGGGAGTACACTTTCCTCTCTTTGGTACATGACACCCAATCCGGGCTGGATTACTTCTTAGTTTTGCAGAGAGTGGTGGCCCTCCTAGGGGGTCCCGGATTCTGGAAGCTGCGCTCTCTGAACATGCCCCAGTCCTGTTATCCTTGGACTTGGGCCTTCTATCTCTGGGCCGCAAAATCTGGAGCCTGAATGTTCAACGCTACCCCACCCGCAGGGTAAATCCCAATTGCGGGCGCACAGCTCTATATATTTGGAAAACAATAAGAGCTCGGTAGCCTCCCATAGGGTCCTGTGGGCAGTCGCAAAAGCAACCATCGGCAGTTAACTTATGCAGGATGCAACCCTGGTGAACGCGCAAAGGATAACTCACCAAAGAGAACTGGAGGGTGAGATCACGTCCCTCACGCGACTATATACTACTTGCCCATCACCTCCTGTGCACTGCCTTCTGGAAAAGGCTCACATGGATCTCAACGAGCTGTGTATGTCCAAGGCTGAATACGCATTGCAAAGGCTTAAAGGGAGTCACTATGAATAGGGGAGAAGGCAGGCTGACTCTTGGCTGCCTAATTGTGCAACAGGAAGCTGCTCTGGCTATACCCGCCATTCACTCTATGCGCAGTGAGGATCGACCTGCCTGCAGGATACAGTAAATGAATTTACAATGTTCTATCAGGCACTGTACATCCCAGAGTCGGCGGCTAGCAACAAACAATTGGAGACTTTCCTCAAGGGTGTAAGTCTTCCCTGCCTTACGGATGAGAGCCGAGCCTTATTGGAAGGGGAGATACCACTGGCTATCTCCAGGCTCCTTTACTATAAAGACCCTGGGGAGGATGTTTCCCCGCTGAATCCTACAAACGGGCAGGGGGTGAAGTCTTCAACTCCCTTCATGCTGCCTTCCAGGAATCAAAACAGTCAGGTTCCCTGGGTTCCATCTCTAACATGGTGGTGATAGCGGTCCTCCCCAAACCAGGGAGGGACTCCCTTTTGTGTGGCAGCTATGGGCCCATCTCCCTACTAAATAGGGATGTTAAAATCCTTGCCAGTGTTCTGGTGTCTTGTCTTTGCAAGTAATCCCGTACCTGATACACCACACACAGGTAGAGTTCGTCCCTGGGCACATCTCCAGGAACCACCTTCGAACCCTCACACTCTGGGGGGGCCAGGGATTTGCCAGATGAAGCCCTAGTCCTCCCCTCAATACCTAAGAGGCATTCAATAGAATTGAATGGGGTATCTTTTCCCATCCTTGCAAAGGTTCGGACTTTGAGATCAATTCATCGCCAAGGTCCGTTGGTTATTTGCCTGTCCCACAGCTCAGATCAATTGCAGCGGCTTCCTGTCACATCCTTTTCTGATCTGGAGGGGAACACGCCAGGGTTGCCCGCTCTCGCCCCTTTTATTCCTGCTGGCAATGGAACCCTTGGCAGCCACCATTCGCCAATCACCTCTCCTCGTAGAGATACCCTTCCAGCAGGGGATTTCCAAGGTCTATTCATATGCAGACAATGTCCTACTCACCCTAATGGACCTTCACCGCTCTCTACTGGCCCTGCTGGTGATCACTGATGACTTTGCGGTCCTGTCCGGCTACTGGGTGAACTGGGATAAGATCAAGGCACTGCCCCTCTTGACCATAACCACAAGAGCTGCAATACATGGTTATCCTTTCCGCTGGATGCTGTCACATCTCAAATATCTGGGGCTCTTGGTCAACTGGGGCCTGGACCTCATGGTTGCAGAGAACCTTAATCCTCCAGTCTGGTCTGACATTCTGGAGGCTCTTGACAAAGGCACATGGGATGCCCGTCTGGAACTCTGTCTCTTCAAGACATTGCACGAGCGGCACTGGGCCCCTGCAAAGCTACACAGGGGAACCTTACTACCTCATGCAAATTTTTGGCAGTGCCCAGCCACCTGCTGCAACCTTGGGCACATTCTCTGCGAATGCCCCTCAATCCAGTCCTTTTGGGTGGCAATTGGGACTGTAATGGGGGACTCCATGCCGCTTAGGAACCCCCTTTCCCCCTCTCTGATTCTCCTGTATAATGTGGGGGATTTCCTGGACCTTTCCCGCCCCAAACGCTGCCTCCTTCACAACGGCCAAAATCTGTATTTTCTGCTAATGGCTCTCCCCAATGCTTCCTTCTCAGGAGAACTGGCTAGTTCAGACGACAGCCTATGAATGTGTCATTTATAATCTGCAAGACCAAACTGAGATATTTACGCAGACGTGGGCACCTTTCCTCTGAGACAGTTCCTAATACACCTGGCAGCTTGTGTCACCAAACCCAGACAGTAACATCAGTGGGGTCCCAGATTCCCCCACCCGCAGTTTTCTGTCCCCCTTTTTCTTCTTCTTTAGCTTACTCATTTTTCCCTCCTCATATCTCTTGTTTTTGTTCTTCCTCACTCTCTCTCTATCTCCTCCTTCCTTCCTTCCTCCCCCCCTTCGTACATGTCTTGTCACAACATAGGCCCCGTCCTGTTCTATGGACCCATACACCACCTCTTCTTTCCCCTATGACCGCCTCTTGCCGATGCCAAGGGATGTTTCCCACCTCCCTTCCTTGTCATATCGCCCACACTTCACCTTCCTCCTCCCCCCCATACTGGGAAATCACATCCTTCCTGTCCGGATGTTTTTCTTGGAGCATTCCTTCCAGTGGAGCAGCTGGGTTTGCTATTTTTTATTGCCAATGTTTATCATATCTGAGGTTATTGTCCTTATTGCATGCACTGTGCGATTCCCTCCCTGCACCTTGCCCTCCTCCCCCCTCTTTTTCCTTCCTTTCTTTAGTAAATTGTACACTGTACTGTACACATGATGCCCTCTCACAATTCTCAAAAAAGAATTAAAACACAAAAAAGAATGGTATTGAAGACGCCTGCCATCCAAGGCGAAGGTGTTCTCATCATGCTAGTCTTCGATACACACCATAGAATATGTCTCATTACCAATAACACGCTTGCCATTACAACGTGGGTATTACTGCGCAATGTCAATGACAACGACATGCCATTACATCGCAAATTATACCACAACTATGCCTTTACAACGCATGCCATTACAACGCAAAGGCATGCGTGGTAAAGGTATACTCATGGTAAAAGTTTCAAAGGTAAGTGACTCTACCCTGTCCTACCCTAAACCCTAATGTAGTACCCCTGCATGACCCTCCACCGACCCCCAGTCCACTCCCTACATTTACACTACCCTGCACGACCCCCCAACACTACCCTAAACCCTAAAACACTACCCTACACTACACAAACAACACAACACTACCCTAAACCCTAAAACACTACCCCCAGAACGACCCTCCCCCTCCCCCAGTCTGGTCCCTACACTCAAACACTACCCTGCACGACCCCCGACACTACCCTAAATCCTAAAACACTACCCTACACTACACAAACACCACAACACTACCCGGACACTACCCTAAACCCTACAAAAGTACCCCCCACCCCCACCCCTGGCCCAATCCCCCTTACCTCTCTCTCCTCGTGGTTCCACTCTCCTGGTTCCTGCGTCGTCTGAGGGGCAGTGCACGGTGCACGTCTTTGTGAGAAACGGAAGAGCCTCAGTTTCCTCACAACTCTGTGGATCGCCATTACATTGTATGCGTTGTAAAAGCGCATGCGATGTAATGGTATGCGTAGTAATGGCTACGTGTTGTTACATCGCATGCGTTGTAACGCATTCGATGTAATAACATGCAGGGAAACAGCTGCGTTGTAATGACTGTTTCCCCACACCATAGGGCTTTCATGTCTCATCAAGTAATTTAGTGGGTTTTTTCAGGTTTTTTTTTTAAAGTGAGAAAGTTGGGTGTTTACTGAACAAGAATTCATCCGCATTATACCCTTCTCATCAATACAAATGATTATTCACTTTCTGACCTACGTTAACTAATGATAATCCGCAGATGCCAGCCTCTTTTGTGGTTCTACATTTAAAAATTAATACACAAGGATTTTTCTTACAAGAATAGCAACTATACAAAATCACTGAACCAGGTGACCACCTTGACAACCTAAGATGGATCTTGTCAGAATTCAGATTAAGAAATCCAAAAAGTTTGTCAGAGTTTTATAAACATAACATGTTATAAACCCAAATACAAAGACTTCTATTGGTCATTACTTCTCGAACCAATTCATGGTTCCCTAAAATAGAACCTCATAAAACAAATGAATCAATAATTCAAAACAAAAGACCTCTTTACTGTCAGTAAAAACTAAATGGCAAGATGTATACATTTCCATGCCAGTGAAACAGATTGACAAAAGCAACCCAGGTTAGTGCAGCAGAATTGCTGGCCCCTTAATCATGTTCAGAATTGATTCTAAAACCTCAGCCTATTGGTGACGAATTATCTATTAGGGTACATTAATTATACTAGGTTTATCACAAGTCTGCCATTGTTACAGTCTTGCAGTGTTGTATGCCGTTTTGGAAGTGTGTTAATCAAGCTTGTGTAGCACTTTCTATTGAATGCCTTTAAAGTACTGGCCATGTTGGCCCTACAATAAACAAACCGAGTTTCTAGTGCTCTCCTAAAAAGGTTACAGGTTAAGACATAATTGTAATTGTAATTGCATTTATATAGTGCTTACTACCCCTGATGAGGCGTCAAAGAGCTTTTCGGTGAGTAGCATGCTACTCCGGAACCCAAAAACGATTTGTGGTGAGTTAGTATAGGGAAATATGAAATATTAGCGGTGGACATGTGAGTCTGTTATTTGGGTTGAAAAGGATAGTGGAGAGATAGAAGAGGGAGGGGTTTGCATTTATATATCGCTTGGTATGGGTGATGAGGCATCAAAACGCTTTTCAAGGAGTATAACTCAAACATGATTAGTGGTGAATTAGTATAGGCAAATATGAAATTCATTTGAGAGGTAAACATGTGAGTCTGTTAGTTGGATTGAAAAGGATAGTGGAGGGATAGAAGAGGGAAGGGTCTGGAAAGTGTTTATTTGGAGATCATAGCAGCAAGAGCAGGTTTCGGATGAGTAGAGGAGGTAAGAGTCAGAGGGAACGGTTTTGAAAGGCTTGTTTGGGTGATCTGAATAGCAAAAGATGTTTCAGATGATGCAAGAGAGGGGTAGAGGAGGGAAGAGTCCAGAAAGGGTTATTTTGGGGATCACAGTAAGGGTAGGGTAGGGAAGACTCTAGAAAAGGTTATTTTGGGGGATCATAGTAGTCAGAGAGTGGAGGTAGAGTATATAAAGCGAGATGAATAGGGTGGAAATAGAGTAGTGCATTGAAGAGAGTAGTAGATTGAGGTTTGGGATGAGTCAGAGAGTTGCAGTAGAGGATATATTGAGAGAGGTATGGGGTAAGATATAGGGTAGTGTACTGGAGATGCTGAATTAAGAGTAAAGTAATAAGTATAAAGATACATAAGCACATGGAAGGTATGTATGTATAAGTAATGTAATATATGTTGATTTAAGTTGTATGAAATAAACTCATACTTTCAAGTGTTGCTGTTCTGTTCTTTAAGCTAAAGTATTTGTTTATATATATATGCTGATAACCTTAGATGTAGCCTCGTTAAACACAAGCATTGCACACAAAGATGGCTTAAGGGCTCTTAGGCATTTTTTGGGCACCAGACCTATACATGTACACCAACACTCTGAAATGTGGATCAAAATGGCTGAATTGTGTCTGGAAAACAATTTCTTCCTCTTTGGGAATGACACCTATAGGCTACTCAGGGGCACAGCCATGGGCACCTGCTTCGCCCCCAGCTATGCGAATCTTCACATGGGCTGGTGGGAGGAGCAGGTGCTCAGGGTGGAATACGAGACAGAGTGGAATGAAAATATCAAGGTCTGATGCCGGTTTATAGATGACCTGTTTATCCTATGGAGGGGTCAGTAGAGAAGGCCAATACTTTTTTGGCAGCTCTCAACAACAACACACTAAACCTGACCTTCACTAATGATTCACACGTGCACTTTTTAGATTTAGAAGTTTTTATCAAAGAGGGCAGACTGCACACACGCACTTTTAGGAAACCTCCTGCAGGAAACTCCATTCTACATTCGAGTGGTTTCCACCCACAAAAGCTGAAACAGAGTATCCCCTATGCGGAACATCTCCGCATGAAGATAAATTGCAGTGAGACAAGTTCACTTAAGGAAGCACAAACTGATTTAACAGAAAGATTCAAGGAGAGGGGGTATAGTCAGCAAGTTTTAAATCAAGCAGTAGAGAAAGTGGATGGATTATCCAGAGAAGACATCTTATTAAAAAAAAGAGAGAAGGAACAAACTGGAGATACTAAACAGGAAATTAGAATGATAACCGGTTTCAATGCCTACCATCCAAGGGTGAGAGAATGCATGAATAGGCATTGGCACTTGGTCAAAGGGGATCCAACAATGAGCAGCCTTGTTGCACGTAAACCCCTTGTCGCCTATAGAAGAGCTAAATCGATGAGATAACAACTGGTAAACAGTAGTCCTGAGGTAGTCAAAACTGAGAGCTGGCTGAGGGCAAATCCAGGCTTTAATAAGTGCCTGAAATGAAAGGCTTGTAAGCATGGAATTAACAAAAAGGAGATTTAGCTGCCCCTAATGAACAAACCTTGGAAAATCCCACGCTTTTTTAACTGCAAAAGCTACCATGTAGTGTACGTTCTTCAGTGCACTTGCCCGATGGTATATGTAGGCAGCACAATTCATATGGTCCATGTTAGGATCCTACAGTACCTCAGGGCAGTGAAAAATAGATACCAATCTTACCCGGTAGCTCGCCACATGAACAATGTCCATGCAGGCAAGGTAGAGTGAGCTAACATATTTTGTAGTCGATTCTGTTCCCAAAAAGAGACGAGGTTGGAATTGTGAAGGGAAGCTGAGGCAACTAGAGTCCGGATACATATTAATGTTTGATTGTAAGACACCACGAGGTCTGAATTCTGATGAAGATATGCATGTCCATCTCAAATGAAAGACAAAAATACGCAAAAAAATTGATCCACCTCCAGACTAAATTTAAACTCAAAATACATTAGGATAATTATGTCTGTATACTATTTCGATGCTTTTAATATTTTCTTATGTTATGGATAGGTATTTCTTACATGAACAACTTAGTTTTAAGATCATGCCCGAAAGTTTTTTTACATAGAGTGATTTAGGCAAATTGGCGTAGAGGATATTTGATTAATTTGATTGTAATCATTGTGCTGCCAATTAGTATTGTTGATGAATTAATTTGTAGTGTTATACTATCAACCAGTTTTATATAAGCACCCGCACTTTATGCCGTTATTTTAATAATGCTTTCTGAATACTGCATCTGCACTTTATATAAACAGCATGCACTGATGCACATGCACTTTGATATATTCGAAACTAGAGGAAAACTCAGCTCATTCCCATAAGGTATTATACCGAAAGGAGTCTGATGTTGCTATTCTAACAATGTCCTCTAGAAATGCATTTGCACTTTAAATAAGTAACATGCACTGATGCACTTGCACTTTTTGAACAACTCTGAGATTAGAAGAATGCATGAATAGATAACGTGTATAGGGGAAATGAGTGGTCTATGATCATATAGTGAATGGCACCAGCACTTTATATTGCGCAAATGACCTTGATTGGATCACAGTATGGGTCATGTAACCTTGCATTTTTGCACATGTAATCTGATAGCGGAAACATTATAATAGGGTATGGAACGGTTGAGGTTAGTCAATAGGCAATGATAAAATGACCAAATAATTCAACATGCAGGTCGAGAAACCCGATTCCAGCGCTTTAACATTGATGATACTTAGCACTTGCACTCTATACGCCGAACGCGTAACACTTGCACTTGCATTTTAATGTTACAATTTACGAGGTCTATTTAGTGATTCCTCTATCAGGTATCCCACACACACCTCATTGGGAATTGTTCCCGATTTTGATTAGAACGATTTATGGGAACACAATTGCGTTGTGGAATCGAGACCTGCTTTTGTGTACATGCCAACCAATCCACTGTAAGTTGAATTAAATAGAAGCATGCACTCTAAGGGGTCTCAAGTTGATGTGCAGAAGAGAATATTCAAACATATGTGGGTTTGACCTTCGGGAGTTTAGCCAATTGGAAACTCTTTAACATATGTACATGAGGAGTTAAAAGAAACTCAAAAATGAAAAACTAAGAAAAACTGAAAAAATTGTAAAATTGAACAAAAGTGTAAAAAAGGAAATTACTAAAATAGGTTTATGAAGTAACAATTGTTAAACCCTTATATCTGAATTTAGAAATGAAATCTGCGCATTTCGAAGTATGTTGTTTATGTCTATGTCACCATGTGATCGTGATAGTGGGCTTAAAAACAAAGATCGTACTGTGGCTCTGTGTGTGAACAAGGCAGGGGATCCTGCTGAAACGCATCACAGCCCGAAAATAATTTAATAAAATGTACTTGAAGCTTGGAACTGCGGTGTCGTTGTCTGGCGAGGAGATTTTGTGGGTTGTGAGTTGGTTGTGGGTATATACATAATGATCACAATGTCGGTTTCATAAAGATGCACATCCAACAAATAAATGTAACAAAGATAGAAACTGGAGATTGTAATCAAGATGTTATTAAAATGAACGTACATTGTTGGATGTGACAGGAGAAATTAATTCAAGATGTAAATGATTTTAAACGAATCATCATGTTGTTGCAACATATGAAATACGATGTATTATGCACTAAGAATAAGTATATATATGTACGCTTCTCACAACTACAAAATGGCTGCTGTGCTTTTCAATTCTGTGAGAATGAGCTGACATGTGAGTACTCTGTCTATGTTTATCCTTTAGATTTGAGCAAGAAACGTCACAGGGGTTTTTGAATCACATAGACACGATGGTATGCTGACATTGATAAAGGCCAGGGAGCCGAAACACGTTTGTCAGCCAAGGTCACACGCATTAAATGAAATAAATATCATTTTGGAATAGCCCAGAATGCCCAGCATCTTTGTGGAAATGAAAGTGTTCCGCGAGTCCGTCCTCGCGTGCTGTGAGCACCCGCTGTGCTGAGAGTGGTAGCCGTTGACGGAAGTTTGTAATGAAGTACGTGAGAGTGGCTACGTGCTCCACCGCTTGTTGCGTCCAAGACCTGTGCACTATTGTAGTGCCAGTAGCGACTGGAGATAGTTTCCAACTGCCAAGATTCAAGGAAAGGGTGCAGGAGGTCCAATTGTGCAAGAGAGGAGCTGGGAGCACACTGACGAGTGGAGATTTCCGAAAGTGGAGACGGTTCGGAGGACGCAAAGCCGTTCAAGGAACATACTCGGGTGAGTGAACTCGAGCGATCTAAGCACATTAGCAAAAGATATGAAGAGCAGTAACAGCATGGGGGCTGAGTGGATTTGTAGAAAAGAAATGTGTGGTAGCCTTGATACAAATTGAAATATACAAGCAGCATGTTTAGTGATGCAGAATAATTAGAAGCAGCGGAATCAGTGTTCTGTGGCACGGGACCAGCAGACAGAGCAGAAGGTGGCGCGCATGCTAATAGGAGTCCCACAACCCTAAATGGATTGTTCTCCACCTTGGAAAGAACATATGAAAAGGAAATACGAAAGTGGTGGGAGGCAACCTCACTCCAACTTTACCTGGATGTAGACAGAATCCCAAGGGGGCTCCGGATCTATACCATACTGTCTTATGAGAACCCAGATCCTAACTTATTGAAAGAATGGGCGGAATTCACTTTACAATCTGCCAAAGGTATGGTGGGAGTTCTTATCAAATATGCCAAATGTGATAGGAGCAAGCTATTGGAGGAAATTCAGAAAATAGAGAAGAAGATCACACAGAATCCTGACAAGGACACGGTGGAACGACTCAGAACACAAATGAAAACACGACTAGTCACCTATGAAAATGATATAAAAATCAAGGAAACAAAGTAAATTTGCAAGGGATCAAACAAACTATGAAGCCGGGAGAGTCCAAATATTCGCAAAAATATATGATACTCTGCATAGAAACACACAGAAGACTGGGAATCTGTGGGCATCAGATGTAAGAGATACCTCGGAATCAGAGGTCGAAACTGATCAGTCTGAGTCTGATCTGATAAGGAGGCGGGAAGCAGCAGGAACAAGTTTGGGGACAAATTTTCCACAGAGTATCAAATCATCAAGGAGACATGGCGAAGATATCCATCAAGGACATGACCACCAGAATCAACAGGAGAAAAGTCAGGAGACGTACAAAGAGAAGGAAATACGGTGGCACAAACAAAGGGTACAAAGAACAAGAAAACATACTAACGCAAATGAAAAACCACAATTTCACGATTATCAGTTTATGTGAGTTGACGTCTGCAGAAACTTTGGTATTGCAGAAAGGACTAGCTTTTTGCCCCACCAGGAATTGGGACTATATACAGACACAAATAGACATCTACCTTTTTGTAAAAAAGTTAAAATTGAAAAAAATGTTTGCACAAAATCCGAAACTAAATCCAACTCCACCTAGTGGGATGAATGCCCCAACTGACATTCTTACTGGCAATGATTTAAGAACGCTGACCACCTTATACCAATTAGAATCAACATCTGATGGGACAGATAGACAAGACTTGGATGATAAAATAGAGTACTTGAGAGATCTTGGAATAGAACAAAGAAGCGGAAAAAGCAGCTTCAAAGCAAAATCAAGATTCATACCGAAAGGCCATTCGATACAGTGGACTGCCTTCATGAAACAGTAATTAAGGATCTGGATAAACTCAGAAGGACTGGGAATCGAGGGTTGGGGGTAAAGAGTGCCATAGTTTGGCTGCTTGACCAGAGAAGGATGTAGCTGGCAAAATTGTTCCAGACACAATGCTTTAGGGCAAAAGCTCCTATGACCATTTTTTGTCTTAATAGGATTTGTCATGTGATATTAACTCCTAGAACTGTGAATCTTATACCTCTTCCAAATAATCAGGGTTTTTTGCCTGTATTGATTTGTGAATCAAGGTTAAAATCTTAACTGAATTCTTTACTTTGACAGCCAGTGTATTTCTCCTAAGATACAAATATGACATCTTGGAGATATTTCACCAACTGCCCTCCCAGCATTATTCTGAAGAAAAACATCTAGTTTCCTTCAGTTGTACATGGCCATGCTCAGAAGGAGGGCACTGCAAAAGCTCAGTTTTGCCAGGACCATTGATCTGTTAATGGTAGCTCTGCAGTTTTTCTCTAGTAGAGGATTAACTATTTTAAGGAATCGACAATGGAAACTAGTACATTCGTCTGCCAATGAGGGACATCTTATTGTTGATGATTGCCTAAGGGGTTATGGCCTTGTCCATGGATATTGTGCTACTCAACCCTCACCTCAAAGCATGAGATATTCTTGGTGTGGGCTGATCAGAAGACACTATATTGTTCTCACTGAGCCCAAAGATGTTTTATATTAATCACCCAGTCAGATTCAAAATACTAGCATCACTATATTGATACTCTCCAAATGCAAGTAATTTGAATATCACTTGTGTCATGGTTTAATAGTTTAACTTAATGTTGGAGGTCATGTAGATGTTTTACATAAATGCTGAACAAAATGAATGACTGCTATGAGGCACTCCGAAAAAAACCATTGTCTGTGGATGAAGTGCAATCACCCCTACATGTCCTGGATCTGACCATTAAAGACACACTACTTCATAGCCACCACTAATACTGTAGTACTCCCCTCATTCTGTGATTCATTCTCGAGGTCAAGGAGGTTGATTGCCACCAACACAATGGATACATGATTCACTGCCCTATGCTTAACACTTTTCACCACATATTTGGACATGATTTGCTGTAGGACATCCTTTAATGGTATCTTTTGGTATCAAGAAGTATTGGGCTTGACATAATGGTGCTTGCATAATTTCTGGCAAATTCATATAAATGTCTGGTTGCTTATGTCAATTGTCTATTTTCAAAATGAGCATTGGTAAAGTCCATAGGTCTGGCCTGCATTTTTGGTTATTACCCAGACCTTTGGGATTGTACAGTGCTTAGCTAGTCCTAACAGTAATTAAGAAATACATTGGTATATACATTCATAGCTTAAGAGAATAGGTGAATGCATGAATATCTGCATTTGATAGAGATGAAATCCTCTTTCTTCCTATGTCCCCACTGTCCCACCATATAGAATAGTTGAGCTTTGTAGTTTGCGGAATATAGTGCTTGAGCATGCTATGGTCTCACAACCCTGTCACCACAGCTACATCCACAAACCTTGTGTTTATTCAATTATCTCTTGGTATTCTAAAACCAACCACTCTTCTAAAAATGATAATGCATGAAATAAACCTCCAAGGGTCAATGTACCTACTGTAAAGATCTGTCTTATAAATATTAGATCTGCCACCAAGCATGGTCTTGACCTCCAGGACTTCGTAATAAACCAAGATTATTAGCTTTCTCATCTTCACTGAAACCTGATGTATTGAGTCCTTCCTGCCCTCATTTGAATTCATTATCAGACAGAAGTACTCCCTCACACTCACCAAATGAGCCACTAGGAAAATAATTGACCTACCCATACTCCAAAGTGAATATTCACATCACCAAATATAAACTTCCAATCAGCAACTCTCAAATTCCTTGGAATTTCCTTCCACCTTTTTCCCAATACAAGCCCCCATAATACTGAACAAAGTTTTTGCCTTGCACCCTGTCACCGTCTAGATTTAGGAGATTTGAACTTCCATCAAGATGACTACGCTACGTTCCTTAACACATGCCACAACATCAGCCTGGAATTATCCATCACTGCACCCTCTTGCATGAAAAGCCACTGTCTAGACACCATAGCCTTCAGAACTCCAACATCCATATCTCTCCTATAAAGGAAAAGCTCAATGCCAACTCATTTAAATGCACCCAGGAGAAAAATCAATCCTTTAGTAGCACCAGAAACTTCTATGAATCCTTTTTAGATTTCCTACAATCTGCAATCTCCCTCAAAGTTGGCAATTGTGCCTTTTTCAAATAAGATTTAAAAAAAACACACACAACTTGTGGTCATTTAAAGTAGAGGAAATACTACATAAAAACTGCTCTAATCTGAAAGAAACTTGTCAGCCCCTCTAAGCGCCAACCATCCATCCCCATAATAATTTTACAGCTCCTTATTCGAGAAGGTCTAAAAAAAAAACCTGCAAAAAAATAAAGTCCATTCCCTGAACCCTCAACCCATTGTAAATATTGCTTATTCTTCACTGCTATTCCATTTCTGAAAACTCAACAATGATAGCATTACATCTGTAATTGGTCGGCATTACCTAAAGAACACTTTTTCAAGCCAACAGACCCCAACAGTTATTATCCTATGGTAGGCTTTCCATGGATATCAAACATAATTAAAAAGTTGTCACCTCTCAACGAACCTTGTCTCCAATCTCCTACAGTCTGGGTTATAACCCACACTGTATCAAAATCACCTTTCTGGATGTGTGTCATGACATCCTCCAAATGTCTACTGAAGGGTCACTCTCCATGCTGATGCTTCTTGACCTCTCTGCTGCCTTTGACACAGTGAACTACATCATCTTTGTATACCACCTATAATCTGTTGCCTATTACTCTGACCGTTCCCTCTGCTGTTTCAAATCCTTTCTGAAAGACCAGTGCCAAGTAGCCAGGCTAGTATCATCTCCTCTAAGATTTATTTAAAACTCTCATGGAGGTCAGACTCATTCCATCTCCAGTTCTATTCTTACATCAGTGCCACTCAACTCTACCTGAAATTCATGGTCTCACTGCGGCACTGGATTCAAGTTATCCTGGCTGATGAGGGGTGATTCCCAGAAACCAGTCCCAGGATGCTTGTTTCCGGTCCAGGGAGGACCAGGCTTGGCAATTCGGGCTGGACTGTTCCCATGAGGAACAGGGTCAAGACTGATTTGCATATGGCTGGGTCCAAACTAAGGTGGGGTGGTGAGCAAAAGAGCAATGGATTAAGCCCAGATCCTTGTGACTGGGAGTGAATGTTTGTATTGTTCACCATTCCATCTATCATTTGTTCCTTTTGCTTAAGGGAAATCTAGGCACTCACAGGGACATTAACCTCACACTTAAATCCCAAAGTCGAGAAGTGGTTAAGCCAACCTTCCACCAACATAAACACCACTTCCAAACCTTTGAGTGCCTCCAACCTTAACCTACTCCACACTACAAAATCCAATTGCAAATCCAGAGAAGACAGGTGCTTCTCAGTGGCAGCGGCAAGCATCTGGAACAGCCTCTCATCTACCTGTGGAGCTCCAACAACCTCCTCTCCATCAGAAAACAATTGAAAACTCTGTGTTCTAAATGCTTGGCCATTTTTGAGCTCCTAGGTCCTCTCTCTTACACCCAGATGCAATTCAGTTATGCAGCCTGCACAATACTAATATAGTTAAAGAAATGTCTCAAGCAAAACTTGACCACAGTTCAAACAATGTATCAGGTGAATAACCAGAACAAAAGAGCCTAGAAGAGTGCCAATATATGGTGTACCTGTGAGGTTCAGATCTGCTACATTAGAGTTCATAAAGCACATAAGGAAGGGAGTCAAAAGTGTTGGGAGAAACCATCAGTGTACAGCAAGGAATACGGGGAAAGTAGGCAGCAAAATAGTAGCATGACAAGAAAACAGGGAGAATGGAATGGAGTGAGGAACGTAATAGGTGAGTGGAAATGCACAGACCCGCTTCCAATTTGCAGCTCCTTCAGTTGCTTATTCATTGGGAAGTTCCAAGAAATCTGCAACGATATAGTACACTCCTTCTCCATCTCCTTGCACCCTCAATCCCATTGTGGATCCAGCTCATCCTCATGTCTTTCCATTTCTCAAAAATGAACAATTATTGAATTACATCTTTAATTGGTCAGCCCGTCCTTAAAAAAACCCATACCTCAACCCAACAGAACCCAAACAACTATCATCCTATTGAGGGCCTTGCATGGATATCAACACTAATGGAAAAAAGTTCTCACCGTCCCACTCCACAACCAATTTGTATCCAATGGCATCCGCAAGCCACTACAGTCTAGTTTTCAACCTAAGTAACAGTACTAAAATCACCCTTACAAAAGTCTTGTATGTCATCCTCCAAATGTCAGATGAAGAATCGCTCTCAATGCTGATCCTTTTTAACAGGTCTACCGTTTACACAATGACCCACCATCTTGCATAACTACCTGCAGATTGCCTAGATCTCAGAGGAGCCCCTGTTTTCAAATACTTTCTGAAAGACCAGTGCCAAGTAGTTGGACTGATAGTGTTCACCTTCCTGTCATACCAGCTCTTGGGGAATCCCCCAGGTTTCCTCCGGCGCGCCTCTAACGTTTGTGTAAACCTTCATGGATATCACCTTCCACCTCCAATTTCACTCCTATACCAGTGCCACTCAGCTCTACCTGAAAGATGCTTAGCTCAAACATAATCAAACACACTTCTGTTCGCCGCAGTGTGAAATTCTAGTCTTCAGTCCGCCATCTCCTGAAACAGATTGAATCCCTCTGCCCCCCCAGCCCCATATCTAAATGCAGTTTAAGAAAGGCCTCTGTTTGCATTATCAGCGCACTTATTACGGAGTGATGTCGGTTTTTGCACTCTGCTAACCAGTCCCAAGTGCATGTGCTCTGGCCCCTAAAAACTTGTGGAATTGGTTAAAGTCCTAATTGGCACATTTAACCTACCTGCAAGTCCCTTGTATATACTACCCAGTGTACCCAGGGCTTGTAAGTTAAATGTCACTAGTGAACTGCAGCACTTATTGTGCCACCACTAAAGTAATAAGGCAAATCTTATCTTCAGGCCTGCTTCTGAAGCCTGATTATGCAGTTTTAAAACTGCAAATTCGACCTGGCAAAATACATTTTGCCAGGCCTAAACTTTCCTTTTTATTACACATAGGTCACTCTAAAAGGCCCTAAATGCCTATTATCTTTAAACAATGGGTCAACCCAGTAACCCAGGGTCCTGGGACAGACAATTATTATTAAAAAGGTGGTCCCTAAGGGGGAAATGTAGTCTTAGACTTCCATTGAAATAGTACCATAAAGAAACTTACTTGAGGCTTTACAACTGAGTCCCTTGCTACTTGCTCACAGTTTGCTGCGGTTTTCCTGTGCAGCTAAGACTGATACATCTAGGGTTGTGGGTCCCTGAAACCCAGTCCTCTGCTATTTGCTCACAATTTGCTGAAGTTATCCCTCGCAAATACGACTGACACATCTACAGTTGAGGGCCTTGGTACTCCAGTCCTCTGGTGTCACCTGATCTTATCTTTGTCCTGATGATGGCCCTGTTCTATGTAATTGTGCCAAGGTGACAACAAATTAACAATAACATATGGGGACAGATTTTAAATTCTGATTGACGTTTTTGACACTCATAGTATGGGTGCCATGCACAACAACATATCATCCCAAAAAGTCACATATACATATATTTGTGTTTAGCACAAGTGCACTTTTTTATCACATCATTCACTTTTCACAGCACCGTAACTTTGTAGGAGCACCTTGTTTTTGAACTAGTGTAAATAATGTTTCATATTGTCATGAACCGTCTCTGCACTATTTTATTGTGATTGGCAAAAATAAATGCATTTACTGCATAACTAAGAAAACTTACAAGAAAGTTTATTTACAATACTATTGCTTTTGAAGTCTAAGAATAGACTTCTCCCATTGGGACCACCTTTTTGATAATACTAAATGCCTATATGGCAGGGTGCATTGTGTTTCAAAAGTAGGACATGCTTACTTAGGTTTTACCTGTCCTGGCAGTGAAGAATCTCCAAAGTCGGTTTTCACTGTTGCAGGGTTAGCTCTCCCATCGAAAAGCAATTGGTTACATTACAATACTTTATAATGCACAAATTCAGTTTTTAAATAGATGGAACCATGATTCAAGGACTCAAATTATTAGTAATTTAAAATCCAATCAAATGATAAAGTCAGATTTTACTTACTGTTTGAAAGTGCCAGTTTTAGAAATTTGGCATTTTCCTGCCTAAGCCTCTAGTAGCCTTTTCAGAGTTACTCCCCAACCTTTCAACTCACAGAATGCTAGCACTTGCAAGGAGGTGTGAAGGGCTCACCAAGAAAGGGAATAAAAGTGCCTTGGCTGGGAGAAGGGACCTACGTCTGACAGGATGGCGTAGGGGATGTGCCCACCAACTGCAAAAGTTTCACAGGGGCATCCTGGGTCACAGGTGGCTGTACCTCAAACCTCGGCCTGCCCCGGCCATTGTCCCAGTAGCACCAATCTTAGTGAGGGGAAAACCTGTCTCGGAACTAGTTTGCAGGGGGGAGTTTCTCAGTTCACCAGACACACCTCAGGGGTGTGCCCAACGGTCTGACCAGGGTTAGAAAAGTACTGCCATGTTGGATTTTGGCAGAACACTGTCACTGCCAGACCCCTAGAAACCATTTCAAAGTGGCTAGAGTTGCCCCTGAGAGCTTTTCCCCCATTGGCCATGCAGTTTCCCCACATACAAGGTAGTACCAGGTATAAAGTTGGCACCACTGGGTACCTTCTTCAGACCACCTCTGCACCTGTTAAAGACGGAAGAGCTGCACCTGCTTTTGAAACTGTGGAGAGAAACTCCAAGGGCTGTACCTGCTCCCACTTGTACCCAGGACTGAAGAGTAGACTCCAAGGGCTAGTTAGCCAACAGGATCAATTTATAACAGCGGGCTTTGGGGAAGGAAATGCAAACCTCCAGAGGCAAGGGCACAGGGAGGAGAGCAGCAGCAAGTATGAGATGAAGGGCTTAGAAAGAAATGGCTGGGACTAAGAAGTGATGAAAATGGTGTGTGTGAGCCCTCCGAGGTGGCAAGAGCCACAGACTGGGTGATATAGTAGGTAGGGAATGGAGTGAACCAAAGGTAAAGTTTAAGGAGCACACAAGATAAAACAAAGCACCTACCAGGGAAGACTGCATCATATCATAAATATGGCTGGGAAAAAGAGTGAACCAGGTTCAACATCAGCTCAAGTATGAGATTCTCCATGTGAAAAGACCCAACCAAAGAGAGACGGTCAGACGACATGCCACTGGACAAAAGAAGGGTGAGGAGAAGACAGGATTGATCCAGAACATTGAATGGGGCATGGGGTGAACTATACAAGGTATAACCAGATTTAACAAGTGCACCAGGAAAGACCAAGTGATGGGTTGATACATAGTCACGTAGAGAGATACTGGCACACAAAATCAAATCAGAGGGGTAAGCATAGGAAGGGTGACCATGACCAGAAACAGTGCAAGGGGATGTATGAGTGAAGCAGCAAAACTGGAAATAGGAAAACAGAGGAACAGGAAAGATGGAGTAACACTGAGACAGTAAATACATGGGGAAGATGGTGAGGAACTAGGGAGATTTTCTTTTATCTTTTGCCAAGTGTCAACAACTTAATTTATCTCAATGCAGTAATCTTAAAAAATACTACCTTGTCTGGTGAAAATTTGAGGGGGAAAGGGAACCTGTTACTGTTGTAATATAAAGAAGGACATTTATGTGAAACATGCAGAGACATTTGATTTATTTAAAGAAGCATTATCTTTTCTTTCTCCATGTACTCTGGCCAAAACATTTTGTAACAGATTTTCATGTAACAGTTTAATGAATTCTGGGAGCGTTAATCTCCATTTATTTCAGTAAACCAATGCATCAGATAACAGTGTTTTGCAAAGGCAAAGTACAGACCTGGATACAGTTTTACCAGCAATAGTTTCTTGCAATGACGGATGGATGTCTGCAGGTATTTCACTCTGTTTGGATATGTGCATGTATGCATTATCTTTGTGAAGGCTTGTTTTTTATTCCTTTTTTCCTCAACCAAAGTACTTGTCAATATGAAGAAATGTGCATAGTCTTATTCTTGGTGGTGTGTTACTTACATAAACCTGAATCCAGTCTATGTTCTTACGTCCCTCACCTCTTCAATCATTACAGACCCAGAATAACATTTGCTCCATCAATGGTCTACACCAGTAAAGGTGAGTGGATGCAAGTATACATTTCTAAATAGTTCAAAGAAAAGGACACATTCTATGATCACGTCTCAAATTTGCAAAGCTTGTTTATTAAAGAATAGTACAAACATGAACGAATAATCTGTGTGCCTACATTTGTATTCAACAATATTATTCACTCCGTTCTTTCTTTAATGGTGACAGGTCTGCATCAATTACATACATCATCTTCTCTCAGCGAATCAATGTTATCTAAAACTTACTGAGACACCACAGGGAAATCTCTGGTTTCTTCATCTTTTAAGTTCTTCTAAGACAGATGTTTTTGGAAAATGCCAAATGTCAATTAGATCTCGTTTGTAAATAAAATGCCTTGGTTTCTGTGAATGCTTCACTTGGCCTATTCCAAAAACAGTCTGTTTTTAGCTCCTGTAACACCGGAGCTCTTGAAGTGACTCCTGACCAAGGTCCAGTGATACTAATACTTGGCTGGTCAGAATCTAGAGCAGAGTGGGATGTGGGCCAAGAGATGCAATTTACTGACAATGGAGGAGCGTGCAATGTTCTTGCTGGTTGTTTCGTTAGTTATATTGACACGCTGTTCTCAATCACTTTGGGGTTCAGGTAGTTGTACTTGAGAGGCAGCGATGCGTTTCTGCTTTCAACCTCTGCAGATATCTGGGACAGACGTTGCTGGAAAGCCTTGATGCACCGTTTGGGTTCCTCCTCTGTAAAATGTTCATCAGGTAATGTGCCTAAAGGCCTCTTTAAAAATAAATGAAAAATTAAATCTCATAAATCAAGAGAATATATTAGGGAAGCAGCAAAAAAACAAGGAACACTGGTGGATGTTTTCTAAGTGATCAAGTTGGTTTAGAGCAGCCTTAAACATGGAATCAGATTTACTTGCCTCCCTTACCTCCTTTTGATTTCAGTTGTTTTCTAATGTTTTAGCTCACTCTTGAAGAGACCACCACTGATCCCATGACAACTCTGGGTTTCAAGGGTCTATCCTAGGCCCACTACTATTATCCATATACACCAGCTCCCTTGCTGACATCTTGTGTGACTGCTCTTGCTGCCCTTACTCGGATTACACAAATATTATTCTTTCACACCCTTTACCCATAAATCTGACTGCTTCTCTATGATCAGATGTTGGATTGCTCTCATGTTTTTCATTTAACTCCCCCCCCAAAACTGAGGATCTTTGCTTTCTCTCCACATCCACACCGACAACCCAGTGTCCAGTCCAATAGACTTTCATTCAGACATCTGGACATGCCCATTATCAGCCAGAAACCTTGGGGTTCAGGCAGTGGCGTAGCTAGGCACTCTGCCGCCCGTGGCGGTCCCTGCCTTTTGCCGCCGCCGCCGAGCGCCTAAGAGCGGGGGGGGTGCTGGCGATAAATTTACCTGCCGCCCCCAAATCTCGTACCGCCCCCTCCGCCCCCCCCCTTGCTACGCCAGTGGGTTCAGGACGCAACACAATAAAAAAACGGGGGGAGGTAGAGGTTAAGGTTAGGTTCACCCTCCTTACTGAATGTATATCCACAAAATCCCGAGTACCGGAATTGAGAACCTAACCATGGGAGGTGCAGGATTTCTTCTGAACACATGTGAGAAAACCCTCTATCCAGAAAAAAAAATTATTTTCTAGAGTCCCCTCGCCCACCAGGGTTTCCCCTAGGTGGCATGCTTCATCATAGGGGTCCTCTCAATCCAATGCGGATTGAGGCGTGCTGCAACTTGCAAAATTACGTAGGAGCACTTTGTTTGAAAAAATGGGTAGTGCAGTGAAGTGGAGTGGAAACGGAAGTGGGTTGAAAATACCTAACTAGTGGGCTAATATTTTATTCCTGCTCCTAGTTGGTATGTTTAAAACACAGGGGTTAATGCTAGGGAAAACAACCAGACTATAATGAGTATGGTGTCCCTAGTATAAGGTCAACATGTTTCGAGCTGTCCCATAAAGCTCTTCTTCAGGACCACACAGGGTCCAGCCCTGTGCGTACCACTCCTAAAGTATCCTGTAATTAGGAAACTGAAATGTGCTCACCTAATGTGTGTGCACCAGTAATTCAATACATAAGGTTATACATTCAACGTTGTATCTGTAGGGAATAAAACTCTGCTGGGAATTGAATGAATTTATTCGCAAGTTAAAACTACAGGTATTTTTTTAGAACAAACGCCCAATGGACATCCGAGGAAGCGATACAGGTCTCCATCGGAAATCCACTTTCACCCCTCCACCAGCCAACCTCCCAGTGGAACTGCTAGCCTTTGAAAAGGACATTCTGAAGGAAGTAGGCGAAATCGACCCAAGGACCATCAAAGTATTCCACAACATCAGTAAAATTGAACAGTAAGCGATCCAACAATTGGCTAACGACATAAGAATCACTGTAAAACCAGCTGACAAAGGAGGAGCCTTCGTCCTTCAAACTACGGAAGCCTACCGGAGAGAATGCATGAGACTCCTGGCAGATGAGAGGAACTACCTCCGCATCAGAGATGACCCAACTGAACGGCTTCGAATAGAGATCGCCAACATGGTGGAAGAGGCCATAGCGCACGACTGGATCACCAAAAAAGAGGGGGATGTTTTGGAAAACACCAATCCGGTTACCCCGTATTTTTATACATCCCAAAAATACATAAGTCACTAGAAAACCCCCCTGGAAGACCCATGGTGTTCGGCATAGGGTCGATTTTGGAACCTCTTTCTAAGTTTGCGGATGCCTTTTTACGCCCGCTGATACAAGGAACCAGGCGGTACTTTGCCTCCTTCAGAACCTACACTTTGATTCAACCACCAGCATCCTTATTGGGTTAGATGTGGAGAGCCTCTACACCAGCCTACCCCACAGGGAGACCCTTGACATCATTGAGGAGGTCCTCTACGAAGAAGAATGGACCTACCATACACCGAAACATCTTGTCTTGGAGTGCTGCAAGTTGGCACTGACCGAGAATTTATTTCGTTTTGAGGATGCCTTATTCGGACGACAACAGCACGGGACCAGCATGGGCAGCACCTTTGCCCCTAGTGTGGCAGGATTATACGTACATCAACTTGAGAAGCACAAAATCCTGACTAACACAAATCCACACGCCCAGCATATACAACTGTGGAAACGATACATCGATGATGTGTTACTAATTTGGGAAGGAGAAAAATCTGAAGCAAATGAATTCATTGAGTGGCTTAACCACCAGGACCCTTCCTTAAAATTCACGCATACCATGAGTAGATCACAACTGGTTTTTCTGGACCTAAACATCTATGCGGTTGATGGCTTACTTAAGACAAACTTCACACTTCAAGCCCACTGCAAAAAACTGCTTACTGGTATATGACAGCTTTCATTCTAGACACCTGAATGAGAACCTTCCTTTTGGGCAGTTTCTCAGGCTTAGGAGGAACTGCACAGAGACGACAGACTTCAAAGCCCAAGCCAGAGAACTATCTGAGAAACTCATCGCTAGGAAATATCCTAAGTACCTGATATCCAAAGCAAGGAAGAGAGCCGCAAACAATCATAGGGAGGCGCTCCTGGAGACATATCAGAAACAGGACACAGAAAAAGTAAAAAGGCCTATATGCATTACAACCTTTAATATAGTGTCTGATCGCGTCACTAAAATAGTTAAGAAACACTGGTGCACCCTAAACAGTGGCAAACTCGATATCCCAAAACCTATGTTCTCACATAGGAAAGGTAAAAATCTGAAAGACATTTTGGTACACACCCGCCCTAAGTCAATATCTAGGAGTGAGAAGACACAGCCAGTGTTAAGCACTCTACCGATGGGCCATCATGCTTGCGGAAACTGCAGCGTATGCCACCTGACATCCACCACAAAAAAAGTGACCTTCAATAACTACATGATCTGGGAATTGCGTAAATTCACCAACTGCAATACCACAGGGGTGGTGTATATGGTCACGTGTATGTGTAACCTGCACTATGTGGGCATGACCACTAGGAAGGTTAGCATTAGAGTAGTGGAACACCGTAGCAACATCAGATGTCACAGGGCCACCACAAAAATGACATCACATTTCATAGAGATGCAACACACCCCTAATGATTTGAAATGGGTAGTGTTAGAACACATTAGACACCCCGACAATTTGGAACACATACTACTAGAAAAAGAACAGCGCTGGGTGTTTAGATTACACACGGATACAGAGGGACTAAATGATAACATTCCGTGGGGCCAATTTGACAAATGAGTTTGTCAGTACCTACAATGTAACGACCACCAGACTGAGTTGAGCGTGAGTCTCTACTACACCAAAATGTAGGTACTAACACACCTACCTTTGAAATAACAGGAGTAACCATACCATACGCGTCCACTACATTGAACATCTTGAACTGCTTTACCATCTTACAAGACACCACACACAATGTTTTCCAGCTCGTAGAGTTTTCAATGCGGAATTGATCGTATGCTTGCTCAACGTGGAAGTGTAGGGAAACAGATCACTGTCCTACCTTCTCGTACTCTCCTTTTGAAGAGTCAATCATGACGCTTGCACTTCTCCATATTGCCAAGAATTTTTTTTTTATTTGTCTTTATTATTTTTTTATTTGTCTTTATTGTATTATTTTTCCAGGTCTAGCACTATCAATTATGAGCTACTGCCCAACAATCAGATTCTGCCTCGCAAAATCGTGCAGCGCTCACGAAATATACTCACATGGCCGCTCATGACCCCGTATACCGGATCATGTTTAAAAAAAAAAAAAAAAATTAGTTAGATTTTTAATGCAGTGCCATGTTTACCCTGTGCACCATGTCCATTTTTTCTTTCATAACAATTCCGTCATTTAGCCATTTACATAAGATGGCCCCGCTCCCAAGCCAGGCATGCCGGCCATTTTGGAAGTACACGGTCTAGTCATTTCAGCTAGCATGACTAGGCGGATCCGGATGTATTTAGAGGCACCGGGAGACAGACGCGGTAATATGCGGTCTCCTGGGGTGAAATTAGGTGATTATCTGTGAGGTGTGCTTTGACGAAGTAAGTCTCCTGATCCTTTTCTTTTTCAGCCTTTCCTCCGAAGCATCAAATAAGGCTTTTCATACGACTTGGAGGTATCGGGAAAGTTCCCCGGTTACTTCTTTTTTACTTACAGGCATTACTAATTAAGAACCCTTTGTCATCATTACCATCCTATGGTGTGACTACAAGCCCCTCAACCCCTACAGACCATGGGCAATTCTCAGCCTTAACCAAAGTATGTGACATCATTATGTAAATATGTATATGTATTATATGTTGTAAGTCACGTGGTGTCTCTTCACGTTTGTTCATATTTTTAATTTGCACATAACCACATTTTTCACCAGACAATTGTGCTAAGTGTTCTCCCACAACGAACGACAACACAAGATAGCTGATAACTGCACCCACCTTAGAGGAGTACTTTAATCAGGATACGACGCTGCTTTTATTCAGTGCCTGCCAGCCTGGCTGGCTAGCGACTTCTAATTGTCGTTTGTTTTATTCCCTACAGATACAACGTTGAATGTATAACCTTATGTATTGAATTACTGGTGCACACACATTAGGTGAGCACATTTCAGTTTCCTAATTACAGGATACTTTAGGAGTGGTACGCACAGGGCTGGTCCCTGTGTGGTCCTGAAGAAGAGCTTTAGGGGACAGCTCGAAACATGTTGACCCTAGACTAGGGACAATATACTCATTATAGTCTGGTTGTTTTCCCTAGTATTAACCCCTGTCTTTTAAACATACCAACTAGGAGCAGAAATTAAATATTAGCCCACTAGTTAGGTATTTTTAACCCACTTCCTTTTCCACTCCACTTCACTGCACTACACATTGTTTCAAACAAAGTACTCCTACGTAATTTTGCAAGCCGCAGCACGCCTCAATCCGCAGCGGATTGAGAGGACCCCTATGATGAAGCATGCCACCTAGGGGAAACCCTGGTGGGTGAGGGGACTCTAGAAAAGAAGTTTATTTTCTGGATAGAGGGTTTTCTCACACGTGTTCAGTAGAAACCCTGCTCCTCCCATGGTTAGGTTCTCAATTCCGGTACTCCGGATTTTGTGGATATACGTTCAGCACGCAACCACATGTTAAATATAAGTAAAAATGCCATGTCTCCTTTTTCACACCACCAAGACAAATTAATTCAGTAACAGTTTGTAGATCAGATTACCTGCTCAATGGCAACCCTCAAAAGCCCTTCTCCCCACTAGACAGGGTTCGGAAATGTGCCTGCAAAACCTTACTCAACCTGCCAAGACACAAGCTCACCACTTCCTTTTGCACAAAGCTGGGAGGCTTGTGCCGAAAATTTGACTCTCTACAAATCCTTGACAATTACATACAAAGTGGCCACCGTACCTCTCCAGACTAACTTTCCAATATGCTCCTCTCCTGGATTTTACTATGAGAACTTGCTGGTTACACCCAGACCTCAGTGTACAAGGTCCAGATTCTGATTGCGCCATTCTAGTCCACATCACTGGAGCTCAATGCTTACAAAGAATGTCCCACACTCGCTGTTTCCAAAATCACTCTGAAATACCACCTTATGAGTAAATTAAAATAACATTTAAATAAGCACATTGTGCCAAAAATTCAAATGAGTCTACCTAGTTACTATACATTGTATTACTGTTGGAGTGTTGCATTAGTTTTATCACAAAATCAGCTATTTTGTTCAAAGCACAAATCACTTCTTTGGTTCATTTATTCTCTCACACTGAATTATTTATGTAACAATCCACCTTACAGAAGACATTGTTGGACAAAATGTCATGCTAGTTATTCATAATTAAAAAAGTCACAAGAAGGTACTGTTTACCCTCAGCCTGTGGGTCCTAACATATGCAAGGAGAAAATAGAATGCTTACCAAGTCACCAGGCTCCTCACTCAGGACCCTAACAGCTACCATTAAGGCGGTAGTAGTGCCCACCTCGGGCAAGATCTCGAGGATACTTTCCAGAGTTGCTGTGCCTTTGGTCTTTGGGGGAGGTTGGCGCATTGTACCAGGACTGTTTGGCATCCAGGAGAGAAAATCAAACTACAGTGGCACAAGCCCAAAAGAAAGAAATAAACAACAGTTGAAAGTTGCAATTATTTTAATTAAGTAGATTTATATAGCACCAACAGACCAGGGTTGTCAGAGTGCTATATGAAAAATTATTTCACTTGAAAAGCCAACATATGCTTTCAGTCAGGAGTCAGGATGTCAGCTGGAGTTCATATAAAAGGAATTATCACAGAGCAAGGGGTGATTCCAAAAGGATATAAACATTGAGTCTCCTTCTTAAGGCATCCTTCCTCAGCTGGTAGTATACTATCTTTCCAAACATTGCCTGGTTACTAGGGTGCAATGGGGATAAACACCTGCGCAATGACTCACCATTAGTAAAGGCTGCCCCGATTGTCTACATTCAGATTTGTGCTCCTGTCCAAAGGTGCACCAGGCACATCAGTGACGACCTTTATTTCTAGGAAATCCTGATCCTCCTCATCCCTCTGGTAAACCTTTGGACCTCTTCAGGTCAATTTCTAAGGTCACAAACTCACAGTGTGTTCTACTGATCCCCTTGTACAGATGTATGTATATGGTGTTCATATATTGCACACCTGGGCTTGAGATAGTAAAGTACAGATACCATGCCATTGCTTGTTAACACCAACATCTTTTTAAGATGTACATGGTACAGATGAGTTTTCTAGAGACTTACATTCCCCTGGTTATTTTTCCCCACCACCTACAGTACTAGACGCATATTCACAATTACCTGCCCACTGTTGACAGCAGCATGCTGAGCGGAACCTGTAAAAATCACCATAGTCAGATACTTGATCAATTCAGCACGGGTCTGTAGAGAAGATGGCACTCCTGAAAGAATACCAGAAATTAACTTATGAAAATGCACAACACATTTAACTGTGCCAGATACTGTGCCTCATGGGCCAGTGGTAGTTAGGCCTACAATTGTGTGGTTGAAATTATGTGTCTGGGGGTTATTTAATTTTTGCAAAGTTGCTACAGATTTATGATAGGGTGCTACAATCCAATGACATTGGCAGCATTGTTGAAAGGACATTCTGAATTCTAGTACATGAAGTACACACAGAAAAATAATTCCAAACTGTGTTAGAAACTTTTAGTTTCTTGACGTTGGATGACACTTCAAGCATGAAAGTTTATAAAAGTTTTGATTTTCACAATCTATCTCAATGTTTTGTGGTTCTGCTATCAAGCCATAATCAATTAGAATAATCTGAATGGGGAGGATGAACAAAAACACTTGGCAACAAGTTCAAGCAATCATACCCGAGGATTTTCTCTCCAGGAAGCCTTCTTTGAAGATCTCCCCCACCCACGCTTGAAGCTCTTGGTCCTTCTGGATGCTCTTGTCACCCTTATAGTAGCAGTCCACAATACCGGACACATAACTAAGAGCAAGAGAAAATGGAGTAGCATCAATGGTTGAAAGACCACGTGGAATACTTCCAAATCAAGAGAGATCAAGCTCTACACCTTACTACAGAGAAAGTAAGTATTGCTCATCTAACATTTTTTAAGCATGTTTATAAGTCAACTGTATAACAATAGTTTGGCATGTGTCTCCTACAGAGACTGACACCTGATGGGGTGAGCAGACAACCATATCTGATTGCCTTTACATAAAGTATTTTTTAATGCAGTCTGTTTTCCTCGAAGGAAACATGGCTGAATTTAAAACGAAGTTAGTTTTTTTTTAAAGTTTAAAAGTTAGTTGTGGTTATATTGGACCACTGCTTATTTCTGAACAAGCTTTCTTTTACATTCACAAAGGGGAGTGAGTCCCTGCGCGCCCCCTTCCCCTTTGTGAATGGCTTACCACCTCAAGTCGGGAGTCTGTAATTTTTCAATGTTTTGCAGCCAGGTTTTAGTCATCTCGTGCCTGTTGGGTATTTAAAAGGGACACCTACAAAACACACCTTCCAAACAGTGAATCAGTGTAAGATCGTTATCCCATGTTAGGAGCCAGTAAAATGTTATTCACTCCTTAAATGTGACTGAACTTAGATTCAGAGTATTTGCAATTGTAAAGTTTGTTTTGCATATCTTGCCGTAACTTCTACAGTGGTGTCCACACGCTCATCACACCTCCACTTGATAGAGAAGAGTTAATATGGCTTCTCTACATGTATATTCAAACAAGAGCAGACACTTACGGCCATATATACAAAGCCATCTTTCATTTCCTAATGGTGCGAATCGCTATTTTGGGCCTTTAGGAATTGCAAAATGGTGTTACGGTATGTATGAAAGGCATTTTCAATGGTGCAGTTTACAATTTCCATCATGTAGAAATCAAATTTTTTGCATTTTGAAAATGGAAATTGCAAATTGGCATTTACAAATAGCGAATCGCTAACACTATATACAAAGGATTTCCTTATTGTGATTAGTCACAAAATGACCACTTAGGAAATACAAATACCATCAATTTGTATTATCAGGTGATAATGAGGTGCAAACTATAAAACGTATCTAAAAAACAGAGGATAAGGACTTTGGCTGGTAGGCAGAGGAGGAGGAAGAGAGATGAGGGGATATTTAGTGTGAGGGTCACCCTGTTTGAGCACACTGAGGAGGGTATTTATGAGAAATATAGACAGAGTAGTGAGGTAATTTTGGATTTAAATGCTGAGTTACATCCTCAGCTACATACCCCCAACAGTTACAAGGAATGCAATCCCACCACATTTGCAAGTAATGTGTTGTCTACACATTTAAACATCTGGAAGTTACTATTGATTTATAGCAGTGTCAGGAGGCTGTCACAAAGTGATTTCTAGGTACTTTTATAGGTTTTGGACATCATGGTTAGCAAAGTGAACCAATATGTTTTTTCCAAACCCTCCAAGATATACAACACACAAAACTAATGTTTTATCGGGTAGCACAGTTTTCAAATGTAATTGGTGTGTTGATGGCACACATACTGCCATATGTTCCCATTCTGCAAATGAATTTAATTATAGAAACAGGAAAATCACCCATTCACTCAATGTAAGGTAGTGTGTGATGCATCATGCATCATAACTGACTGTGTACCCAGATTCATAGGCAGCACACATCACTCCTTTATGTTCTGCCACAATGGAATAAATAACTGTCTGTCTCAGGGTGTATTTGGCGATGGTATTTTAATTTGTAAGAACATTGCAATTGCAATTCATACATTGCTCAAAAGTATGTTTGTCAAATAATCTAATTATTTCTCCTTCTCATATTATTTAAGGAGACAGTTCATATGCCTTGCGCCCTTGGAGACTGACACCATATTTGCATCCAAGAATCAGAAGTGAAAGGCCGTACAACGGGTCACATAAAACTAGGCCTGTTAGTTTTATGTGACCCGTTGTACGGCCTTTCACTTCTGGTTCTTGGATGCAAATATGGTGTCAGTCTCCAAGGGCGCAAGGCATATGAACTGTCTCCTTAAATAATATGAGAAGGAGAAATAATTCGATTATTTGGCAAACATACTAGGCCTGGAAAGGTGCAGGACTTGGGGGAACAGGGCGGCCGTGAGCTAAGCGGTCGCGGCTGAAGCTCCCTCGGGCTCGTGTCTGGGTCTCTTCTAGGGGGGCCCTCGGAATGATCCTATTTTCAGTTTAAGAAACCCCCCCTTCACCCCCCCACCCCGTATTGCCATGTACCTTACTCTTCTCTGTCTGTCTCCCGGTGTTTTTGTGTGGCGTGGTGAATGGTCCCGGAACTCCGTGGTGGGTCGCCGGCGCTCCAAGCCTCGCGGTGGGAGGGTGCGGCTCGTGAGTGGCGGCGCAGCGGTACTGCCTTCTTCCAGGCCCGGGCCACGGGAGGCAGAGTCAGCACTGGGGACTACGCAAGTGTGAGGACCGGCGTTTGGTCGTGCGAAGGTGCGGCAGAGCTCGCGTTGCAGGTAGAGCGCCTGGAGTCTGGTTTATGCAATAAGGCTGAGGCGTCCATCATGAGGGAAGGTAAGGGCATCTTCTAGTTTTTGCGGGACTTCCTTCCTTGCCTTGCATTCGTGTCGACGGGAGAAGCCTCTTGCGGTCACCTGGGTGTCCGGCGAACAAGAGGGACTCCCTATTGTATGGAGACAAGTGAAGCTCAGCAAGTTGGTTTTTCGATACCTAAAGTGTGCAGATACACTTTGCGTACCAGGGCAGTCCAGTCCTTCTCCAATATTGATACAATTTTGCCAACTCGAGTTCCCCCCCCATCTCTGAAGTTCGAGTGTCAGTAAAACAGAATAAGGGTGTTAGCACGGAAACTGTTGTTGGTGTCAAAGGAAGAGGGAGGGGTAGAGGTAAGAAAATACCGACCTCTAAAGGAAAAATAACCCCCTCATTAAAAACATTCTACAAGGTCCTGTCTACACCTACAACTCGGGGCCCTAATAAGGGAAGCTCTTTTAACCCCAGCAGGTTGCAATCTGATATATCACTGAATTCACCTCTGCTCAAGACTTCTGGTTTGTCACCTACGCCTCAAAGCACTATGCAGTCACCTGATATATCTGATATATCCGATATATCCGGTGCCTCGAAGGATTTAGCGGGGGCAGAGAGTTCTGGGAACCATCTCTCTGCCATCCATCCTGCGGTTGGTATCTCAAACAGGTTTAATGTATTGGAGGTTCACGATGTCCAACAAGGTTCTACCCCTGAACTAGTGAATCCAGTAACACCTCCTGGGTCCTTGGCGGAAATTTTACTGGCACTTAAGGATGAGATGGGGAATAGATTTACAGTTTCGGAGACAAAACAGGCAGCGATCCAAGCATCCTGTGTGGTGTTAGCGCAGAAGTTGGAGGAGGTCTCACTAAAAACGGACGCATTAGAGCTGGAGATACCGAAAATCAAGGAGGCACTCCATACCTCTACAACAGAAATGGCTAAACTAACAAGCCAGAATAGGGAATTGAAGGACGACTTAGAGCGACTGGAGAACCACGCAAGGAAGAACAATCTGAGACTCATTAATGTTCCTGAGGCGCTTGAAGGTGCGAATATAAGGGGGTTTGTGATATTGCTGTTAAAAGAAACAGTTCTAAAAAATTCCCCCAATATAGATCTTGCACAGGAAATACAACGGGTGCATCGCGACCCATTTAAAAGAAACCCAGCGAAACAGAAGCCTAGGAAAATTTTTATAAACTTCCTTACATACACTGTGAAAGAGGCAATTCTATCCTCGACTTTAAAGGAAGGTACTATAACTTCTAAATCCTTCTCTAATTCCTTCTCCTTTTCTATCAGATCTGACATATCCCATATTACTGCCACAAAACAGTGGGAGTTGGGCAAAAGGATGGATGATTTGAATAAGTTGGGGGCTAAGGTACAACTGAGGTTTCCAGCATCACTTCGCATCATGTGGAATAACCACATGTACATGTACCGTTCAGTAGAGGAGGTTGACGCCCTTATTGATAATATAAAAAACGGGGGTGGGGTGTAAGGAGGTGACGGTGGAAGTGAAGGGGGTCCAACTAGCGAGACTTGGGAGATGAATTGTAATGTAACGTTTTTTTTCTCTCAATCAGCCCGAGGGATAGAGGCCGAATAGGTTATAGCCTAATAGATGGGAGGGTTCCCCGGGGGGGGGGGATTACTGGGGTAGAGTGGGGGGTGGGATTACTGGGGGAGAGTGGGGGGTGGGATGCACGGGGGGAGCAGTGGGTAAAAATTTTTAAAATATCCTCAATCACACCTTTATACTAGACCGTCTGTTCTGGGTCCCATATTTGGATGGCAGGATTTGTCCCAATGAGTAGCGAGGTAAAGTTAATCTTGTGGAACATCAATGGGTTGAGATGCCCCCGTAGACAAAGACTGGCGATGAAATACTTAGAGCAATCCCCAGCTCAAGTCTGCCTCATTCAGGAGACGCATTTAAGCTACGCGGAGTGTTGTGTCATATTTGCCAAGTATCCCTGTGTAAAATATTTGTGTTCCTCTGAGCAGACAGTCCATAGTAAGGGGGTGGCCATTCTGATAAAACAGGGGGCTGGATGTACTATTAAAACAATTCAAACTGACCAAACAGGGAGATGGATTGTGGCTACATTGGATTTTGGAGGATCTGAGTTAATATGTGCTTCCTTCTATGGCCCCAACATCGACGATCCGACGCATATTTGTAAACTGCAATCTAAACTGATGGAAGCAGTTTCGCCCATAATTATCGGAGGCGATTTTAATGTTCTTCTTGACCCCCTGAGGGATAGATCCAATCAGAGCCACTTTGTAGGGGCACCTCGAGTACGTCGAGCTTTGAAAAATATGCTACACGATCTGGAGCTCGCAGATGTTTGGAGGGTAAAGATGGGCGATAAACGGGGTTTTACTTTCCATAGCAAGAAGCACAGCCACTCTTCTAGAATCGATTATGTCTTAACTGATAGGCCTAGTCTAGATAATCTGACTTTTATAACTATCATGCCCATTCATATATCAGACCATGCCCCTGTGCTGTTCGCCTACATAGGAAAGAGGTATAATTTGAGGCCTAGATGGACATTAAAAAGGTCTATGCTGTTGGATGTAGAGTCAGTGAGGGCTCTTAAATCTGCTACCCTAGACTACTTCTCTGTAAATATCGGATCGACATCCATGGACTATGTTTGGGATGCCTTTAAGGCAAACCTAAGGGGCCTGTTACATAGTCTTATCTGCTCGAAGAATAGGGCGAAGGTACGGGAGCTACGGGATTCGGAGGAAAAAATTCTTCAATTAGAGGAAGAAAGGTCACGGCTCAATCAGGGGAGCTCTGAAAGGCTGCTACAAGTTCAGAGGGACTTGGAAAGTGCCCGCCAAGACTATAGGGGAAGGCTAGATCAGAAGTGTAGAGCTCAGTGGCTAACCAAAAATATGCAGAACTTCGAGTATGGAGAGAAGGCGGGAGCCCTCTTGGCATGGAAAGCAAGAGTAGACCGTGCAAAGAATAACATCAATGAATTAATAATAAATGAAAGTGGGGAGAAGTCGAGTAGCTTGGAGGACATGCAAGCCCACCTTCTCTCTCTATTCTCGGAGCTATATAGGGAGGAGACAGTGCCTAACACCGAAACCCTTCAAACTTGGTTGAGGGATAAATCCTTACCAACTTTAACAGTTGAAAGCTGTGAAAGATTAGATGCTCCAATCACCGAGAGCAAAATCAGAGTACAAATAAGCAAATGCAAAAACAATAAAGCAGCAGGCACGGACGCGCTTCCCAGCGAGGTCTATAAACTCCTCCTAGATGAATTGGTTCCGATGTTGGGTATTTTATTTAATTCAGTGTATAGTTCGGAAGGTCAGGCTCCCAGGTCTTGGAAAGAAGCAACTATCGTCCTCACTCTGAAACCTGGGAAGGACCCCCTTAAGGCGGACTCCTATAGACCAATCTCTCTGCTGAATGCTGACTATAAGATCTTTATGAGTATTCTTGCAGGGAGATTGGTTAAGATAGCCCCACAGCTGATTAATGTGGACCAAAAAGGATTTATTCCCGGGAGATATATCCAGGAGCAGACGCATCAACTAATTGGTAACATAGACTTGGCTATAGCACAATCGGAACCCTTGGCCGGTGTAGCACTCGACGCGGCCAAGGCGTTCGATAGAGTCTGTTGGGTATATCTTTGGGAGGTATTTAGGGTGATGGGCTTTGGGCCTATTTTTATTCAGACCCTGATAAATTGCTACCAAGGGGCTTCCGCAAAAATTCTGTTAAACGGCATGTTAACCTCTAGTTTTAACATCCAAAGAGGAACAAGACAGGGTTGTCCCATCTCTCTCCTGCTGTTTGATATCTATATAGAGCCCCTCGCTCAAGCAATCAGATCAGATGATCTCATTTCTCCTTTTAGGTCCCACCAATATTGGAGCAAGTTGGCTCTCTACGCCGACGACTTGATGCTATACACCAACGATCCGGGGGTGGTAATACCAAGGGTTGAAGCATTGTTGGAAGAATTTAATCACTTTCAAGGTATCTAGCTAACACCTCTAAAACCGGGTGATGTGTTAGAACATTGACAACTGGGAGGGTAGAACGAGTAAAGAGTTTAAATACCTGGGCATCATTATAGTTAAAAATCTAGATAAAATCCCCCAGATCAACTTGAATAAGACTATTAAAGAAGTGGATCGTCTGTTTGCTAGATGAAAGAATCTTCCTTTAACAATTTTCGGTAGGGTTAACTTGGTAAAAATGGTCATTCTTCCTAAGTTAACATACCTGTTTAATGCTATTCCCCTTAACTTCTCAAGTCAGGATATTTGTAAAATTCAAAGCAAGATCGGAAGTTTCATCTGGGCAAATAAGGGCACTAGATTATCGTGGAAAAAGCTGAGACGTAAGCTATATAAAGGGGGGCTCGCTCTCCCAGATATTGGTTGGTATTCTGTCACCTTCCAATTTAAAAACATTCGGATGCTACTCGTAAAACCAGAGGAAACTTCTTGGGGCAGGTTATTGGGAGAAATGATCAAGGTGGAGGGTGGGGGAGACGGCTTCCTGTATAAATTTGGGGTACCAAGGTACTTTAAAAAGGTGCATCTGAAAGTTCTTAGGGCCGCCCTTAGCCTGTGGTATAAGGTTAGATGTAGATGGGGGATTGGGTACTATGCCGATTTTGCCCCGATTTGGGACTCCCCAGGGACCCCGTTATGCCTGAAGGATAGCCTTGCGATTCCAATAAAAAGGGCGGGTATCAGTATATGGTCAGAACTTCTATCCTCAGAAGGAGTCCACCCCTGGGAGGTCTTAAGAGCTAAGGTTGGAAGTAGTCTTTCCAGATTTAAATACTTGCAATTAGTCTCCTGGTTTTCTGCGGAAAAGGGGGTCATACGAGGAGAGTGGGAGACCGAGCAAATCCTGCAAGAGGTACATCCTAAGAGAAAGGAAGTTTCGATAAGGTATAAGAAGTTCCTGGAGGCTGAAGATGTGGAATATCCCCGCAGCATGCAGTCTGGAATCAGTCCCCCCTTGACTCTGATATTGAAGATCTGTATGAACCGTCTTTGAAGCTTCTTTATAAATATGTTAAGCCGGCCAGCTTAAAAAAATACAATTTTTTTGTTGTCAACAGGCTCTATTATACACCGGCAAAGATAGCTAACTTTGCTCCACTATCCTCCCCCAAATGTCCAAGATGCGGCCTCCTCAAAGCCAATGATATCCATATTTTCTATGAGTGCCTCGAGCTTAGAGCTTTCTGGAGGGGTGTGGAGGAAGTTTTATGTGGCATTTTTAAAGTTAATATCAAGGTTAATGCCACTTTGGTTCAATTTGGGGATGATGGCGTGCTTAACAAGATCCTACAGCCGGTATATAGAGGCCTGCTGTTATACCTGGTCTTAATCGCCCGGAGGGAAATTTGTAAGAAATGGAAAGACCCGCGGCCCCCACAGTGTGAGGATTGGTTAAAAGCTGCGTTTGCTATGGCCCGCTTGGACCAGGGGGGAGTAAGTGAGAGTTGTGCGAACATCTGGCAGGCCCTACTGTCTTGGGGAAGAGTTCTGAGACTGGTATAGTTCCTCCTGGTCCTATGATTACACCAAGCTTCGAACAAAGGGCTGGTCTGGTATGGCCTAAGCGAATGCAGTAGCCGTGGGGCGCAAAGATCGAAGGACGGATTCTTTTTAAGAAATTGCAGACGCTTATTGGTGAGATGAGGACAAAAAAAAAAAACATAAAACTAGGCCTGGACGGAGTTTGCAGAGTCACACTACGTGGAATTCTGCGCTGTGGCAGAAAAATGCTGCTGCAGTAGGGAGAGTTCAGCGAGTGGGCAGAGTTTCCCAACACGCCTGCTCGCATTGCGTTTTCACATCAAATACAATGTGGAGTGTGTCCTTGTGTTTAAAATTGCACACGAACGGTGCCACATGGTTCGCATGGGTGTGACCATCTTGTTTTCTCTGTTCTGTTCATGGTGCTGAGTCTATTTTTGAATCTCCTGCTACTCCTTTCAATCCTCTGCCCTCCTAATTGATCTACCCCAAATTTTTATTTATCATATTGGTGTGTGTTTTTGTGTTTTGCATTACGTAGGGAGGCACAACAGCCGTTTGAGGGAAATATTTTCCTCAGTCTAGATGGCCTTGCTCTTATAGTGGCCCCATACCCCCACCCCATATGTGGCAATAGCTAATACCCTAGGCTTATAGATAGCAAGCATATCTTCTATGGGCCGGGTGCCGAATTTTGCTGAAAACCTGAAAATTTCATGAGCACTCCTACTCATCTTACTCGTAACGTTGTTAATTTTGTGTGACCATGAGCCATTTTCTGCAAAGGTGATACCCAAATAGCAAAAGGTGTCGATTGTAGCTACCGGAGTATTATCCATAAAAAAAGTTCGACACTTCTTTTGCTTGGCTCCACAGATCATAGTCTAGGTTTTGTTCTTGTTGACCGCCAATTTTCTTGCAGCTATGAATTCGCCAAAAGTATTCATTAAGCGTTGTAGGCCCACCGGGGTCCTCGCCAGCAAGACTGCATCATCTGCATACAGTAGTACTGGTACTGGACTTCCAGCAACTTGGGGGGCATCTGCATTTATAGCTTTTAAGGCATTGTCCACCCTATTAATAAACAAGGAAAACAGTAAGGGGGCAAGAACACAGCCCTGTCGTATACCTCTCTCGACCTTGAAATTATCGGTACATTAGCCCTGTGGGCCAAAGTGAACAGTACTCAATATTTTCTCATAAAGCCTAGCAAGAAAATTAAAATTCAGCCTAGGGGCACCAATGGAGAGCAGGGTTGACCAAGTCAAAGCACTGCTCAGATCCGCAAACAGAGATACAATCTGCCACCTTTGGCCCGAGTATATTTGCCTATCAGTAAATCTAAGTTCACACATTGCTCTAGGGTTCCCATTCCTTTTGTAAACCCAAACTGTGCCGGGGAGAGTATTGAGTGTTCATTTGCTCAATCTTCCAGTCTCATGAGTAATACTTTACTCATCACTTTTACAGAGGAATCTAAAAGCGATATTGGTAATTCTTCGCTTCAGATTTATTGCCCTTCTTATAGATTGGTATTATAATAGATCTTCCCGATGATGGTGGGATCTCTGTAATGGCGGCCATATTAAAGACACTAGGTAAAATTGGGCCCCACAGGTCGACTATGCTTTTATGGATATCCACAGGTACCCTGTCTGGTCCTGAGGCTTTACCTCCTGCACTTCCATTTACTGCTATTAGGACTTCTTCAATTGTGATACTCAGAGGACGACTAGGCCAAGGGTCATTTGTCCCCCTTAATCCAGCCCCCTCCCTTGTAGCAGGTGACCTAAACATTTCAGTGAAGTGGGAAAGCCAGGCATCACATCTGACATGTGATAGCAGCTCAAGGTAAGAGTCTCTTTAAAAAGGGAGAATTAACAGTATCCCAAAAGAGTTTATTATTACCTGTATCAGCAGCCCGAGTTAAGTTATACCAGGCCTCCTATTGTAGCTCCTAACAAAGAAGGCTTTATTAAAATTAGATCTAAGGAATTTGATCAACTTAGAGTCTCTTGGTTGACGATGAAGAACCAGTTTCAGTTCACGGTGGGCTATGGTACAAGAATGATTAAACCAGCCACATGGTTGGCCATGGCCTGAGTTACTCGGGTGGGTCAGGAGGTCATTAATTATATTAGTTACACTAATGAAACTAGTTTGTAACTGGTCAGGAGTCCCTTCATCCTCTAAGCAGTAAAGGATATCTGTAAGGCCCTTAGGAAAAATATCACAAATGATTTTGGTTGGGTCAACTGCCGCCCACTTAATACGGATGCCATTGGTCTTATAGTAGTGATGTTAGTAATAGGATTTGGCCCAATATTGCTGGGTTTCTCCTAAAAGAAGATCGACAATACAATACAATTATTGCACTAAGATCCGGCAGGACAACCCTGGGGGTAGAGCACCATTTACTTGCACTAGTTGAAATTAGTATGTGGTAAATAATAGTTGAGGCATTCCTTCGTATAAAGGTTGGTATCTGTTTACCGTTATTATCATGGGCACATTCTAATAGGTGCAGGTCGAGCTTGATTATCATGGTGTTCAATAAACCCCCATAGTCATTATGGGGAAAATGCGAATAACCGGCCCCAGCCTAATCAGTAAACCCACAGACCCCTGTGGCAGACAAAGAGCAGGGCTGGATGTTAAAGTCACATGCCCAAATAAATAGAAAACTATTGGGGGTAGAGGGAAGTAATTTATCTAAACCACCATTAAGAGCAGCAATCGCAGTCAAAAATGTTATTATAAACATTTACCAATACCACATCCCGACCTCCTTTAAATGTTAACCATAGTATTAGTAAATGAGGACCTACGATTCATTTTTTCTTAATATTTATTGGAAGTTTATTTGATATAAAAACCAAAAGCCCCCTTTAGCCTGACCAGATGGTGAAGGATCAGCCTTGAGACAGTATGAAGAAAAGCACTCGAAATAAATAGGAGCTGTACAACAGGTTTCCTGAATACACATAATATCAAAACAAATCATAAAATTGGACCAACCAGGTAGGCCTTGTTTATTCACTAGCCCACCTGCATTCCACAATGCAATTGTGGGGCCTTCAACCCGACCTGGGCAAAGGATACTAGGGGGAGGTAAATCTTGTAGGACGGCTCTCTGGCATAATTGTACTGCGTTACTATTTGGTGATGGTGGTCGAGCCTTAAATCTATTATCATCACAATTGATATCATTGGTAGACAGGACAACATCTGCTTGCATATCTCCCAAATTTGAAATTTTTATCTGCCTATGTTGCCCTGTATCTTGTCAATCAATATCCTGCAGGTCACTAAGTACTTGAAACCTATTGGAGACCACCAAATGCTAATTTAATGACTGTTTTGAATCCTGGTTAGTAAATGTATTTCCTGCCACCCTTGTTTGAAACTGGGGATTCCGTAAGTGCCTATAGAGAAAACCCAGGGGTTGCAATGATATAGCTGATTCCCTTTGTAAGGGGAATTTGTCTTCATTATAACCTCCTGTGCCCAGCTTGGTCCTAAAATGGATTATAACACAGTCCTCTTTGGATTCTTTCCTCGTAAGGCCAACCCAACTCATTCTTCTAGTTAACGAAATTTGTTGGGCACCACTTACTGGGAATTGACAATTTCCATGGAGCCAGCATACTGCTGTATTTTTTAGTGACTCATGTGTTTCCATCTGATCTGCCTGCAGAGGTGGGACGTTAGTTAAAACTGCCACATACGGGCATCATTCTGGCAGTAAATTGATGGCAACAAGGGAACTCTTTGTGTTTCCACCAATAGCCCTTCCTATATTTTGATTTGCTAACAGGGACACAGGGTGGGTAGTATTGCTTTGTATCAGGTCGGTATCATTTGCAATAGATTCCGAAGACTTATGTCTTCTCAGGGCCATTGAGGCAGATAAGCATCCACCACCCCTGTTGTGTAGCTCGGGCCCAGTACCGGTCTCCTGTGTTCCCTCTGGGAATGATCTAGTTACCCCTGTATTTGGCCCCGGCACCCTCAATGTTGAGATTACATGTGAAATAGTGTCAGGTACGTTCCCTCTCAACTGCTCTTTGGGTACATTATGATAATGGTTTTTAATTTTTTCTACTTCGGTAATCAGGATCTCTAGCTTTTCTCTAATGGGTTATAGGAAATCCTCCATTTTAGTTGCTATTCCAGCTATTAGTGGAGCCCAAAAGGAATCTGCAGGGGGGCTCAGCTGGGTCGCTGCCTCAATATGTAACGGAGTTACAGGCAGATGATCACGTGACCCCCCCAATGAGCATAGGTGCCTTCTTACACTTACTTTTCCTCTTAGGTGAAGGAGGACGAGCAGATGAAACATAATTATCAGCAGGGTGTACATGTGCCAAATCTTGATTAGCTGAAATTATCGAGCCTTCCACAACACTACGGCTATGGGGTTCTCCTGACTACAGCTCAGAAGCTGTTACCACAGTGTCATTGGTCATAGAAGACCACGATTTCCCAACACCTCCTGCCCCTGCAGATAAACGATGTTTCGCAATATTTGTTTCTTTAGAAATAACATTCACCGCCCGCACTAAAAAAGAGTCTATTGCTGTGTGGGTGTTGTCTAGGTCTGGGGGGGCATTGGTAGCCTTACGCTTACCCATACTAACTTCAATAAAATGTCGGGTGAGAAATACAAATTGTCCTCGATAAATATGAGTAATCAAATCAGGGAAAAAGTCAATACCATTAGTCCATAGAATGAGCACCACTAAGGAGGTTTTTATGCCACTCTAAAACCTTCGCTATCAATAGCAATAACCAGAAAATCGATCACGTGAGACTTCAAAACAGTCTTCGGTGCTGGCCCAAAGAAGCAAAAACACGTGAGTGAGAAATAGTCTCCTTGGGGGACAATGAATAAAAAGAAAGTACCTTCTGCTTTCAGATTCTGCCAAACTTTAGAGGCGTAGTCCAGCCCAGCCTCTTCCGGGCAATGATGGGCAAGGACGGACCCAGGCGAGGCCTGCGTGCATCCCGTGCTGTGGGGGTTGAGACAGCACTTTATGCGCATTGGTGGTGCCTCCCCCCTCTCCAGCAAAGGACCCTGGGACTGGGAATCCCACCAGGGCAGACAGCAAGCAGCAGCAGCAAGCAGCAGGGAGTTCCCATTATTTATTATTATTATTTCCCGAATGTTGGGTTTTATGATTGGTGTGGGCTTAGGGTATTGTGTAAAGGGATGGATGGGTGAGAGAATGATTGAAAGAAAGGGTGGATTCTGAACGGATGGATAGTGGATTGAAAATGTTGGCGAAATACTTGGTGGGAGAAAGTAAAACTTAAATCATGGTGGCTATGGGTGAATATAGAAGAATGAAAGAATGAATGAATAATTGGATTGCTTGGATGAGTGAGGAATGGAGCTCTTCTGGAGAGGGGCATGCTGCTCACCTACTTCGCTTACTTTGTTTTATTGTTATCAAAGCTATGCTTCAAAGTCGGGGTATTATTTAAATTTTTGTTCTACTCCCTTGACTCACTGTATCTTTTAAGGAAGGCAGATATGTGTCCCACCAATCATCATTCATCACCCCCCTCCCTGCCCATGGCATTTCACCACCCATAACCAAAGTGCAGGATGGTTCAATTTCATGACTGCAGTGCTGGCTGTGCAATGAGTGTCTGCTTCAGTTAATGCAGCAGTTACAAAGTTTTGAATGCATTGCAAACCAAACACATAAGGTGTGTTTCCCTTCACCCACTCAGTCACCTCTTAGTACTTAACTCCTTTATTATTTCCTAAGTTCTTTCATCCCAGCCTACAAAAAAATGTAAAAATCCATTCTTGACATGTGCCACATGTTATGGGCATGTGAAGTGATTTCAAAATATAGTTCATGGTTTCCCATAAAAGATTTATTTTACTCCTGTTCAGATTTTTCCCTTTTGACTTGTCAACGACATTTACTGAATAAACCAAAGCTTAATAATCACATTACAAATCGATTATCAGTGACACCCCTCTATTCTATATCATAAGCTTTAGCTACCCGTCTAATGCCTTTACCTTACACTGCAGTGGAGTAAGTCAAGTTTCCTTTTCTTACTGCCCACTGAATGAATTTGTTGGAAATAATTTGTGATGGTGGGCGAGGCCAGTGACTAAAGTGGGACCAAGTGCCTGATTTGATTTCATGTTTGGCATATGAGATACTCTGTGATGAACGTGACAAATACAATCTATATAGACCATTCTGTTCCCTGTAGTGCAGTGCATCATATTCCCCAACGTCTACTTACAGCAGACAGGAGAATATCCGCACTTTATACGTGAGGTATGTGACATTGTATCCAATTTACTATTCATGTGGCTCTTTGGAAGCCGGGTTGAAAGGGAAAGGCATTTAGAGAACATCTGGACCATTGGAATAGATAATTTTCAACTACAGCTGCCACACCTGCAGATAGAAGCAAAGAGCCAGAAGCGATGGCTAGCATGCCTCCGTTAATTTAGTGCCACACAACTTGTACTCCATAGTGCATAATACCTTACTCAATAATGAGAGGTAGATTATTTTTATTTTTCCACTCAAAATGTCTGTTTGTCTGTTTTGTTTCTAAAAAAATACTTTAAAAGAAAAAAAATCAAATCACAGTTTTTTAATCCAGTGTTATTCTGCCTTAAGGCCTTATTATGAGTTTGGCGGTGTGGGAGTGGGACCGCCTTGCTTTCCAACCACCAAACACATGTACGAACCACCCGCCAAATCAGGAGTTTTCTCCTGTCTGGAGGACAGTTCTTTGGCATTCCCAGAGCAGTGCCTATGAAATAGGCACTGCAATGGGAAAGTCAAAATCAGTACCTGCACGGCATGGACTTCTGCAGTCCATGCTGTGCAGGTAGTGGTGTGCATACACTCAGGGGGGCATATGTTGTGCCCCCCTGTGTGCATCCACATGGCATGAGGATTGTTTCCTCACCACCATACTTTTCATGGCATGTCGCAGTGGCCCCGCCAAACATATTGTAGCTTCAAGACCACTGCACCACCTCCAGGGATCTCTGATCTCTGGGGGTTGCAGAGGTCCCAGGGTGGCCCAACCACCCTTGTCGTAATAGGGTGGTCAGGAGTCCGCCACCGCTGCGCCCCGTGAGTCTGATGGTTCGTGGACTGCCAAACTCATAAACCCCCCTGAAAACGTTTCTACCACTCAGTGCTTTTTATGTGAGGCATGTGTGGGTAAAATATAAAATTGGCCTTGTGACTCTCCTAATCATAATCACATCAAATTTCAATGTAATTAGGGGACCAGCAATGTACTGCTACTGTGCCACCCACTCATTTTAAGCAATTGTTTGCACAGAGCATTATTTACAATTTGTCTTTTTTCTTTTTGTTTTTTATAATAAAGCTACTCCTGCTGGTTCACCCATAGCACCCAACAGGTAGGAGATAGCGGCTGGACTGCGGCGACAGGGTCTGGACACTATCCAGCTGGAATATCGGCAGGTAGTAGCCAAGGCAGATGAAGAAGAAGAAATTGAAATTGCAGTCTCAGAGATGGGCTGCAGTGAAGCCATTCAGCCACATCCTCCAGCCTCCCAGCCATTCCATCGCTGGTGCCACCACCAGCTGTCAGAGGCCCATAATGGAACTGCGGCCACCCCCTCCAGCTCTGACAGGACATTGCTTGGGACCATTCTGCTGCAGTTGGACCGCATGGACAGGCATATGAAGAGCCAGTTGGACAGGGTAGAGCAGAGTCTGGACCAGTTCCAGGCCAAAATGGACAATGCCCTCTTTCAGCCCTTTTTTAATTTTTGGTTTTGGTAGGAGGGACTTGTTGTGGGTAGAGAGGGTGGGAAGGGAGTTGGGGCTGGGTTTTTTTATTTGTTGGACATTGGTTGTGGAATGGGGATGAGTCAACTTGTTTGGGGAGAGGGTGGGTTTTATTGTAAGAAAATAAAAGGGAACATTCTATTTCTTCACAATTTATGCCTGAAGTAGTTTATTTGTGTTTTGCTTTTACTTTGTGCTGATGCCTTTTTAGGCAGCCTGTTTTTTTCAAATTCACTTATAAAAGTGTATACCGATTAGTTATAGTTCGCTATATACCTCTGTAACTATCTTGACCATTAGGGGGGATGCCGTCATGACCTATATTGCCTACATCAACCTAGATAAATGATTACTTGTAGTACCAGTTAGTTGCTTACTTACTTACTCAGCTAACTCCATAGTTGTTTTAGCTGAATATAGAGGAAACAAAAACAGGGAAGGCATCACAACTTCACAAGCGAGGTCCCACTCCCACCCAGGGGAGCTCCAACTGTATGAGTAATCAGAAGGGTTATCCATCACAGGCAACTAAATGGAAATATTAAAAACACTGAGTTAGTGGGTTATAAATTATATCATATCTTTACAAAGAATTGAGACCAGACTACTACATGACACAACAAAGAATAACTGTTAGTGATAAAATAACAAAAAATAGCAAGAGTAACTTCTTCTTAGCAATAGAGAGCTAGTATTTAATTAAAAATAAAGTAAAAAATCTGCAAGTCATGAAAAGTGGACTCAAAGTCTGGAGTGGACAGGTTAAGCGTTTACGTAGCACAAGGCCTGAATGATGATGCTGACGACTGATGTTCTTCTATAGCTATAATATGGATCACTTTTATGTGTGGGTGGGTAAAATGGGGCCAGTATGGGCTATTGCTTGGGTAATAGAAGATCCTGCAGTGAGTTGGTGTCACTTTCACCAGATCCATCCCACCAAGTGTGTAATCCATTTATAGTGTAAATTTAGTCGAACCTCAATAAATCACACAGCCCAGGAAAGAAGGTTAAGGGTTTGATGAATGGATGGGAAAGGGATTTGGGGACAAGTTTGACAAAGACAAACACTACACAAGGACAATAGATTCCGATGACTTATGTCTTCTCAGGGCCATCTGGGCGATAAGTAGCACATCATCGTCATCAATCTGATATGGAAGAAAACGAAGGAATGAGTATGACACAGTACGGTTAAATACATTGCAAACAGTCCTTCTACGCCAGAGAACCAAGTTATCAAATATCTAAATCTTTTGTCTTCTAGGTTTAAAAAAATCTAATTATGGAGGAGTGAACTTACCCAGTTCTAAAAATATCAATCAATCAATCAGGGAATTGTGAAGCGCGCCTCTCACCCGTGAGGGTCTCAAGGCACGGGGGTGCAGCTCTGAGTCAGCTAAAGAGCCAGGTCTTGAGGCTCTTTCTGAAGGTGTGCAGAGTGGGGGAGCGTCTGATGTTGATCGGGAGCTTGTTCCAGGTCTTTGCCGCGATGTAGGAGAAGGCTCTTCTACGCGCTCTTGTTCTGCGGATGTGTGGGGTTTCGGTGAGGGCGAGTTCAGGGGAGTGGAGGTTTCTCTTGGGTATGTGGAAGGAGACTCTGTTGTTGAGGTATTTGGGTCCGGTGTTGTGGAGGGATTTGTAGGTGTGGGTGAGTAGCTTGGAAGTTACTCTCTTCTTGACAGGGAGCTAGTGGAGGTCTCACTGGTGTTGATGCCATGGGATGCCAAAGACAAGTCTCGCCAATGTGTTCTGGATGGTCTGGAGTTTGCGTAGCAGGGATTTGTTGATTCTGGCGTAGAGGGCATTTCCATAGTCCAGTCTGCTAGATATGAGTGCGTCGGTCTTTCTGGATTCGGGGGAATCCATTTGAAGGTCTTGTGAAGGATGCAGAGGGGTGTTAATACAGGTGGAGGTGATGGCGTTGATCTGGCGGGTTATGGTGAGGGAGGAGTTGAGTATGATGCAGAGGTTTTGGGTGTGGTCCGTGGGGGTTGCCAAGGGCAGTGGCCACCAGGTATTGTTGCAAGCAGAGGGGTGAACCTGAGGACGAGGACTTCTGTCTTCTCCGAGTTGAGCTTAGACAGCTGCTGCTCATCCAGAATGCAACATCTTTCATTCCATCCTGGAAGCTGAGTTTGGTGGCCTCGGGTTTCTTCGTGAGGGAGAGGATGAGCTGGGTGTCGTCTGCGTCGGATATATGCTGAGTCCACGCTGTCTGATGATGGAGGTGAGGGGGCCATGTAGATGGGTGTCGTCTGGGTGTCGTCTGTGTCGGATATATGCTGAGTCCACGCTGTCTGACGATGGAGGTGAGGGGGCCATGTAGATGTTGAAGAGCGTGGGACTGAGCGATAATCCTTGGGGAACTCCGCAGTTGATCTCTGTGGGTTCGGAGAGGAAGGGCGGGAGTCTGATTCTTTGGGTTCTGCCGGTGAGGAAGGAGAGGAACCAATCGAGGGCGGTACCCTGTATGCCGGCATCTTGGAGTCTGGTGGTGAAAGTGTGGTGGGAGACAGTGTCGAAGGCTGCGGAGAGGTCTAGAAGGATGAGGGCCGCGGTGTGGCCTTGGTCAAGGAGCATGCGGATGTCATCTGTGGCGGCGAGGAGGGCAGTCTCGGTGCTGTGGTTGCTGCGGAATCCAGATTGGGAAGGGTCGAGGTTGGCGTTCTCCTTGATGAAGTTAGTCACTTGGGCGTTGACGATCTTCTCAGTGACTTTGGCTGCGAAGGGAAGGAGAGAGATGGGTCGGTAGTTTTTGAGGTCCATTTGGTCTGCAGAGGGTTTCTTGAGCAGGGGCTTGACTTCTGCGCGTTTCCAGTCATTGGGGAATGTGCCGGATTCAAAGGTGGCTTTGAAGTGCATCATAGCTCAGGTGCTATGGCGGCAGTGGCTCTGTGGAAGATGTGCTGTGGGCAGAGATCCGTGGGGGCTCCTGAGTGAGTGCTCTTCATGGTCATGGCGGTATCTTCAGTGGTGAACGGGGTCCATGCGGCGATGGTAGGCTGGCTGTCATTGCTGCAGGGAGGAGTGGCTTCTGGAGTCTGTTCGCTGAAGTTATTGTAGAGGGCCTTGATTCTCAGATGGAAGTAGGAGCCGAGCTTGTTGCAGAGGTCCTGGGAGGGTGTGACGTCCGTGGCTTTGGTGAATTCCTGGATGATGATAAAGAGTTCCTTTGAGTTGCTGGAGTTAGCGAGGATTTTGTTCCAGATGAAGGTCCTTTTGGTGAATCTGATGAGTTGGTGGTATTATGTCATTGCGTTCTTGAAGGTGGTCTGGTCTTTAGCAATTTTGCTGTTCCTCCATAGCTTCTCGAAATGTCTGCAGGTGCGTCTGGATTCTCGGAGGTCGGTGGTGAACCAGGTGGCCTTCATAGGGCGCTGTCTGTTGGGGTTGCGGAGGGGGGCAAGCTTGTCTGCGCAGTTGGTGATCCACCGGTGTAGTTCTTTGGCTGCAGAGTTGGCGTCAGTCGAGGCGAAAGGGGGACTGTGGTTGAGGGTGGAGTTGAGGTGCTCCTCCGTGACCTTGCTCCAGTTCCTTTGTGGTGGGTGTGGTGTAGGTTTGTGAGCGGTGGCTTTGTCGAATGAGAAGTGTACGCAGTGGTGGTCCATCAAGGGGGGTTGGGTAGTGTGGCTGAAGTGAATGTTGTTCCCTCCTGCGAAGATGGGGTCGAGGGTGTGACCTGCCTTGTGGGTGGGGGTGGTGATGAGCTGTATCAGCCTGGGGTTGGCAAGGTTGTCCTGGAGGGTGGTGGAGTTGGAGTCGCTGAGGTTGTCAAGGTGGAAGTTGAGGTCCCTGATAAGTATGTAGTCCATGGAGGCGATGGCGTGGGGCTCGCTGAGGTTGGCGATGGTAGTGGTGAACGAAGTTAGAGGTCCGGGGGTCTGTAGGCGATGGTGCCGCATAGGGTCGTTTTGGGGCTGGTCTGGATCTGGAAATGGAGGTGTTCTGTGGTGGATGGGGAGTCCCTGGTGCTGGAGGTGGAGAGTCGGAGGGAGTTCTTTTGTGCAATGGTGAATCCTCCTCCTGGGCGGTTGGGGCGGTTCTTCCTCTTGATCTTGTATCCGTCGGAGACGGCGGTGGTGATGTCACGGGCGGAAGTGGCATTGGTCCAGGTTTCCGTGAAGAAGGCGATGTCTGGCAGTGTCTGGTGAGAGGGTGTTGAGGAGGTCCCAGACCTATACAGCATATTTGTGCAGGGAGAGCACGTTGAGGAGGATGCATCTCAGGGCTTCGGGGGTGCTGGCATCCGGCATGAGTACTGTGGCCGTGGGGGTGTGGAGGATGGTGAAGGATTGTCGGCAGTGTCGGCAGGAGAACTGGACGTGGGTGTTGTTCGGCGTCAACAGCTGGCAGTTTTTAGGCTGCTATTAAATAGGGAAGGGGAGAGAAGCGCAGCTGGGAGGCGGGAGTGGGTACCAGCATGGGCCGCAGGGGCAGCTGCGGCAGGAAAGGAAACTGGCACAGAGGACACAAGCAGGTAACAATAAACAGAAAGACAGCAGATAACAAATACAAGGTACAATAACAAAAAAGACAGATGAAGCCAGAAAACAGGCACAAACACCAAGACAGACAACAGCGGACCAGCAGAAGAGCAAGACTTTCCCACTGGACCACCAGGGATGAGGCCCACTGGACCACCAGGGATGAGGCACAGGCAGGACCCTGCAGGTGGAGGAGGGCCTTGAACACCTACCTTCACAAAGAGGTGTAGGGGGCAGCGGCACAACAGCCGAGCTACTGGGGCACAGAGCAGAGTCCCTGACCAGGAGGTCAGAGGTCTTGCTCACATGCTCGAGCAGCAGCCGCCATTAAATAGGGAAGTGGGGAGGGAAGGGCCGCTGGGAGGTGGGAGTGGGAGCCGGCAGGGGGGAGGGGCAGTGGGGACAGCAGCGGCAGGAAAGGAAAGGTGCACAAAGGACACAAACCGGCAACAATAAATAGAAAGACAGCATATAACAAATACAAGGCACAATAACAAAAAAGACAGATGAATCCAGAAAATGGGCACAAACACAAAGACAGACAACAGCGGACCAGCAGAAGAGCAAGGCTCTCCCACTGAACCACCAGGGATGAGGCGCAGGCAGGAGCCTGCAGGTAGAGGAGGGCCTTGAACATCTACCTTTGCAGAGAGGTGTAGGGGGCAGCAGCAGCAGCACAACAGCAGAGCTGCTGGGGCAGGGAGCAGAGTCCCTGACCAGGAGGTCAGAGGTCTTGCTCCAAAAACATGATACTGTATTGCAAAATTAGGTGGTGCATCTGCATTCTCATCTGGAATGTCCATCACTCTTGGGTGCCTGTCTGGACAGGTCCAGTAGGTAAGCAGGAGTTTGAGCTCAGCTTTCGCCTTTCATTCGTGCAGGAGACAAGAAGGGCTGCAGATTGTAAAACAGAAACGGTAGTGTAGAGTCAAGGAGAAGGAAAGAAGTGAGGTAAGTTTCCTGAGGAGTGTACCAAGAAGACTCAAAGGCAGAGCAAAAAACAATAGGACTCAGAGTTTCACTTTTGCCACCAGTGCAACACACACACTCAGCAGCATTTCACAAATCAATGGACCTCTCTCTATTCCACATAGCTAAGTGCTAGGCCTCAGAGTCATGGCTTTCCTTTGAAGTCAATAACTTCTTTCTTCTAGCTGTTGATGAGGTAGTCCCACCCTGAGTTCTTCCATCCTCCTCCTGACTCTGAGTAACTCCATCCCAGTCACTATCCAAGCAAGATAGACGTATAGTACACTGCTGTTGAAGAACAAGTGGAGAAACAGAATTGCAGTATTTTGTATAGGTTTTTGTTTGTTAACTAAAGTGACTGTTCTGGTCTGTGAAGAGCCAGAAAAAAGGAGTGGACCCTGCAAATAAATCTTGCTAAGTGTAAAAGGTCCAATCACCTCCAGGAAAAATTGATCACCCATCATTCAGGCCTCAAACATTGCAAATCGTCTAAAGAAAGTTCCTAAATTACAGTTGAACACCCTCCCTCACTGTCTGCCATCACACAAATCATCAATCATCACTCAATAATATATCACTCATTGGTGCAATGATTACCTGTTCCAATACAAGCACGGTGGTAGGTACACAATTGCATCTCCTCTTTGATGCAAGCAACAGTTTGGAATTTAGCAGTCTTGTAATCAAATTATCTTCCCGGGCAGCGCTTCTAGGTAATGAGAAAAAGAAGGATAAGAGTGGACTGTGCAAGTTAATTTCCGCTAAGTAAGTTTGTAAAGGCAATCACGCTCAGGAAAAAATGATCATCCATCATTCAAGCCCCAAACATTGCTACTCATCTAAAGGAAGTTCTCAAATTACAGCTGCACCTCCTCCCTCTCTGTCTGCCACCACACGAATCATCAATCATCACTCACAATCACTCACTAATTGTTGCAATGGTTGTAGTTCCCTCTTCCAATCCAAGCACAGGTAGGTTAGGTAGTAGGTACACAACTGTATCTTTGATATAGGCAATACATTAAAATGTGGTATTGGCACTGTTGTAAATCAAAGATCTTCTGGGGCAACCTTGCTAACCAATGCAAAAAAGGATAGGCATGCAAGGGAGGCAGGCATAGTCTCCAATGCCATGAAGGAATTGTGAAGGCTTCTTCACTGCACACTGGTTCAACTGCAATCCGGCCATGTATATGACTAAAAGATGGTGAGGGAGCATAAATCTGACACAAACGTAATGTTCCACTAGCTATATTTGTTCATTCTGTTTCGTTTTTTTTTGGAAAGAATGAAGTTCAAAGAGAAATAATTACAAAGTTCTATTGTGGCACTGGCATACTCAGTCCGTGAAGTAGATTTCATCCTCAAATTCAGGTGGCTCACCCAGAAGTTGGTCAGCTAATACACTTGATTCTGACCAATTGACCTCCTCCTCCTCCTGTGCTGTTTCAGGAATGATGAAATTGTGTAGTATGAAAAGTTGGTTCATTTTGATCATGGTCAATCGCTCCATGTTTTGAGCTGAGAGACTGGTGCTTCTCACTGTACCAACTGTGCCAGCTGCACTGTACGTATCCTCAGCAGACACACTGGGGACAGAACAAGGCAGATACTTTATTGCCAGCCTGCTGTACTCTGGTCATTGGCACATCTTCCCATACCAATACATCAATGGGTTTTTATTCACAAGGAGCTCTTTTTGAATCATCCAGATACTCCTGGACAAATCTCTGGATGGTCATTGGTGCTGCCACTCACTCGACCTCTGCACTGGACTTATGCCCTGCTGATTGATACCAATGCAATGCAGAGGTTGGAACTGGTCCTTCTGTTGCTGTTGTTGGCGGTGTTCTGGTTCATGGCTTTGTTGGCTGCTGTGAGACAAGACTGCCCTCTCTGGAAGTTGAAGGTGACACCCCAGAACTGCGGGGTGGGACTCTAGTTTCCAGCTGTTGGTCTTCCAGATCTCCGGCTTCCCCAACAATCCACCTCTTGCATTTTGAAACATCCCCTTCAGAAAAAGGAATGGAAATGGGAGAAATGTTATTGTACCATGGATCAAGAAGTGTGACACAGATGTACTGTTTAGACGAGATGACGTTGCTTTGCAGCTTTGCATTGGAAGCCAATCAAAAGAGTAAGCTCTCAACCAAGTCATGTGCTTCTGTGTTTTCGTTCACACCTGCAAGGACGAACCTTTCAGACACCTTCTTTAGCTGGTCCTGTAGCAGATGCAACAATGGGATATCTTGGCCCTTTGTACTGTCTTCCTTGCTAACTTCCATTGTGAAGACCTCAAAAAGGAGCAGCATCTGTGTCAGGCATTTGACTAGGCCCCATTTCTCCCCATCCATAGTCATAAATTTCCCAACTGCATCCCATCCTCTTTGAATGACATAGTAATTGATCTGTTTGTACTGCTCAAACAGACTTTGCAACATGTAAGAGATCGAGTTCCAACGTGTTGGCACCTCCTGTGCCAGGGCTTTAACTGGTACTCTATTAGCATGCAGAAAAATTTGCAACTGCTTCTAGGCTTTAAAAGAATGGCAGAAATGAGTGCAGATTCTTCTACAGATGGTCAGTATGTTGCTGACTTTGTCTTCTTTTTTGAGAAAGTCTTGCACCACCAGGTTGATGCAATGGGCCAAACACAGGACCCTGAAATAGTCACCGTCTGCCATGGACTCACTATGTTGCTGCCATTGTCCATGGCAAAAAATCCAATTCTGAGACCTCTGGGTCACAGCCATTCAGACACCTTGCTGTTAAATTCATCGAAGTTGTTTTCAGCTGTATGTGATTTCTCCATGGCAAACATGGCCACTGTTGCATGCCACCAACACTCTTAAAACTTTCTTCAGGGCCAAGACCTGTAGATATCTTTTGCTTTTCCCCCGCAAAAGAGATCCAGTGTGAAATGATGCAAATGTAATCAGTTGCCTACCAACTGGTCAACCAACATGTCTGTTGTCAAGTGGATAGTGTGAACAACACTTTGCTGCAAAGCTTGCCCAACCAGTTGCAGCACATCGTGTTGCAGCACTGGAATAGCAACTCTGGCAAACTAGGTCTGACTTGCAACCTTCCATTTTGGGCATATGGCTGCTACAGATTCAAAAAATCCCACTCCTTCCACAAAATAAAAAGGGAGGAGGTCCAGCGCTAAAATTTTTGCCAGCTTCCCATTGAATAAACGTGCTGTTGGGTGGTTGCGGTTGTAGGGTCCCTCCTGCCTATACGTGCCCATAATAGTGGCCTGTATTTGTTTCTTCTTCTCTGCGGCCACTGACGCAGGGGACTTTTGAAAAGTAGGTGGTGGTAGACTTAGTGCACATTGTGGTGGGGCAGTCACTGTATGGCGTGGTGCCTCCAACTGACTCCGAGTCTTGTGCCATTGTGAAGTCACTGAGGCGGGTGATTCTGCTGGTGCACTGGTGGGGACAGGACTGCATCATCATCTACCACCATGAATGGACTTGTTGCTGATGTTTCCTGGCTCTCCTCACCTTCACCACCACAACCACGTTCATCAATTATTTTGAAGGTGCTCCTCCCACTGGATTCCACTGTGTTTTTTTTCTATAGGTTGTTTGGCCTCCAGTACCATAATGTGAACCCGGCTTATCTCGACTAACATGGATGTTGCAAATGCTGCATACTACAATGTGCTCCTGTGTTCTAACCGTAAAAATGTCCCAAACTGGGGAAAAGTACTTTTTTAACTGTGCCACAGCCAAAGCCTGAAGAAGAACCGAAGGTACGTGGGTGTGAGGTTGGTGGGTGTGTCATTGATTGCCTCTTTGCAATGCATACTTCTACTGATGGTTAGTGCAGGTCTCAGCTGGGGCTTTGCAAATGTGGGAGCTAGTGGGGCTACCTGTGCCATATACATCGGAGCAGGTTGAATAGCAAAGTCGGACTCATCTGTGTTACCTTCCACAATAACTAGCTCATCGTCATCATCCTCCATAACATTCCCTTCCATAATTCTAAGACTTTCAAGAACTTTTCTTTTCCCTTGTCTCTGCTGGGATCTCCCAGACTCTGGCGGGGTCCACGCCATATCCCTATCATCATCATCTGAAGTGGTTCTTGAAGAAGATGGTGATGTAGTACCCTTCATTTTCCTTTCTGGCGGTCTGGGAGCGAATGATTCTAAAAGAGGAGTTTCTTGGCTGGCAGGAAGGTGAACCTCTAGTTTTGCTCTAACATTAGGAAGATGCACCCATGCTGGCTGTGGATGCTGTCCACTTAGCTCTGTTTCCTGTAGCAATTGGGTACTACTCTGCGAAAGGAACAAATAAAATTCAACGTCACTGCTCATCGGTGTCGCCATGATTGTAGTGGCTGCTTCCCTGACAGACATGGGGCGGTGCTGTTGATGAGGGAGTGCTGCTCCCAGCTTGCTCCCTGAAGGCCAGTGCAGCAGGCACACAACATTGTCTGAAATAGGTTTTGGCCGACACGCCTCTGGTGGAACGCTGCTTCTTCTCACTGGCCACTTTCTTAGCAGCAACTTTCTTTGGGGCCATCTAAAAGCTTTCAGTTGGCAGGGGCACTAAGCTGCATAAGCGGAAGAGATTGGAGGACTGGAGTGTGACATCACTGTACTGGCTTTCGGTTTAACAGTGCTGCAGGTGATGTCCCTTCTTCTCTTGAGCATCTAAAAGCAAATAAGCAAAAAAACATTTAATGAAATGTGGCATTGTTACAGTTTGAATTAGTACAGACAGAGGCAATATTAGTGTGCTTGGTTACTTAGGTAATAACCACACCACCATACCATTCCCGATCAGGATAACACACAATGTACATGTGGCACTCAGTGAACAGCATGGGTAAATGAAATAATAATTTTAAAATGCAGGTAAGTTTGTGTGCCTATGTTAGGCAATGTGGTGCAGGCAGAAATGGAATAATCATTAAAACAAGCATTTTCAATGCAATAGGTCTCACATTTGCGAGAGTTAGAGCTATTGGCATTGTAAATGTAATGTTTTTTATTTATGTGTTTTGGAGTTGAGTAGATGTGTGTGGTGTGTAGTAGAATTATATGGTATTTTGTGCAGTGTAATTATGTTGATAGAAAGTATGTGGTATTTAGTGTATGTGGAATGGGATTATGTGTTATGGAGAGAAAATATGTGGTATTGTATTTTCTGTTGTGGAGTTTAATAATGTGGTGTGCTGTTTAATTGCGTGGTGTGATGTATAATTATGTTGTGTATTTTGTATGTACGTGGTGTGTTTGGAGCACGGGTCACAACTGTTTGTTAGCACATTTAAAGTTCTGTGCATAAGCAAGACCTAAACAATTGGATGAAATCAATGCTATTTATAACTATTGGCAATGTGAAAAAAACACAGCTGACAGAAAAGAGATAATAAATAACACGTGCAAAAAGCTCAGCTTAAAAACATCCAAATAAACAAACTCTATAAAGAAGCTCATCTCTGCTAATTATTCTCTCAAAAAACATCTGTGTGATGGTCCAGCTGCCTCAGGCCACCAGGCCTTGGTTCAGGCGGAAGTGGGATCAGCTGCTGCAGGTGAGAATTCTTTCCTGCTGGAACATGACATGACACCAGTAGTATCGCCTGCCTCCACCTGGGCTAAACATGTTGCTCCCTATGCTGGGAAGGATACTCTACAAGAAGCAATGCACCACAGCCCAAACAGGCAGACAAAGGACACAGAGACACAGAGACACACAAACACACCAAGCACCATAACCCAGACATGGGGGTGCAAGCAGTGATGCATGTACACAACACACCACAACCCAAGTATCATACCATATGTTATTTATGTTAACAGATATTTATAAAATGCTGTGTGTCATTATTACGTCTTGTTTGGGTACCTTTGCATGAAAGAACTGCCACATGTACACCAATACACCACAACTAAGAAATGGAGATACACATACATGCTACATCTCAAACATACAGACACACATGACAGCCCTGATTGACCGACACAGGGAAAGACAAACTCATACACAACTACTCAAAAACACTCACCAATAAACACGTTTACGAGTTTAGCACAGTCCAAACTTAGAGATTAGGTACACTGACACACACATAAAGTAAAACAATATATAACCAAAAAAGAGACATGGGGATATACCCAAAAAGACAGGCATGTGGACATACACACAGTCTTGCAACCCCTAGCTCAGACAAAAAAACGGGAATGCGCATGCTGACACATTTGCAGCAACATGCCACTGACTGGCACTGGATAACAGACTCTAACATACCACCAACACAGCATGACTCAAACAGATAGACACTATAATAGCGACATTGAATTACACTGGCATATTCACAAAATAACGCACAAAGGCTAAGACCAGGGCCACTGGAATTATACAGCAGGGCTAAGTAAACTATGTGGCAAGAGAAGGCAAAATTACATCAACTCATGACAACTCAAACAGCCTAAGTATGAAGATAGATTGATAAGTATAAGGCCTCAAACACACCTACAGTCACATATCACAACCTAAACAAATTAACAAAAACACAAGCACATAGACACTCACACCTACAGACGTCAGCCGACTAAAACACAGATACCTCAAAACAAACACTCACAAAGATATACAATTACACATAAACACACATACAAAAATGCACATATTTATGGGCACATAATTGGACATACACGTATGTATACACAGAGACTGGCACCCAGATGGGTCCCACTACAGAGACATTTGGGCACACAGCTATTGTATTATAATTGCTTTTACACACACGCACATGTGCCAGAATAGATTTAGACAGGTTAGTTACGTTGCCAAATGCTGTACAGAGATGTAAACACACAGTTACACAACACACACGCACTCCGTCTAACATCTTTTTTTATAACCTTTCCTTTATTAGCCACCCCCTCCAGTCACATCACACACACACTGCCCATGAACCACCAGATTGATAAGACAATTTGCTTTTCCAAACTGCCTTGGGTTGGGCCCGGGAGGGGCTAGCTGATGCAGCGAGATAAGGAGAGGTGTTTGTGTGGGAGGGGGTTACGGCGATGGGTTAAGGCAAAGTAAAACAAGCTTACTTGAGCGGGAAACTATGAAAATAGTGCAGTAAACGACCTGATGAGCCGCTAAGTGTAAGGCCACTTGTAATAGGGCCAGTCTGTGGGAGTAAACAAGAGGCATAAGGGCGGTATTATGAAGGAGGATTTAGCCACTGGTAAGCATGCATTTTAGAAGGACGATTGAAGCAGCCAATCAGAAGCAATGGGTGGATCTACAGCCCCCAATATAGAGAGACACCATGTCTCGCAGAGCGGCACATGCGCTGCTTAGGCTAGACCTAACAATGGATGGTGCTGATGTATCTACAGTGCACCACACCAAGAGTGTCCAGAAGGAAATGGATTTTTATACCTAAAAAAAAAACTGAATGCTGTTGCACGGCTGTGCGTCTATGGTGGATGGATGGATAGATAGATAGATAAATGGATTGATGGGTGGATAGATGGGTTGACCAAGGCAAAATGAAGAAAAATAAATAAATGTGCATTTAACTAAACAAAATTTAAAAAAAATAATAAATGTAAAAAAAAATCAAATTCATATGTAAAATAAAAACAATTGTCGATGTTTGTATGGGAGGATAAGGAGAAACCTATTACGTGCAAAGGTAGACTGACTGGATGCACAAAATGGCTGCCAGCCAGTGCCACATGGTCAAACAACAGCAGCAAGCAAAGAGGCATGAGGAACAAAGAACACATGCAATCCTATGGCAAAGGCACAGTGGCTAGATGCACAAAATGGCTGCCAGCCAGTACCAGTTGTCAAACAACAACAGCGAGCAAGGAGGCATGGGGAACAAAGAACACATGCAGCTACAGAAAAGGCACACTGGCTAGATGCACAAAATGACTGCCAGCCAAAGCTACATGGTCAAAGAACAACAGCGAGCAAGAAGGCGTGGGGAACAAAGAACACATGCAAGCCTATGGCAAAATCACACTGGCTGAATTCACAAAATGGCTACCAGCCATGTGGCCAAACAACAACAGCAAGCAAGAAGCCATAGGGAATAAAGTGAAAACATTCAGACCTATAGCAAAGGCACACTGGCTGGATGAACTAAATGGCAGCCAGTCATATGGCAGCACAACAACAACAGCAAGTAAGGAGGCATAAGGAAGAAAGAGAACACATTCAGGTCTACGGACATAGACTTCACAAAATGGCCCTGGGTCACATGACATGGAAAGCAAAGAGAAATCAGTGGTGCCCTATGGCAAACACACACACACACACACACACACTGGACAGACAAAGGAGGCATGGTAACACTGAAAGACTAAAAAGAAATTCCAACTTGCATAATAAATTAAAATGACATTGTGCCTGGGACTTTTAAAAATGACACGCTGACATTTGGTTCAGAAAATTAAAACATGAGGCTTCAAAGGCCTTTAATCAGATGCTTTCTCCTATAATAATTCATGCTCTTTTCAAATGTTAAATCATATGCAAGTATAGTTCATAGTTAATGTGATTAGTTTAGATTATGTTTTACTCATAGTACGTGTTTTCTTAACTTACAATAATTGTTTAACATGTGTACAGTAGTAGTGTATAGTTTGTATTAAATTAACTCAACATTTTAAAGAAATTTGCACACGAGCAGTGACAGCTAAATAGAATTAATGGTTTATAGCTTGCTTGGAAGAAGCTTCATTTGACCTTTTAGATAACAGTAAAATGTGCTGAGAAATAGAGACACTCAGAATTGTAACCTCAGAGCCTTCATAATATTGTGTTAGTTGCTGGTAGAATGTTATCTTAAACAGATCTCTTTTCATAAAATTAATTTAAAGCCTCATATATTTACTGTAGAAATACAATGCACACGCATTTCAAAATGCATTGACACATTATATATTCTAATGTGTCCTGCTTAAATAATAAGCTTCTCTTGCAGCTAATGTAATGTGTTTAACTAGAATAACATGTTTCTCTAGCAGAAGGTTAAGAAATTAGACTATTTTAAATAAGATAAAAAATATGCTGTGAGAACAAAGTGATGGCCCACACCTGATTAATAACGTGTGGACAGCAGGAAAAGGGAAGATGTGCCTTTTGGAGAATGCTGGATTTCCATTGGAGGAGATGAAAACATGCCAATCTCTGCATAACATTTTACAGTTTTATAAATGTGTTCCTAGATTAGGAGCTTCAGAACATTTAGAACTAGAGGCCGCTTCCTTAGAACTCAGCAGAAGAGCAGGATTGGGAGATTGGCAGAGAGGAGAGGAGATGCAGTGCAGGCTTTGATTCAGACGAGAGGGGGAGGAAGAGCTGCAGAGTAGAATGACAGGCTTTGTGTCCTTCTTACATTTATTAAAACCCTAAGCATTATGCTTTGACTAATTGGCTTTACCAAGACATATTTGCTCTATGCTTTATTTTCTCTGTACGGGAACCTCTGCAATTATTAATTATTGATTTATTAGCTTCATGCTAATCTCAATTTTGCCTTTATTTTTTAACTCTTCGGGAGTTCTGACTGACATCATTTGTGTCCCATTTCTTAGGATAGGGATTCTTTCCTTAATGAAATGCGCTATATGTTTATTTTAATATGATCTGCACTAATTATATTTTTCTATCATCAATTCTGTACCTGATTGAGATTTGGCTAATCAATAAAGACTCAGGGAAACCTCTATCTTTAATTATAAAATAAAACCCTTTAAACTACTCACAAACACCCATCATTGACTCAATATAAAGTACTTTAAAGTTGATTATGCATAACCTGTGGGTTCTATTTTAGTTATTGCTCCTTCAGAAAGTGGCAGCAAAGGTCCATTGACCTGGAGGAAAACTTTTAGGATTTCCATGGGACAAAATATGTAAGCTGGAGTGTTTAGTCTCAAATACTCATTTGGTCAAATCTTCATAGACTTTCCTGCACTACCATCAATTCAACAATGCCAAAATATAAAATTAACTGAACTATAAAAACTTTATAATAGCACACAGCCTCCCAAGGCATCAAATATTATCCCATATATACACTTATTGTACACAAAACATTTTTATCCAATGCCATCCCAGTAATAAATGATGTTTTAAAACAAACTATACCACATAAACAGTTGTTTCATATACCCATGACTAGCACTGACCTGGGCCTACTGGATGGCCTCTTGGCAGACTAGGCCACATAGTAAAATAAATAAATATTGAAAATTTAACAAACAGAGAAAATGTACTGAACTGTGCAATATTGTTCCTTTACAAAAGAATTAAATGCAAAAATATAAGTAGGACCCAAATGCATGTCACCGACCACAATAAAATTTGAAAAAAAGTACAAATAAATACTGGTGCATGCCCTCTATCAAACAAACAACACCCTTATGCAAAAACCTTTGACCTTATTTGGGAAATCTCAAATACAAAGGGCCCGATTCCGATCTCGTAAGGAAAGCCCTCCATACGACTCAGATCTGGAGGGCTTTCCGAGCGAGACGTGCTCCAGGAGTCCGAACTAGCGAGTACGATGCAGCCGTATGTTTACGGACTCGGCTCGCTCAGACTCCCATTGAACTCTATGGGAGCCCATGTACAGACTCGTACACAGGCTCCCATAGCAAAAAAGGGGTGGGCTTTGAAAAGCGTACACACTGTGGCGGGCACCCCATGTGGCCTGTCACACTGTGCATGCTTGGATCATGGGGACCCATGCGCACCACCCCGTGACCGAATTGGAGGGCTCCAGGTAAAGGGGGGCCTGCTATGGCCCCCCGAAGTCCAAATCCGACAGACGTTTCGTCTCAATGTGACCGAGGTGATACAGCTGTCCGAATCGTGCATCGTACTCGCTCGGTCGGAAAACGGCTCCATTGTGCAGAACGATTCGGCTACGAACGTGTCAGACGGACAGGTTTGGGTTCATAAACGATTCGCACGGCGCATACAGGACACTCGCATCGTACTTGCTCGTTAGGAACGGGGGAGGATTCAGGCGGAAAGACAGGCTCCGAATCGGATTTGGTCTTTACAAATTCCGTTTGGAGGCCTTCCTTACGAGATCGGAATCAGGCCCAAAGTCTTTAAATACAATGGCATATATGCAGCAGATAAGGAAAGAGATCCTTCCACTTCAAAATCCAAATGAAAAGTGACCAGGAGATGGAAAACGCACTGGGAGGATCCTGCTGGACAGGAACAAGAATTTGGAGTCTCTGTGGCCCTTCCTTCCTGTTGGAAAAAAGTTTAAAAAAGGCTTCTCACACAAATAAACAACTCCAACCCTTTGCTGGAGAAGAAAATCCATGTGAAAAACTCTTTAGCTGCTTCTCGAGCACAATAGCAACTCAAGTGAGCAATTTCCACCGCGATCTGCACTATATTGCCACTGTTGCGGCTGGAAGCCATGCAAGCAGGTGGGACGTCTTTTGTGTGCTCTCTAGCAGCTTGAGAATATCATGATGCTTCTGAGCTCTAAAACTCTGCTTCCTGCCCGGAAGGCGTAATTTAGGAACTTCGCACTCCGCCGCAAAGCATAGAGTGCCTGAATTCCGCAAACTCCACAAGCGGAGTAGATTTTACCACTCGGGCCTACATAAAACCACACGATCAATAATTTAATGGATTTTTAGAATTCTCAAATCATGTTTTAGATGTCTATACATGACTGGTGGAGTACTACTTTACAGACCAGAGACCTGATGCAAAAACATTGCCACATGTGCCATTTTTCAAAACAAAGCCAGCTGGAAGGGTCTTCACAATGTCAACATAGAGCCAGAATCTGACTAAGATAATGAGCTACCATCAGCAGAGGGTCGAGCACAATGCACAGAACACAAACAACTATTTTTAAGGTAAGAAGAATGACAACATCTAAGGAACAGCCAAAACACATGATGGTAATGTTTTTTCATTATTGAGAAATAACCTTTTATTCAGGTTGTAGCAAAGTATTGTTCTGGTTATTGTGTATCATTAACTGTATCCTTATAGGATGTCATTGTTTAAACAAAGCAACAAAGTTTGAAAACACAAATGTAACAAAATAGTATCATACGGGGCGTGGCCAAGTAAGATGGCTGAGCAGACGTGAGCCGCTTCAGCTCCGGACCCCGACGATTGTCTCATGGCCCTTTTCAGCATGATGTGAGCTCTACCATATACCCTGCTCACCTGCTCTGTCCAGAGAATCGCCAGGAAGCTGAAAAGCATGGAAACGGCATCGCGCAGCAGAGTGATTGCTCCCGTTCCCGCTGCGAAGGAGCTCCGCGGCCGCACCTAAAATGGCGCAGTGGCGTGAACCGGAGGGCTTGCCAGCTTCTCTACCGTAACGAAGGCGGTGAATTTTGACCCACTGGGGAGTGCGCTGCGCTCCCCCCAACACTGCGACTTCGAGGACAAACTCCTGTGCCCCTTACAGCGTCCCGCGATCCTGCTGGCTAGGTGGATGTGGCGGAGACCTGAATGGCGGCCGCATGGTGTACCGGGGTGTCCGCAGAATAATAGCCTCCTGGATGCGGCATTGTGGATCGGCGGATGAGCAGCATACCCGGCTTATTTCACGAAGGTCAGTTTCTCCCATTTTGACTCGTGAGAGAGGGGCCTGGTGGACGCTGCCTTACAAGACTGATGCCTGACCCTAAGATGGCGGCGAGGTAGCGGGACCCACCGTAATGCGCCTCTTGTCTTGAGCAGGGTCTGGGTAGCACACCTCACCCAGAGAATAGATGACCCCCCTGGATGGAGTGATTATTTCGTTTTTGGATCGCCGGGGGGCTGCTGCCTTTCCTCCAGGGCCTGCCTCGCTCTGCCTGACCCTAATATGGCGCCCTGATCCCAACATAGCAGCTTGCCATCTTCTTGCGGGGCGCCCACGGGCTTGCGACTCGCTCTTTGCCGACTGGAGTTGGGAGCTGATCTGACCCTGCATTGCTTATTGACTGGAGCTGGGGACTGACCTGAACCTGCGCTGTTGGATTACTGGCCGTGCTGGGCCTTGCCCTTATGCCTCCAAAGAAAACCGCGAACAAGGTCTCTCGCTATTTTACAGCATCCGAAAAGGCGCCTCCTCCAGTAGAAACAGTCTGACTGCAGAACATGTCCCTCACGAGAGAGGATCTGGTGGCTACCCTACGAGACTTCAAGGCAGAATTATGCCAAGAAATCAAACAGGACTTACGGTCCTCCATGGACCAACTGAAAGCCGACCTCACGGAACAAATGTCGGCGCTACGCCATGATGTAGATTCTATTGGTACCAGGGTGCTCAAGGTGGAGGAGCAGGCCCAGGGCCTTGCGACCCATGTCGCCAGAGTGCAGGACTCCCACCAATCCTTCCAGGCCCAGCTTCAGCAGCTCGCATTGAAAGCGGAGGATCTGGAAAACAGGACCCGGCGGGAGAACGTACGGATTCGGGACTTGGAGGAGGGGGCGGAGGGACCTGACCTGGAGGCGTTTGTGACGGGCCTCTTTGCTGAACTCTTGGCCCCTCAACAACTGAAGCTTAAAATAGACCGGGTTCACCGCATGGGGACCCTGCAGTCCAGAGAACGTAGAAGGCCCGCAACGTCTTGGTCAAACTTCACTCCTTCACCACAAAGGAGGCTATACTGACCGCAGCCCGGAAACAGAAAGAAGTGTCCTTCCAGGGTTTCAAATGCTCCCTCTATCAGGACCTGGCTCCCTCCACCTTGGCCCGACTTCAGATGCTCCGTCCAGTCACCTCCAAGCTACGGGACGAGGATGTCTGCTATCGCTGGACCTTCCCCTTTGGCCTTTCGTTCGAGTATCACAACAAGTCCCACCTGGTAACAGAGCTCTCCGATGGTCTACGCATCTTGGGCCTCCCACTCCCTGACGAAACCACCACATCAACTCCTTCTGCGGAGGCGGGCTTGCCCAGGAGGGGCGCTAGACCCTGGCATACCATCACGAAAGCACGAAGATCCCCGAACAGTACTTCTATGGAGAAGGGGCCTCCGTGACCGTCATGATCTTCAATATTTCTGACCTTTTCGCTGTCTCCAGAGGGGCTTCTGCTCGGCGGAGACGAGAGCCCATTACACAGGGTTGGTGTTCCTGGCTCTCCTGACACTGCATTTGATTGCTATGGACACTGAGGTTTTTATTTTACTTCTTATGGTTCTGCTCTTTAGACATTCTCAATAAGCAGTCGGGGGGTTCGGGCCTTGTCCATGATACCCACCATTCTTCTTATTTTGTGGAAGAATCTTGAGCCTCAGACCTGTTGGTCTTTTGGCTCCCACTTTGGGGTGATGTTGGGGTTTTTCTTTGTTGGTTGGGGGGGTGTCCCGGAGGTGTACTAAGGGATTTAAGATTTGGGTTTTTGTTTTTCCTGGACTTCAACAGTGCTGCCTAAGGAGTAGATTTGTTCCCTATGTTTGCGGGCAGGGTCGGTTCTGCTCTGCTGAAGACAGCTGTATCAACACACTTGGGAGAGGACAGGTACACATGGGGAGGGAGTGGGGTCTGCCGAGGTGATGGTATCGGTTGCATCATGGAACGTTAAAGGATTGAATTCCCCCCAGAAGCGCCAGAAAATATGGAAATATCTCATGGATCATCACTTAGCTCTACCGGACCTCGCACTCTATTACCAGGCCGCACAACTGAGAGTGGTGACGGACTGGGCCATGCGAGAATCCGATAAACATTGGTTACATATGGATCGCTCGGTGGTAGGAAGATCTATTTGGGACATCCTATGGAAGCCCAAGAGGGACCGACCCGCAAACGCCTATATTAGCACCCCTACACGCACCACCTTGACAATCTGGGATCAGGTTACTGGGAGGGAGGGCTGGACCTCGTTCCCCTCCCCTTACACTCCAATCCATTTTAATCCGGCCTTCCCACCGGCCCTACGCGAGGGACCCTTCGATTGATGGAAGGAGGGAGGTTGTCTAAAACTCTCAGATTTGTTTCACAATTATGATATTCTCACATTTGAACACTGCAAAAGAGAATTTCTGATTCCTCACAGCGAACACTTTCACTACCTCCAGCTTAAACATTGGGCGACATTTCCCCTCGTTAGAGAGGCGGCCACTAGAACACTCACAGACATGGAGCGATTGGTCGTACACAAAGCAGGCACCTCGAGGGGTGTCATCTCCTCCCTTTATGACATGCTACTGGCCTCCTTGCACTCCCCTCGAGCACGCTACATGTCCTTTTGGGAGCGGGTCTTGGGCAGTGACGTCACTGCAGAGGAATGGAAACATGTTTGGGGCGACATCATTAAACATAACAAATCAGTGGCCCTACGGGAAGCCCACTATAAGACGCTACTTGACTGGTATCTATACCCTACTAAACTGCGACGCATCTTCCCTGATACCTCTGATCTCTGCTGGCGGGGATGCGGCCTCCAGGGGGATTTTCGCCACATTTGGTGGGACTGCCCGGGTATTCTACCTTTTTGGGAAGAAATCCTCTCCCACCTCAAAGACATGCTGGGCTACCCTATTCCCACTAGCATAGAGGGGGTTCTGCTAGGTTTTAGAGATCCGGCCTTGGAGCACCAAACAAAAGCTGACAAGGCGATCATGTGGGCCTGTCTGGGGGCGGCAAAACTCACTATAGCGGCTGCATGGATAAAAAAGGACGCACCGGAAACATCGTTGTGGCACTCCCGCTTATGGAGGATTCTCTCAATGGAACGTCTGGCCGACATTTTTAGGGACAACTACACGGCTTTCGAGCACCAGTGGGGCCCACTAGTCACATATCTATCCCAAGGCCTGCCCTCCGCGGTATGTCCATCCTCCATAAGGGCTATGCACCTCTTCCAGATCTGAATCACACAAGGCTGGCATGTGTCGGGGTATGCCCTGGCTGTTTGACTAGAGGGAACGTTGTTTTGTTTATTTTCCAATGCTTCAGCACCTTTGCTTGATACTGTTTCATTGCACACCATCATCACCACTGGGACGGGGGGAAGGGGAGGGATTCTGGGGGGGGGAGTTGTGTTGAGGTTAGGTTCTTGTTTGAAGACCTTCCTCAGGGGTTCTTGATATTTCAAATTAGCATCTCTGACTTTGAAGAGGGGGGGTGATGCGGCCCTAGGGCTGTTTGAAATGGAGACTTCCATAGCGGACTGTTTTGCAACCCAGGGGCCTGCGCACCCTACTGTACTCATGATTTCACTGTAATTCTTTGGTATCGATGCTTAATAAAAAGAATTTTGACAAAAAAAAAAAATAGTATCATACATCTGAGTGTATACAAAAGTCACATTTTACGACCTCAGGTGTTGGTTGCCTTCTTAGCAGGACTTGGCTGCTGAGTCAACTTGGGGGACTTGGGGGATGTATCTTCCAGATGTGTGTCGACGTGTTCAACTTGTACAGCATCCATCTGGCACAGATATACCACTGAGGCTAAATCCATCTTTGCTTTTAGGTGGTGGAAAAATGTCAGGGGCAGACAGGTTATGTGTCTGAATGGTCTCCAGAGTTTTTGTCTCTTAGGCCAGCCTGCATGCTACATTTTGGCAGCAGTGTCCCATGCCACAGTTCACCTGAAAGGAGTGGTGGTAGCTACTGCCAATCGATTGACTGATTTTGTAAATGCGTCATAACTTGCAGTGTGCTACTTGTGCCTGCAGCTTTGCATACATTACTCCTTCTCCATGGCAGAATTCTCATGACCTTTCTGCAATTGCAGTGTTGTACGTCACATGCTTTTCAGATGTCTATTCACTGTTTTTATCTATTTGGCTTGCAGGCGCTGTACAGTGATGATTGATTTCTCAAGGCCACCAAACAATTGAGAGCTATCAGACATGTCAGAGACATTATCATTGTGAACTATTTGTAGTTGGAATCTATGTTGTCTGTGTGTTCAGCACACATAAAAAGTTTGCGTTCCTGAATTGGGTTTGTCCTCATCAACTTCCTCAATGTCTGGTAGTGGTGCAACATTTGCTCTCATACTAGTTAGAGTTATGGGTGTGGGAGTGGCAATTGTGCTGTCCTCAATTTCCACTTGTGTGGCAATTGCTTCATCGGCCTCAATGGTTTCAGACACGTCCTGGGTGTGAACCTTTGAAATGTATGGATATAGTTATTGTCAATAAATGGTTACTAAGTTTGTGTAATATTATTGAAAATGTGATTTATGTGTTTTTGAAATGAAGATTCTATATAGATATGTGTAGCTTATTCATCGACACATGGTATACCATATCACTTAGTTGTATTACAACTCCCACAATGCATTACTAAATTACAGCAATCAACTACATGGAGTTTTGGTAGCTAAGATGTCATACTTGAAGACTAACAAACATTATGCTATGAAAAAATGTATACAAGAAAATGATTTACCGTGACTGAGACCTGCAGGTTTGGAGGTGTCAATGTCTGACACTCCCACAACACTTTCAGGTTCAAGTATCCCCTCAATAAGTGATTCTGTTGGAGTGGGAGGAGGATGTTTGGAGGGACTACCACCTGTACAACGAGCCTCAGCCATTCTGCTGGCCATCTTCTCTTTGGTACGGGATCTTAAGTCATTCCAGAGTTTCTTTATTTCAAATGTGATCCTCTGTGTGACAACAAAAGAGTTCACTTTTTCCTGGACGCTGTCCTAAATTTTGGTTTTCTGCACCTCAGCTACAAAAAATGATGCTTTGCCAATGACTTGGAAATGTGTGCCACACATGGATCATCTAACAGCTCCAGCCCCTTATCAGAATGTAACTTTCCACTTCCTGCTGCCAAGGTCCTTTTCCCCATCATTCTTAGACAGAGTTGTACGGAAATGTGAATGTCACTGGTAGTAGTCACATAGGACCACGCCTTCCCTCCATCATGTTCCTAGGCTTCTGAGTTGTGGCCTCATTCTGTATTTTTAAACTTCCTTGTTCTTACATCATCATTCTGCATCCAAAATGCTACTTTTTCTAATTGCAATTTCCTATTTGGAATTCGCATCAGTGTGATTTCCAAACTTGGAAATTTCCTAATTGCGAATGTGATGTAATTGCTAGTAGTGGAATACTCTGCTACATACATCTCATTTTGAAATTTCCAAACAGAAATTTCTATGAAATCGCTATTTTGAAATTGCAAACAGTATATATGGACCTCAGTCTCTAGATTAGATGGACTGGGTCAACTTGCTCAAACCTTCTTCAATTTACTCTTATTATAGATGGTTAATCTCTGGTCTTACTGCATCATCCAAATTACTCTCCCATTCAACCTTGATACAGGGGTCTGATGGCAGAGTCATGAATTTAATGGAGGCCCATAATAAAAGGTCCATCCGGGTGAGTTTAGGCTGCAAGCTGATTCCTCTGAGCATAAGGAGCAACAGGTACACCACAGGACAGATATAACGCTACCACCTTAACCACCTGCTCAAAGTGGCCCTAATTAAATTCCAACTTTCACATTCCCCATTCAGCATTGTATTCCACTTCCAACATTCTGTCATCCTTACACCACAATAAGACCTACTGACATTCCATCAATTTCTCCACTAGATGCTACTCTGGAGGTGAACCAGCCTTTTTTACATGGTATGAGTGCTAGTTGTTCAAGAGCAATTGGCACAAAGCCACTAATTTGTTTGGAAATCAAGCAACTATGATCTCAAAACAAAATGGAGGATGCTTTTGGACATGACACCCAAGGGACAGAGCTCCCCTGTACTTTCTGAAAGTCTACCTTTCTTGACAGAATGTGAAAGGATGCTGGGCTGGAAAATAAAACAGCCATAGCAAAAATGATAAAATACACCTCTCTCATTCCTTTCTCAATTCTCTCTCTCACCCGGCTGTGCCTGCTGCAATAAAACCCGGAAAACAGGAGTGTATTTCTGAAGGCCCACCAGGAGGTGTCGGCTCTCAAACACCTGTTTCCAGTGGCTCCAACCCATAAGGAAATGACCAATGGGTTAAATGACCAGTCCGGCCTTGCAAGAATAGAAGACTTCTTGTGGGGTTCTGTGGACCATTTGAAGGATGATCTGAAATGATCTTTCCTAAGAGCTTGGCTTTCACCCAACATGTACATTTAGCAGGAGGGAACAAGAAGCACCATATTCTGTTGCAGAAATATGCTAGGAACTTTCCCCTCATTCACCAGTCTGAAATCAACAGGAGAGTTCCAATCCAAGTTTGTATTACAGTAGGGGCTACTTCACAGGTCCCCTGCCTGCAGCCAGCAGACAGTCTTCAAACTGTAAGCATGTTAATGTTTGTTTTTTAACTTCCCCAAATTAAAACATTCACTGGAGAGTGTAGGAGCTATAGGGGGAGTTTTTGCAAAGAGTGCTGGCCACTTCCACTTCTCCCCAGAGAATGATGAACAGTGATGGAAAATATTTAAAACAAAGATGGCTTGCTGTGTAAGGAAAGATGTTCTTTGGAAGAGAGGACATGCCACAAACAAAGATTAATGTCACTATTAAGCTTCTAAGGAATCTTTATGTCTTTGTTCTGCATGTAAGACTATTCACGACCTGCATCCTGCATATGAGACAGCACTTAATTCACCTGGAACTTGCAGGGCTTGGTGTGTTTCATGGAACTATGTCAGTTGAGCAAGACAAGCCGTTGCTCGGCTTGTGCCTTGATTGAACCCAAATTTGGCACCTGTCTTGGGTCTCCTCACTGCTCCACTCAAGGGTGCTGATGTTGGTAATCTCACTGGGGGACACTTTTGTTTTCAGCTGTAGAGAGCGTGCATCTTGGTCTGTGCTAAATTTTAAACAAGAATGTGTGCTTTAATTATTTTGCCTCAGCAAACATGACAACATTGTATGTTCACTGAGGAACTCTTCCATGGTGATAACGTGAGCCCTTTGAGCATCGCTCCAAGGTAAAGCTACATCTCTAAAGTGTACCACTCCTAGAAAGAAACTGACCTTTCACTCGGCTGAGACTGGCAGCGATGGCAGCGAAAGGGTTTAATAAAGGGACAAGCCCTTTTTCCTTCCCTTGGTAAAGGTGAATGCTTATTGGCTGCTCCTGGTAAAAGATGTACTTACACTCCCACAACCTAGCCTTTTAATTTTCCCATGTGACTTAGGACATGGATGGTGTATACAAGTTTGCTCTGTATGGCTATAGTAGTGTGAGCTTCAACTGCATGTATGGCGCTTGACTGTATAGGGACAGGAGTCCATTTTTGAATGCATGAATATAGATAACTCGCAAGATGGAGACTGCAAGTGAGCCTGCTGAGGTTCCTTTTCAAGTGCACATCTGGAAATCCCATAGCAAACGTTTCAATCGAGCAAGGACCCTTTAGCTAGAGTACTGGTGTAACCTCACTTGACAGGTGTCCTCCTACAGAATGTGAAAAGAGGCCTCTGAATTAACCCACAGCTGTTCATTGGCCTTTGGTGAAATGGGGCTCCGCTCATGGATTTTGGGGCCCCTGAGGGATTGGGAGGCCCCTCTGTGCCTCAGGGGCTGCGGGGGCCTGTTACACACCCTGATCTGGAGGGTGTAGTGACAGTCTATTCTAGTTTAAATACAGCCCCACTTGAGGAGGTTGTACAGAGGTATTCACAAAAGCAATCTGCCCAAAACTGCTTGGGGAGGAGCAGTCCTACGAGGACTGTAGAGAGGTCTCCTCTGTTCCTGTCACAGGAAGTATTCAGCCCTAGTTGACCCCACTTGACCTCAGGCTTGTTCAGGCTTCCTCTCTGACTATGGCATTATCATGGTTGCCAAAACCCATAGGTATTCAAAACCTGCAAATCACATCTAAAACCATGTAGTAGCAGCAACAATAGTCACATTTTAAGATCCACTTCATTCTTTGCCACATACCACAATGTATTTTACTGTGTGTGTGATCTGTGGACTCAGGAAATCTTGACTGTTTGGAAGGTCCCATGATAATGGTCATAAAGTGTCTCTCTCAAACCATATTCCTGTTATACTGCAGATTTAAGAATTGAGCCAGATTTCAGGTTGATCTTGCCCCCCCCATCCCCAGCAGCTCTGAAGCACTGTGCATTGCATAACCACAGCCCCATTTGAACACCGGGCCTTGGAATCTTGGTGCTTGGGCACCGCTAACCATCTGTAGCCCTGCATACTCTTTATTGAGACTACCTCTCGCCTCCTCTCTTCATAGCCAGCAACTGGTGAGCCACGATGAACTTGACATTGTTTGGGGGCTGGCCAGGGTTCAGTGAGTGTTACAGAAGTTAAGAATAAGGGAGTAAGTGCACCAAGAATTTGCAGTGAAAACTATGGTGAGCAGACAGCTTTTCACCAATGAGCCTCCCTTACATCCAGCATGACTGAGGTTTGGCCTGTCTCACCACTGTCTGCAGGCACATGTTTGAAAGCCATAAGATGAGGGCAGTGAGAGCACCCCAGTGAACCTGGTAAATTTTTTCAAGAGTGTTCTGTCCACAAGCATTGTTTTGAGTGGAGAGCTCAGATAGTTGCTTTAAGAGATTGACTTACTTCTTGAGAATCCTGTTAACCCAGTTTCATCTCATGTTTCCTCCTTTGCATGTTTTATTTCATGTTTAGTATTAAAGTATAGTACTAGTATAATATTAAAGTTCCCTAGCAACTCTATTAGTCTTTTGGCATACTTAATTTGTAGCTTGCTAGTCAAGTGCTGAGAGTTATACCAGTTGATAAAGGCTCTGAACCCCAGTATAGGCCTGAGACACATTTGAGGTACTATGAGGGACAGGGCCTTTCACAATGGGTATAGTGTAAGGGATATAAACATTCTTGGAGTTTTCTACCCTTAATGTGGGGAATGTTCTATTAATAAACAGGGAGTTGCAGAAAAACATTGGAATGCTGGAGCTGAATCCATTATTGGCTTTGAGCGACTCCAATGGAGCACTCAATACTCCAGCATTAATAACAAAGCAAAAATATATTTCATTTTAATGGTAGCAGTAAAGAGACATTGAAAAAAGAAACCTGATAAGTGCTCTACAGTGAATCTGATTAAAAACAATTAAAAACTCTAGCTTGCCAAAAATCCTCACTATTTCCATCGAGGATAAAATAACACAGACTAAGTATCAGTTTTAGAAAAAGAAGACCTGATGGAAATAGGTGTAGAATTTGCACCATTAATGCTGTTGTGCTCAAAGTTTCATGTCGTACAATTAAAGTTTCAGAAGCAATAGTCAGACAATTTTTATACCTAAGCATAAGAGAATGATGCCTATACATTTCTGCAAAGTCATTTGTGGAGTTCAGTATCCAGCATCTCTTTCATTGTAGTTGTGCAACAGTGGATTATTAGTTGGGTTGGATAGTAGTCCCCTCACAAGTAATAATGTCACTGTTCATGTTAGGTCCGAATAGAAATCCCATTCCAATTTATAAAAATAAAGAATCTTTTAATGAACAAAATAACAATAAAGCAGTGAAAATGCAAAGAGGAGAACCAGAGAGATGAATTTTTAAAGTTTTAGATATAAAATATTGTCCCAAAAAGCACAAAGCGCCGACTATTGACAACTAGTCATGCTAGACTGGGGCAAAAGTTAGGCAGACCGCCATTGATCGCCGGTCGGATACAGAGACTGGGCTTGTCCCGGTCAAAGAGTTAACTTCTTCACTTAGAACCAATTCTGGACTTCAATGGATTCGTCAGTGCGAAGGCAGCAAGTGGAAGCTGGAGCAAGGCTCGACGGCACCAGATTGCATTTAGACAGGGTCCCAATGCGGTGGTAAACTACAGCAGGAGAAATTTAGGTTTCCATGCCATGAAGATATTTGGTGTTTACAGAGTCCTCGTTGATGGCTGCGTTGAGGAAGCTGCAGGATGCAGTCGAAATGCCCTCGACTATTTCTAACATAAAGCGGAGGACTTTGCGGGAGCTATGGAGAAGTCAGGCCCACCTGCACTACACACTCAGTGAATGAGCTTGGCAGGTTGGTCGCAGCCTTCTGTCAGTTCCCCAAGTAAAAAATTCTTGAAAAAGTTTCTAAACTACAGCTTTTAGGGTTAGACTGGAGGCGTACACACTGACACCAGCCAAGGGTTTCAGGGAGTCAAGAACAGCACTTAGGAGTCAGGGCTCACTTCAAATAACCCCACAATATCCCCCTCTACCTAAATCCTAAATCCAGCATGGCAGAACCTTTCGTCGCTTGTTCAGAGCTCCTGTGCCCACTTTAGAAGAGTGGCCAGGAAAATGAACAAACCCTCCCCTGTGTTTATTTAAACCTGGCAGGTCACAAAATCCCAAATGTGTGGTCTGAATTCACTCATGAATTAGACCTTGCTGGAACGAACGTGTCAGAAACTCACATGAGTGCAACTCAAAGCAACCAGGAAACTCATATTTTATGTGTAAACAATAACCACTTTCAAAAGATCAGAAGAACATGGCTCAGTTCTGAAGCCTTGAAGACAGAGAGTAAAGTGTCAAGCAAACCCGCTGGCTTCACATAACACTGGTCTGCACTCTACATTTGGGACAGCAAAACAATTCAATCAAAATGATGAGACATACTAATGTGAACAAACAAAGATTTGCTGAACTGGCTTATGAATAGTTTACACATTACAGGACATACTGAGAATGAGAATATATATAACATCCCATGGCAGAGAATTGACCTTTTAGTCAAACAAACTACACAAGACTGGTGGTTAGCTGAGCATTCCTCACTTTAGTCTGTCACATTCAGCTACTTGTTGGTTCACTATTAAGCTTTCCCCTCCCACATGCTATTTTGAGTTTCATCATCCTAGGAGTCCTAAAAACCCATACTTTAACAACATTCCCACTGTTTCACTTCTCCATGTTTAACTTGCTTTGATCATTCCCTCGTCTGGGTTTTCGCTTCACCTTTATATGGCAGACACTCATTGTTCTACATTTCCTTTCACCACCTACCCATCCCCAATCCATCTGCCTGTCTGTCTAAAGACTTTTGGATGATATGTTGATTCCTCTGCAGTCATCCCTCTTGCATCTGTGGCTACCAACATTGGTTGCAATTGAATCAGAATTAACATGTCAAGGACTATTACTCACTGCTTAAGTTGCAACATATTAGGAGCCAGGGCCCTTGTCAGGAGGCCACTGCATATTGCATCACACATTGACAATGACAGTAGAAATACAACTACTAACCATCACACTCCTACAAGTGTGACAATTCAAACTATTCCAGTCCTCCCAAAGCTATAAGAATGGCTTGGGTGCCAGGTTTTAGTCATTTTAATGTATATTGAATTAATAAAAAAAAATTGTGTTCACATCTCTAAACTAGACACATAGTGACGCCATGAGACATGCTGTCATCAGTGCCAGTGCTGACAATTACGTGCCAGTGCAGACACCTGCAACCAACGGCTCAAATTAAGCACTGCTATTACTCAGACTTGATTCCCTCTAAATCCCAATTTCAAGCATTGGCACTTCAACACCTCAGCTATTTATGTTCTGTATATAGGGTGCCCTGCTTATTATCATTACTCATTTTGTCTTACTCGTTCTCAGCTGACCGCATTCTACGTAGTGACTTTACTCTTCATGTTTTTTCCCTTCAGCCACTTTTACAATGACTTCTTACCTCTTGTGGGCTTCAATTCCATTGCTTATCAAATCCTTAGCACATCACTAAGTCATCATTGGTCTGTCATTTATCAACTATTTTCCCCTTTTGATCTGCTGCTTACCTGTATTCCGGTTGGTTTGCCTACCTCTCCAGGATATCTGGACACTACATTGCCACCCCTTAGTTTTCATTTGACAAACTAATGCATTCTGAGAGTAGTAGTTTTAATTCACTGTCAAACGTAGAAGTACAACTGTCAATGATCTGTAAAATAAAATCTGAGGATCAAATATCACAATAACATGGAGTGATGGGACAACTCTGCCAAAGGCCTCCAGTGCCCTTTTCTAGAACTTGGCTGTTCTCAGCATCAGCCTTAAGCTGTGAAAGCATTATCAATGTTTCTACTAAGTTCTCCCATGCTAACGGAGGTTGATGTTTTTTTTTACACAGGACTTTTTCCCCCTTTTAGCTATTTAGTTGCTGTGTTCCATTTGAATTTTGATATCAATCTGTTAATCCCAAATATTATTTTTCATTTGCAAATGGACTTCGAGCTATTTACATTTTACATACAATACTTTGAATCAAGGCATTCAGTAAAAATTCAAAAAAACATTATAACCCATCACTGGAAGCAACAAAAAACCACCAGTGACAAAGAAAACATGTCTCACCTCTCAATGGCTGACCAGATCTTCAACCCATCATCTCTGTAGTAAAAATTGGGCAAGGACTCAACCTCACAGGATTTGAGATCGTCTTTGATGCAAATGGAAGTGTAGGTCACGGATTGCATGTCTCTCGATATAAGCTCCGCAAGACCTGCTAGTCCAATCGCTGAGCTCTGTGGGTGAAAATTGCAATTTCTGGTGAGGTCTCTTTTCTAGGCTGCTTCTGACTGTTTTACTCCTAGACCAAAGTCATCAGTTTATATATTTTGGATTTTGTCTTCTGCTCTGTATCTAGGGTGTGTGCCAATGTTTTACTCTTGTAGCTTTGAGTGTATAATATTATGCCACAGAGGTGATGATGGAGGATTTATCAAATTGTTATTACATTGCACAGGATAGTAAAAATCCAGCGGCCTTTGGTTACAGATAAACTGAGTTTGGGTTACAAAGGATGTAGCTTCTTTCACTATTTTGAGCATGGCTCTGTATAATGTGTTCCTTGTGAAGCATTGGCATGGAGAATGTGTCCAGGTTCTTTCGTAACTAACGTTTGGAGTGGTGTCTAATGTGTTTCTGTTTTGTATGCCAATGGTGGGTGCCGTACATAGCCATGTTGAAGCTTTTCTATATTACGCTGATTATATTAGATTTTGCACTTGAAGTTTAGTGTTAGCACTAGATTAATAATATATGTTGTGCTTTTAGTGTACTATCATTTTAAGCGACCAATATGGTACTGTATGTAAAATGTTCTGTTCAGTGTTTCAGTATGAAAAATAGATGGTAGTAAGTGCTTGTCAGAGCACCACAATAGCCAAGTACAAGGCATCGATATGTATCATATTTAATGACAATACCTTCACCCTCTTCGTATTTGTGAAAGAACTTGTTTAGTAAAAGAAGGGCTAGGTAAAGTTCTTATTCAGTGATCACAATGCCCACAAATCTGCAAATGAACCAAGTCCCAAAGGAACTATGATGTGAGAATATGGCACAGAAGTAACATTTATGAATGAGCAAGGCCAATACAAGAAACCATAAGCCAGACTACAGGTGGCATGGTGGTGGCAATCTAAGAGTGAGGACACAATGGGGGCGTGCATGTGGGCACTATTGGTCAACGCTAGCTGGTTCCCATCCAGGTTAAGACATACCCACCTAAAGGACAGGGGACAAATTGTTTTTTCCAGAATGTGCAAGGTGTCTATAGGTTGGAATAGTTTATTTTCCAGGTTTATGTGGTGTTCATCTATAGGTAAAAAAGCACAAATAGCAAAGCATCCAGCCTTCAAGTCATGACTTCAGCATTAGCAGCCCTACTCAGATACAGCCTCCGAAAAGCACCTAGAAGCAAACCCTTAACCCCTGGTCCTGTGCACTGCTTCCCCCACTTCTGCTGGCTAGCACGAGTCAGGGCTTCAGTCCCTGCCCCTGAGGCCTTCTGTTCAGTCCCGCTGTCTGGGAATGCTAGCCACTTTAATCTTTGACCCAACATATTTGCACCCTCTAGTGTTGAGACAGACTATTGTTTTGGTAATGTAACCTTATTTCTTTGTTTGTATTTACTTTCTGCTACTGCTGATAATTGTATAATTTATCTTTATTTCTTCTGTTGCTAATTGTATTTACTTCCTGCTACTGCTGGTATTGAATTGTATTTACAGCTACTGCTCCAGCCATTTCTGCCCTCCCTGACACCCTCTCTCACCTCCCACCTACCAGGATTGCTTATGGAGGCCTCTGTGTGGCCGCACCACCAGCGCGAAGGTGTGCCAAAAGCAAGCTCATCTGCACCCGTCAGCACCAGGACCGCGCCTAGCGCCAGGAACCCTGGCCCTTTGCACTCCCACAAACATGCCACCAAATTCTGGGACACCATCTCCACCCTCGCCTCCGACGTGACCTTCATCACAGAGACCTGGTTTGCCCCCAGATTGGCCCAGACATCGCCACTGCAACACCCAGCGGCTGCAAGATGAAACACTGTGACCGCACTAACAGACACGGAGGTGGCATCAAAATCGTACACAAGGAATCAATCACCTGCACCATCACAGATGATGAAACCAAGCCGATCATGGAAGACATGAACTTCCAGCTCTTCACCGACCAAAGGCGGTTCGCCATCACTGAATTCTTCACCCTGCTCACCATCGAATCCAAACACTACGTCTTCCTGGGAGACCTCAACTTCCACCTGGACGACTCCACTGACACCAACTCCACTGACCTCATAGAAACATTGGACAACATCGTCCTCAAGCAAGTGGTCAGCAACCCAATGCACAAAGCAGGACACACGCTGGACCTGATTCTTATGTCCAGCAACAGAATCAGACACTACCGCACCTCGGAACTCATCTGGTCAGACCACTCTATCATACACTTCACCTCTGCAGGACCTCTCTGCACTGCCCACAACCGCTTTAGCGCCCCCTACCACTGCTGGACCAAGGTCACTCAGCAACAATGGACCAATGCCCTCAGCACCACAAAGGCCAACATCACCACAAACCTGGACCAGTAACTAAAGAACTTCAACGCCTGGATCACAAGAGCCACCAACCGAGTCGCTCCCATCAAACCAGCCAAAGTGCTCAGACCCACCAAACGACCTAGCTGGTACACCCCAGAACTCAGCACGTTGAAGCGCAGGTGCAAACAACTGGAAAGAAGATGGTGGACCAGAGGGAACCACAATGACGAGCCACCTATAAATCAGCCCTCAACGACTACCACCACCAGCTCAAAGCTGCAAAAAAGGAGGCCCTGACCCACTGGATCAAAACCAGCACCAACCAAACCAAGGAACTCTTCACCACTGTCAGAGAGTTCACCTGCATGTCAGCCAACAAAAACTCAATCACCTCCTCACAAGAATTCTGTGACACCCTCGCCGACCACTTCCACAACAAGATAGCAACCATCTCTGGAAATTTCAGTCCCCAAAACTCTGAGCCCCAACACCTGGCGAGAAACAACCTACTGGATCCTTCCCAATCAGATTTCAGAACCAACCAGAGCACTGAGACAGCCCTGATCGCCGTAACATACGACATCTGCACCCTACTCGACAGAGGAGAATCAGCTGCCTTTATCCTTCTGAAACTCTCCGCAGCCTTCACCACTATCCGCCAACAAACTCTCATCGATCGACTACGGCAGATAGTAATCACTGACGATGCACTAAGATGGATGACATCCTTTCTCATGGGATGTACCCATAAAGTCCACCTCCACCCTTCACCTCGCAACACAATCACACCATCTGCGTCGTACCCCAAGGATCATCCTTCAGCCAACACCTCTTCAACAACTATACGACACCACTCACAGACATAGCAAGATCGCACGACATCAACATCATCTCCTATGCCGACAATTCACATGTCGTCCTCTCGCTCTCAGCGGACCCCACCTCAAAGCAGACCAACTTCCACAAACGTATGAAAAACGTCACCGCCTGGATGAGGACAACTGCTTGAAGCTTAACATGGACAAAACTGAAGTTCTGATCTTCGGCAGGCACAACTCTCTCTGGAATGACTCCTAGTGGCCGGTGGAGCTCGGACCCACCCCCATGGCGAAAGGCCACGCACACAACCTCTGCATCATCTCAGACAGGGAACTCTCCATGAAGCATCAGGTCAATGCTGCTTCCTCAGCCTGCTTCCACACGCTCTGTATGCTATGCAAAGTCTTCAGGTGAATCCCCATCAGCACCAAGAAAACGATGACGAAGGCCCTAATCACCAGCTGTCTAGACTACGTCAACACACTCTATGCAGGCACAACCAGGGAACTCATGCAAAGACTCCAGACGGACCAGAACACAGCTGCCAGACTGATCCTCAACCTGCCCAAAAGGACACACATCACTCAGCACCTGAAGGACCTCCACTGGCTCCCCATCCAGAAGAGATGCCAGTTCAAGCTTCTGAACCACGACTACAAAGCCCTCGACAACCAAGGACCTGCATACATTAACCACAGCCTGTATTTCCACCGACCGATCAGGAATCTCCACTCCACACACTTCACCCTCACACAGATACCATGTATCTGTTGCCCGGGAGTACGATCCTTCTCCCACCTCACCGCCAATGCGTGAACCGCCCTCCCCTTCACCTCCGCACCAAACCATCGCTGACCCACTTCAGAAAGGGACTCAAGACCTGGCCCTTCGACTGATACCTGCAGCACAGTGCCTGGATACCCTGTAAGGTGATAAGTCACACTGCACAAGTACTACTTACTTGATTGATTGATTCAGGTATTAGTGATAGGATATGGAAATGTTATACTTCACTTAAAGTAGGCATGCCGAATACAATGATTCAATCCCAATCCACTGTATGGGCTTCCCCACCTAATTTAAGTAAGTGAGTTGAGAGATAGAAGTACTGACAGGAGATATCTTCAAAGCCTATTTTCTTCAAGTAACAACACCTGTCTATGCTCAGGGGCCATGAGACATGTAAAAGACCAAACAAGAATCCTACATCCTGCATCATTTATGTAGGATTTGTATATGTTTAGTGGGGACTGGGAAGATTTCTTTTTAGGCTGTCGCTCACATAAAAATACCCTTTTTGGTAAAGACAAAATAATTAGTAGCCTGTGTTAAAAGGCTGCAGGTCGATGCACTGTGTATTTATGTTTAATAAGGACAGGTAAGAATATGTCATAAGGGAGTGAAAAAGCTAAACACATTTATAGCAGGTCCAATCCAATTTTTTTCTGAAATCTGTGCCCCTCTATTATGAGATCATAGCTTTCGTTCCATCCACCTCATCTAGTTGCGTCTGGTGGGTCAGTGGACTGATGCATTCACTCCACGGGTCTGTGTTTGACCTCATGATCATAGGTTTGAATACCGGATGTTTCACTTAGCATTTCATACTTCAGAGGTCAATAAAATGAGTACCATTGAGTAACAATAAACATCTGCTCTTTCAGCGCCAAGAGACCAAAGGGTGAAAATGTGCTTTACAATATCACCTGCTACATTTTTTATGTTTTCTATCTTCATCATGGCCTCTTTTGGATGCCAACAACAGAGGTTGTCTACAAAGATGAGCTCCAATCTTACCTTGTCGAAGAATCCTCCTGGTGCAATAAGGCGTTCTCTTGCGAGAGCATTTATTTGTAAAGTATAGCGATGGTGGGGAATCAGGAGCTAAAGAGAGACCAGGGAAGTTATTAGAGACACAGGTACAGTGGTTGTTTCAAGCAGATCATATATTCTCCCTGCTCTATAACATGTAGCTATATAATGTCCAGGCATCCAAGAATCTCAATCATTCTTGATGTTTTGTAACCAACAATGCATGGGAACCCATGAGCATCCATTTATTGGGCTTGGAATTAACAGCCTCTTTGCACTGTCTGATTTGTCTTTCTTACCTTGTACAGAGGATGAGACATGGGGAGCTGCCTCAATGTAGAAATGCAGAACACCTCTGCAAAGACATGTGTACGCAGGAAGTGGGAAAGTACCTCATGGGTGGGAAAATTGGAGCTCCTCACCCACATCTTGGCAAGCAACCAGTCCCACTCATTATCGCTCGGCAGGAAGATGGGATTCTCTGGACCTGGAGTCTGATTTAGCTGCAGAAGAAGATGCACAAAGAGCCAGTTACAGGACTTTCGTGGTTACTGACCAAGCAGCTGCGGTCAGAAATTAGCTCAAGAGTGAGACACGACACATTAGACTTAGAAAATGTTTACATGATGTTTACTGAAACAGAATGCCAAGAACATTGCAAACTTTCTAACATTACACATTCTTTAAATCTCAGACATCCCACAGGGAGAAAGTGACAGCCGACAAAGGGTCTGCATCTAATGTTAAACCAACAACTAGGTGGTGTATAGACACTGGAAGCGTGTTAGCTCTCAGAAAAAGAGCTGCTAAAAATAAGTGACTATCCACTCATATGTACTCAGTCCACTGTGGGAACCTTGTACACTAGAGATAACAAGCAAAAACCATTAGAACAATCAAAACGTGTCTTGTTGCGATCTCATAAGAACCATTTCATGAGGTTTTTTGGGACAATGAGTAGATTGAGGAGTAAGTCAGCGTACTTAGAAAATAATGATTATGAATCAAGTACAAGATAAGCATGAGGGTTCTCCTGTAAAATGTAGTTTTCTACTTAAAGGCAGACACCATTGATTTACATTTTGTAAACAGGTTTTAGGTTTGTGGGTAAAGGTGTATAGAAGTGTATGTGAAGCCCATGATTTTGGCTAGAGGAAACAAAGAGGAACAACGAGCTTGAGAGATGAGAAGGAAAGAGGCCCCCCCACAAAATGAGAAAGAAGAAGAGGACAAGACATTAGCCTCTTGTCAGGAAAGAAAAGGCCAGCTTACAAAAAAAGTACATCGCCCCATAGATACTGCAAAATGCTTACAGGCAGAGCTCAAATAAGAAAGGTATGAACCCTGAAATGGGCTCTGAGGAAAAGATATTTGCACTGCATAATAGTATTCTGTAACAGTTATTTATATAGATCACTGTGCATACATGTAAAAAATATATAGATAAGTGTCTAGAAGAGTGTTTGATTAAGAGTGAGGTTACTGAGTTGTTTCCATTACCTCCTTATCCCTCTCGTCATGATGAATCACACATTGAGGCCCCTGTGCCTCCATTTACAACCCTTCCCAATATATAACCCCCGCCCACTACCTGTTTCTTTTTTGTGCGCTTCATTCAGGCAGGAGTGGTGCACATGCTCCAGGGGTTTGGGCTGCCCCTTTAGTGCTGTGTGGTGCCAGTTTGTACAGGAGAGGCATACTGATACTTATGGTGGTGCAGTAGGGGAGCCAATGTTATTCTCTCCATCTGGAGGTTTCAGGTAAGTGTATTAAGACTCCCTGGGGGCCTGCAAGGTGTTCAGCATCTGCTCACGATGCGGTAGACTCACTGGTGAGGAGATTCAGCTGTGTTTCTCGTCCAGAGGAATGCACTGCCTTCCTCTAGCCGGGGTGGGCGTTGTGTGCAACCTGAAGCTGAAACACCAGGCCTGAGGTCTGCTGTGCCTTCTCTCTGGACAGTGTGTGTGTGTAGTGGGTTGTTATAGCGCCCATTTGTTAAAGGGGCATTGTTTCCATTGGCTTCCTGACACTCTGGTGATTAGTGCAAATACAGACTTTTACTCACGCTTCTATCCGGTGTCCATTGGTCTGCTAGGCTTACGGCTAGGCTTTTGTGGGCATTTTTTATATGGAGACAGGTTTTTCATTGTCATTGGTTAATGTATACTTGTTTGTTGGTGATTGGCCAGGCGTGGTTGGGCCATTTTTATAGGTTTAACAATTTTTGTAGGGATTTTTCTCCCAATGGTAGATCTTTGGGGACTATTTTTGGTGAGGTGCGTCTTGTGATTTCTGGGGTTCACAATGGAAAACCATGCAGTAAAGAGGCGTAGATCACACTCCTGATTCAGGGGAGGACAGTGGCTACCAGCAGGATGTGGCTGCAGAAGCTGCTGGTGCCCCAGCCGGGGTATCTGTTTCCTGGTCCGCTGTTGAAGTAAAGGCAATGATAGATGCTGCTGTTACTAAAGCCTTGTCTGGCAAACATAAGGCCAAGCATGCTTCAGTCCTATTGGAGGATGTTCACGATTCTGACTCTTTGGCTGATTCCGTCCCTGAGAGACACGTAGTGCCTGGCTGAAAGTTCATTTCCAGGGATGAACTGGCAGACATATTGTCAACTATCCGTGTCAATCTGGGTATGGTACCGCCTCCAGTGATGGGGCTGCTAAGGACTTATTTCCCCAATTCGTTAAGCCTGAGGCACTCGCTTTGCTTTGCACCCAAAGATCAAGGAGGTGATATTTAGATCTTGGGAGGAGCCTGAGCATAGCCTGGCTCCCTACTTTCTTTAGACAGCCTATGTAATGGAAGATGAGCATAAGCTGTTGTTTTCTTCTGTTAAGGTGGATTCATTTTTGGCCCCTCATATTGGCAATTCCTCCTTAGATCCTGATGATTGTTTGCCTAGGGGTCATGTGGCTAGCAAGGTGGAGGGTGGTCTGAAGAAATCATTCACAACATCCAATCTGGTACTCGGGGCTGCCTTGTATGGGGCCTCTTACTGCCCAATCCTTAGTGAAGGACTTTGAAGCTCTGGCGGAGGCCATGCGAGAGGGGTCCAGTGTGTCAGATGTCTTGGTGCATATTTACCAGCATGCCAAGTTCCTGGTCAACGTTTCAGCTAATGTGATTAAAGCAGCTGCTGTGGCTTCCTCCTCTGCTATCCAGGCCCGGCGGAACCTTTTGTTGGGGACTCAAAGATGGATTTGGCTGAGAAGTCTGCTTTTCCTAAACTGCCATTCAACTGTGGTAAGCTGTTCAGTGCTGGATGGTGTGATCCGGAAGTGCTCAAGGATAAAAAGCACACCAGGTCCTACAGGTCTTCTTCTGGCAAATCTTCTAAGAATTGGAATTGCTTGGATGCCAGGGACACCAGGGATTTTCCTCGGAAGGACACCCGCTCCTATACCAAGAAGCAGTTTCAGCCCAAGAGGGGGTAAGCAGCAGGATGTCACTCCCAAGTTTGGGCCCTCCGACTATGGGAGTCATGTGGATGCACTTCCTCTGGGTGGATGGTTGACAGCGTTCTTTCCAGCATGGGTTCTTTCCGTCTCTGACAAACAGGTGAGGAGTATCTTGCAGAACAGCTATCTGAAAGATTTCATCTCTTTTTCTCCAGAAATGTGGTGCATCCCTACAACTGCACCACAGCAAAGAGGGAGACACTTCTGGAAGGGATCCAGGCTCTGTGTCCAGGGAGTTCTGCCAGGTTGGATCTCAAACACCTCAACAAATGGGTGGCATTGGTTCCTTTCAAGATGCTGTCTCTCCAGCAGCTCATTCCCCTCTTGTCTCCAAAGGGACTTCATGGTTATGATCGATCTCCGGGCTGCTTACCTGCATATGCCATGTCATCAGAGGTGTTTGAGGTTCACTGTGGGGGCGTCGCATTAGAGTCAGCTCCCTGAGTCTTTACTAAAGTCTTGGCTGCTCTGATGGCAGTTGTTCATCTGCAGGGGATTTCAGTATTCCCATACCTGAATGACTGTTTGGTGAAAGGGGTCTCACTTTCCCTGATTTGTTTACATGTCCAGCGGGTACTGGTCCTCCTGTTGTCCCATGGATTCTTGGTGAATGCAAGGAAGTCACAGCTGGTTCCAACTCAAGATCCCATTTTCATTGGGGCCCTGCTCAGGAAGGATCTGGGGATTGTCACATTGCTGAACTCCAGGATGCTAAAGATCCATTCCCATCTGCTGGATTTCTTGTTGGAGCCTGTCAGGCATGCCTAGCTTTGGATGCGGATGCAAGGAGACCTGGCGGCCACTGTGTTCTTGGTTCTATGGGCTCGTAGGTACCTCAATATCCTGATGATGTTCATTCTGAGGCAGTGGGTGCCCTTTGTACAGGATTTGTCATGTCTGCTTCCTGTGACAAATGTAATTTGGGAGGAGCTGGAGTGGTGGCTTCTTCCATCCAACATCCTGAAGGGGGTCTCCTTGTGGTCTCCAGATCCAGTGATCATCACAACGGATGCCAGTGAGATTGGCTGGGGGCCTGGTCAAGAACCCTCATGGTCCAGGGTCTGTGGCTGTTGTAGCAGAGTTCCAGGTCATCCAACTAGAGGGAGTTGGAGGTGATCCGTCTGACTCTCCTTAATTTCTCCCATCTGATGAACAGGGCTGTCATTGTCCAGACCGAAAACAGCATGGCCACGTCCTTGTCAATTGGCAGAGGGTGACAAGGGCCCTGTCTTTTTTGGCAATTGCACATCATATATTCCTATGGGCTCAGGCGAACGTGAGTTTTTTGAGGGCCATCATTATTCAGGAAATTCTGAATTGTCAAGCCTCTCAGGTCTTTTGTGTTGCTCCCCAGGAATTTGCCAGAGTGTTTCGGTTGTGGAGTCACCCTCGGGTAGACCTGTTTGCGAGCCTTGCCAATGCACTTCTTCCTCATTTTTTTCCAGAGGAAGGGAGGTGTCGGCTTCAGGGCTGGGTGCCCTGACATGTCCTTGTCCTGTGGGCCTGATGTTTGCTTTTTCTCCATTTCCTTTAATCCAGAGGTTTCTGGTTCGGGTTCAGATAGAGGGGCCTCAGGTTGTTCTGGAAGCTACAGCATGGCCCTAATATGTCTGGTTTCCACTGTTGATGGAGATGAGGGTGGGTCCAGAGTGGTGGAGTCCTTATGCTCCATCTCCCCTGAGGTTTCCGTGTCTCCAAGTGTCCTCGCTGGCAAGGTTCCAAAGACAGCTTGGTGGTTGAATAGGCTGGCTTGACATTTCAGGGTCTTTTTGCTTCTGTATCTTCTTCTGTGCAGGTGTCTAGGCGATTGTTGACCAGGTCTTCTTATGCTCTGCATTGGAAGACGTTTCAGGCTTGGTGTGATCGAAGGCAGGTGGATCCACTTTCTGTTTCCCTGCCTCAGGTGCTGGAGTTTCTGCAGTATTGTCTTCAGTTGGGCCTCAGTCCAGCCGCTCTTAAGGTGAAATGGGTGGAGATTAAGGCTTTCTGGTCCCTCTGGGGGTCTGGTCTGGTCGACAATCAAGATCTAGGCTTTCTGATCTTTAAGGGGCTTGTCAATCTCCGTCCCATCCCTCAGGTGGTGTGTCCTTCTTGGGATTTGTGGCTGGTCTTGCAGGCTCTTCAGTATCCTCCTTCTGAGCCTCTGACATCTGTGGGATTATGTATTTTCACCTTGAAAATGGTTTTTATGGTGGCAGTAACATCTGCTCGCCAGTTGGAAAAGCTAGGCTTGTTGTCTTGTCTTTCTCCTTTCTTTTGTGTGTTTGATGACAGGATTGTTCTTGGTTTGGCCCTGGCTTTCTGCCCAAAGTAAATTCTCTATTTCATCATCAGCAGGAGGTGATTCTTTGGTGTTTTTGCCTGATCCTCAGTCTCCTGAGGAAGTGGCACTCCACTCGCTGGATGTGTATATGGCGGTTCTGATTTACTTGGAAGGTGCAAAGGAATTCCTTAGTTTCCTCCTCTTTGTTTATTAACTTTGGTCCCACCCGGACGGGGGATAAGCCTTCCACTCAGACACTGAGCAGGTGGATTCTGTCAATTATTTTGCTCGATTATAAGCAGTTTGGTTTGCCCTCTCCTCTGGGGATCCAGGGGAAGTCTACTAGGGTCATGTCCACTTCTGTTGCAGAACTCCAGGTTGCTTCTTTACAAGAGATCTGTTGGGCAGTCACTTGGGCGGTACCTTCTACCTTTGTGTCACATTAACAGAGGTGCCGGATTTGTTGGGTCCCAAATTGCTGGCTTCTGTACCGTAAGCTGCTTTCTTTTTCCTGTGGATTAAACTAATGTTTGCAGTTTCTGTGCAGTTGTCCTGGTCCATTTTGAGGCTTTGGTACATCTCAATGTGTGATTCATCACAGTGAGAGGGACGAGGAGGTAATGCTGTGATTACTTATTGGAAATAGCATTACTCTGAGTCCTTCTCTTCTTATCTCCCTCACCAAGGAACCCAACATCACCAGGCACAACTGCGAAGAAGGGATGAGAGCCGCCACCACCTGAATGAAGAAGAGCTGCCTGAAACTCAAATCTGAGAAAACTGAAGTCCTCATCCTTGGCTCCACCCCCTCAGATGGATCACCTCTGAATCCAGAAAAACGGTCACGCACATGCTCGTCACTAGCTGACTAGACTACGGCTATGCCCTCTATGCCGGAATCAACAGAAAACCCCTACGCAAGCTCCAGACCGTCCAGAATGACGCAGCCGGACTGATCCTTGCCATCCCCCATCACAACCACATCACCCAACACCTCAGTGATCTCCACTGGCTCCTCATCAAAAGAAGAATAACCTTTAAGCTCCTCACACACGCATACAAGGCCCTCCACAACATCGGACCAGCATACCTAAACAACCGCCTCTCCTTCCACACACCCCAGAGAAACCTCCGATCTGCCAACCTCTCTCTGGCCATCGTCCCACGCATTTACAAAACCAGAACGGGTGGAAAGTCCTTTTCCTGCCTCACAGCCAAGACCTGGAACGACCTTCCCCTCCACCTTCGGCAAAGCCCCACTCTGCTCCAGTTCAGGAAGGACCTCAAGACTTGGCTTTTCAGATGACCCAGCACCCTACGAAGCTGCCCCCCAGCACCTTGAGACCCTCACGGGTGAGTAGCTGAGCTTTACCAACCCCTAATTGATTGATTGATTTTTGTCACCGTGATGATTCAGGCCCTATCGACCAGTCCAACTGTGGGGTGTTTGGGCTTGGTATGGAACAGGTAGTGAGGAGGAGGGGGTGTTTCATACATTGGGAAGGGTTGTGAAAGGAGGCACTGGGGCCTCAAGGTGTGAATCATCATGGCGAGAGAAGGACTCAGAGCAAGGCTATTACCGGTAAGTAATCGCAGCAAAATTCATATCCATGGACATTTTCTAGGAAAAGGCTTTTATAGAACTGTGCATAGTAAAAATGCCAAACACAGATAAAGACTAACTCCATAGTACAAAACGCTCTCTGTCATCATAAAGGCAAACCTTTGCAACAGTAAAGAGGTATGTTGATTCTGGCCAATATAAAAACGAGTAGTCAGTATCATTCAAGTAACAGTTGACACATTCGCTCAGAATGCTGATCACTTATATTTATTCCCATTCTGAGCAATTAACTAAGTTCTTGAAATGTAAAAGTTCTAGACAGGTCGGATGGCTCAAAGACAACACCTTACTTGGATTGCTAGGGGTATCATCTCCTCCTGGGGTGAGAGGTAGAGAAGACACAAGGGAGCAGCCATGTACTGCTGACGACCATTCAACATATTTCCAGGAATTCCTTCCAATATCTTATAATCCACAATGAAGATCTTTCCCCTCTGCAAACAGAGAAAACAGTACAGGTGAGCTTGACATCCAAAGAGAACATACAATCAACAAACTTATCCAGAATTGCAAGGTAGTGCAGGTGCAGAAGATTTCACATCTGACCACTCATCCATCCATGACAACATTCTTGTCCAGATACAACTAAACATGAAACTATAAGACATCACTGAAAAAAACACTTTTAAAACTTTCAATAGTGTCTGAACTTGAAAAATACACAGTTTATGTAACTGGGATCTCTTTATAAATGGGCACTTTATAGAGACTCATCTAGTAAATATCCCTTCTGAATCTTCAAGCAATGCATTCCATAAGAGGAGGACTGTAATGAAACATGAGCAGAACAGGCAGATTTATCATGTGCATCACTGGCATTACATTCCCCCTATTTAGTGATCCATGTGCCAGAGTTACCTTAAGTCTCAGACAAGATTTGAAGTTAACTTTGTGTTGCATGCGATCTAAGAGCTTCCATAGGGTGGAAAGTGTTCAGAAGAAGATGGTCCACTTATTTTGGATTCAGGTAGTGCATCCCATGACTTTGCAAGGGGCTGGGCATCCTTGTGGGCTAGACTGCACCAGTGTTTAAGCAGTTGTGGACACCCAGAGTCGTGCTCTGCTAATTGCACAGAGAATCAAAAGGGAAGGCCAGTGGTTGGAGTATAAAGCCCTTCATCAGAGGAAACATCTCAAGTTTGTGTTCTTCATGTGCCTGGTTGACAACAGGGACAAAAAGGGGAGTGGGCAAGCTTTATTCAAGCCCCTTTCCAAGATTGTGGTCTGTCTAGTGATTATTGCCAGAGGTTTCCAATTCAAGATGAGGTTGTCTTTTCCTGTGATGTCAGTCCTTGTTTGAAAACGATATAAAGGACGTATTGACAAGTAATTGAGGCATTGTAATGCACTCATTCTCTTCTTTTGGGTTGCGTTTCTTACCCACTTTCTACTATTGTTTTCCCTGATTTTACAGCCAGATTTCTTATTGGATTTTCTTCTGAAAATCTTTGCTAGGCTCTTTTTCAATGTCCAGATGCGAGTGAGAGTTTGGCACCTTGCTTACCGACTTCTGCAAAAACCTACATTTGTAGGCAAGAGCAAAAATATGCCATGAGCTTTTTTTGCTCTTTGTGGCTCCCTCCCCTACCACCCCACCTGGAACTGGTTTAAAATGCCACTTGACACCTTTTACATCTACTAATAAGTGCAGGTTGGCACACTGGCTACTGGGAGGAGCCACAATTTCCTCAGGCAATCATGATTGAAATTTGATAGACCTTCACAGAGTTGTATGTGTGTCAAGCATGTGTCTCAATAGTGAAAGAAATCTCAGGTATGGACAAACAGTACACCACACATGAAACAGCACAATGCAAGACTCGTGTCCAAACCAGAGATTGCTTTTATTTCTGAGACATGGGCTTGACATACATACAAGTGTCTGTTCACAACCTTCCATCACATATTTCCTTACACTGAAAGAGCTCTAAAGTTCACTATCGAGAGCACATAACAGATCTATTTGATTTACCATTGTGGAGGTGGCACTTGAGGCCATCTGAGGCACTTGCGGCATGACTTATTGCAGTAGTTCTAATGTTCACACACTAGGTTGTTGAGTCCTGAGGTGACCGAAAGTGAACAGACTGAAATGTGTCGACCATATGTAATGCGGAGTCCACCATGGAAGGCTGAAGAGGGTGCTATGAGCCCCAGTGTACCCCAATATAGGCCTAGGTAGTTAAACCACCTTTTACCTACATTTGTCCTACTTTGTTCTACATAACAGATTTTTCAGCGCTGACCTTTTGCCTAGTTAGGTGCAGAATAAATGTTATGTGGTTTTCTTCGAAGACTAGCCTAATTTATTATGCATGAGGATTCTTAGTACCACAGCAGGATTACCATCTTCTGTATAATAACTCTGTACAAAATTCACCGCCATCGTCGTCCTTGGACGACAGGCCCACAGCACCATGACACATCTAGGTTGAACCCCTGAGGGTACCTTTTGGGTATATAAGCACCACATCTTCGCTGGGCATACCAGAGGAGAAGCTTCCTTGCTGACTCGAGACGCTGAAGTCCCTGCACGCAGACACTCCAGCACGCAGTGGTCTGACATCCCTTGCGGGGTGTCCAACTCGAGACCAAGAAGGGGTCCTTCGTTCTTTCCCATCAGGTAATGGGGTTGGCTCTTTCCTAGGGGGATTCTTGGCTTTACACCTACATACATGCTAGGTACACTTAGGTACACTTAGCTAGGGTTTGCATCTTAGGAGTATGTATGATTACTGCCATGTATCTATATGCCTGCATGTATTCACTGCTTTAGCACCATGGTAGAATTCTACCTTTTATTTACTTTGTTGGTGCTTGTAATCATATATATCTGTTTCTGTTTAATGGTTGTCGCAGCACATGTATTTTATGGTAGAATGGAGCTAGGCTACTAAATGCTTATTGAAAACGTCCCCATTGTTTATGCTGCATATCTCTCTGAGACCAAATGAGCATGAGTGACCGAGCGAAAAGTAATGTACTATTTCCATGATCCCTGAGGGGTCAGGGTTGTCATGTTCGATAGTTGCCAGAAACTATTCTCTCCTTGGTAAGGGGCATATAGTGGCACTGTGAGCTAGCTGGTCCAAAGAGTAACATATCCTTTGGGAGTGTCTAGAATTAGTCTGGACACCAATCCCTGAGTTTATGTTGTCTAAACGCGCAGAGCCTATGTACTATTAGGAACTACATGACATGGCGCCCAACGTTGGTTTGGTTCTTATTTAATGGTCAAATCTGAGTAGTTCAGTCGTGCTTTTCTCAGAGACCCCTACTCACATTTAATCCAGTGACATCTGGAGTGGGAAGGGAAAATCTGCCACAGCTGAGTAGGTGTATATCCGATATATTGGCCCTAGGTTTATTCAAGCTTGAAGGATATAGTTCCCTATATCGTGCGAAACCTTATCTCTTTTTATAAACTTCCACCCATAATGTCTCAGACAGCAGACACTGGTGCTGGTGGCAATGTTGGTACTAGCAGGGAGGAAGCTGAGCAGGAAGGTGCTATAAACATTTAAGAAAATTGCAGAAATGCACTTGGTGCAAAATTAGAAAATGTTGGTATCTCAGCATTAGGAGGAACGATTACCTTCATGATTGAGGTACAAAAGGCATTCAGGGCAGAGGTATTTTATTCTTGAGTCAAATTCCCACATGCAGATGCACATACAAATACATTTCATTTTTATACTCCAGATGAAATACCAGATGAATACAATCCATACGAGGACATAGAAGTCCTGTTAACGTACCAGGAGCATATAAACTAGTTTAAAGGCGCACTCCCACATACTAAAGAAAAAGTGAGACTCGGTCCGCTCAGCAGAGACGGAGCGACTTGGCCGGTTCTAGCTGCTTACACACCGCATCCAGAAATTGACATATTGCCACCAGCAGGCTTACGTCCAATTCATAAAGAAATAATAAAACTTTACAGAAATCTTACACAGTTCATAATGCGAACACTCACACTTCAACCTACAAGGGTTACTCAAACAGGTCAACTACAAGGGACTGCAACAAAATTCACCCCACAAACGCTGACCACGATTATGGGAGGAATGCCCACTAAACGTGAGCAAATGCCATTCTGGATAGCACAGAAATTAGTGCTGCTTGAGGCAGTGTTTCCATAGACAGGGTCGCAAGAAAAGCACAGAATACTGACAATTTGCTTACCAATGGGAATAGCTCCCCCAATAGAGGATTATACCACTTGGGGTACAGATTTCATTGCTGTTTATACCAGATCGCATGGTACTCCATCAATAGCAGTCATACCAGAAGTATTGAAACAAATACAGAATGAGTACGGGGCAGAACCTGCCCTGGACTTAGGGATGAAATTGATAGGCAATTTTGCCCAGACATCAACAATTATATTAGCCCACATAAAAGGGAAGGCAGCAGGCGTGGCTATACGCCAATGCCTGAGGGAATGCACCCCTGCACAACAGGAGCAGGAATTACCTAACATTTTTGAAGAGACCTATGCTTCACTGGGTAGAAATAATTTGGGGGCTAGACCTGTGAACCACAATTAATGGGTAATCCTGAAAAGGATAACTCAAAGCAAGCACCTGATTCTTTTAAAAAGAAACGGGATAAATAAGCCAAATTCATCACAATCACGGGGTGGGTCTCCTCAACAGGAGCCCTCTGACAGGAAATATAACCTTAGAAACAGTGACAATATTAAAAAACCTGACAGGTATCAGGATACTGCTACACATTCCTCTCGTTCCATTCAGGGTTCATTCAAAAACTCAGAGAGGGAAGGACGATCAGAACGCAGATCAGAAGAGCGAATCAAGCCAAGAGACACACACCCCACTTCAGACTACATTTTCAAACAAGAAGATAAACCCAAATCAAAACCTCAATTTAAAAAGAAGAAGGTTGCTGGATTTAAAATAAGAAATGCCCAGGCTACTGAGGACTCAACTTCTGAATGGGGAATTGGCTCTGATGACACTAGACAGAGCAACAGAAGTAACAATAGCTCGCCAGAACCTGATGGAATTTCTGGTGACAGCACCATTGAATGAACATATCATGGTGGAAACACCTGATGCAAGGGTAAGTGTCCCACATCAGTTATACGAAATAAGTCTCCAAATCGTGAGGGACATACCCAGGACAGTGAAAGGTCTCTTTTGGGAAAACCTGACTTATGGATATAATATCTTGTTGGCTGAAAGAGATTGGCCATCTGAGTTCGTTATGGATTGCCCAAATGGAGAAACCGTAATTTTACCAGCTTTTTCCGGCCTTGTTTCAGAATCAATAAAACACACATATGTGCAGGAGTGGGTGGTAGCACTAGCTCCTACATTATACCGCATTCATGTAGGGTGGGATGCTGAGTCACCTCACCATGAAATCCCAGTAAAAACTACTCCAACTCCCAAAGGCAGTACCCAACAAAACATGACTCAAAGAAGCAAGTCAGGGAGATCTTAGATCAACTTGAATACCTGGGTGTGATTGAAAATTGCACCTCCTCCATGAATAATCCTTTGGTTCCCATAATGAAACTCGACAATTCATACCGTCTAGTTTTAGACTACAGGCATTTGAACACATGCACAAAGACATTTGGAGTACAAAATGCACACAGTGCCGTATTAATGAATAACATTGTGTGGAAGAAATACAAAACAACACTGGATATCTCAAATGGATTCTTTTGTCAAAATATAGTGCCTGAGAGCAGTTATTTGACAGCATTTTTGGCCCTAGGCTCTCAGTGTCAATTTTGTAGACTACCCCAAGGGTATAAGAATAGCCCCGGGTTGTTCTCAGCAAGAGTATCAAAGTTACTTTTGATGAGGAGGCATTGTCCTATATAGATGATATTTATCTGATGAACGATGAACCATTGGACCATTTGAACAGGGTGAACAACATCATTCTGGGATTCGCCTCTGAAGGCTACAAATTTAACTTTAAAAAATCAAAAATTGTCCACCTCAATGTTATATTTTTAGGATATGAGCTCTCAGTCTCAAGTGAAGGGAAAAGTCTAGCAGCTATTTTTTTGGGAACATGTGCACTGCTCCAACCTCCAAAGACTCTGAAAAACGTACAATTCATTTTTGGCAGAACATACATTTTGGATTACGCAGAAAAGGTGAAACCTTTCTACAACTTAATTAGACCTGATTTTTCAGTTCGACATTGGACACAGGAACACACAGAAATTCTCTGTTCCTTACAAGCTGATATGATAGCTTCCAAACACTTACACACATATGTAAACACTATGAATTTGGTGATCCGCATAGTCGCAGGTCAATCCCGGTACACCTACCTCACCTTCAATGAAGGCAAAACAGTAGCCTTTGCATAGAAATTACATTTGTACATAAACGCTGAAATGCTTTTTTCATCCTCAGAAAAAATACTGACAGCAGTAGAAACTGCTGTAGTGAGAGCAAGAGCACTAGCTCAGGGGAAACGAATAATTGTCGTGGCTCCGGTACCAACCTTAGAGTCTGTTACTAAAGCAAGCATTCAAAACACAAAAGCACTGCATCCATGATGGATACAATGGGCTAATTCTCTCACTGCAACAGATGTAGATTACAAATTTGATTCTACATTGAAAACACAAGCATTCTGCAGTACGAACAAGAATATCCTCTTCCGAATGAAATAATGCCTCTAGATCAGTATGAATACATCATTTACACTGATGGATCTGCCCAGCCTTCCGTCCTAGCAATACGCAGACGCAGTCTCTAGGAGATTGCATGGCACAGCTGGCAGAACTAAAAGCCCTGATGCTGGCACTAAAAATTACGGATCAGGAATTCCCCACATTTATTGTGTGCGATTCATTTTTTTGTGTCCAGTCAGACAACGAATATCTTTACTATTGGGGCCAGAATGGGTTTAGAGATTCCAAAGGTTGCACAATAAAGCATAAGATGCATTGGGATCAAGTGGCAGAACTGAAAAAAGGCTAGCCACGGGCTCATGTGATTCATACATTGAGTCATCAGCGTGTTGGCGTGCACGTTGAAGGGAATTCACTGGCTGATGAAGCCACCAAGGCGACAGTGAGAACTGCTGCTGTTGCTGCAATCACTTGTTCTAGCAGAAGGATAGACGGACAGATAATGATAGCTGTGAACACTACGCGCAACAGCTCAGCCTTGCCAAAATGTTTTCCACTCAGGAGTGAGGGATAGAGTAATACCAAATATGGATCTCAGATTAGGTTTAATTCTAGCTGCACACGAGGGTCTGGGTTCAGCACACGCAGGTATTAGTGCAACTGTTTCTCTACTGAAACAATGTTATTGGTGGCCAGGTCTTACCAAGAAGTCCGAGGGCTTTGTCATTAAGTGTGACATTTGTCAGCAGATGAAGGGTTCCAACATAGCACGCCCACCACAGACACCAATACTGATATCAGCCAGACCTCTCGCATGTGTCTATTGGGACCACTGCAACCCCTTACAATCTGACGGGGCTTGCAAGTACATCTTGGTGGCAGTGGATTCATGTTCTAGATTTCTGTGTGTTTGGCCCCAGCGCTCAGCTGACGCTCTAACTGTTATATAGGATTTGCAAGTCTTCATCGGCACATATGCAATTGGCACATTACATTCTGACCGTGGCCCTGTGTCTAGCTCTGAGGCTTACAAAGATCCATGGGAAGATTGGCTGTGGTCTTGCGGTACTCCTCTCTGTATCATCCAGAGGGAAATTCGATTGTGGAGAGGAAAAACCGGGACTTAAAGCAATTCTTAACAGCAAGGGTATTAGGCCCAGGTGGCAGTTGGGTAAATCACCTATATGGGTTCCAGAGGGCACTTAATAACATGCCAAGAAGTTCCCTGGGAGGCTGTATTAGATATGATGTCCTGTTTGGGACTAGAATATGGGTACCTGACCTCGATTGTGGCAGCACAGTGGCTTGTGAAAAACCATTTGACATCAATGATCGTTTGGCTGTTTTACAGGAACCCAATGAATTCCAGGCATTACAAAACAATGTCCAAGTAAAATCATCACCACTGGGGAAGTGAAAGCTGTTCTGGCAAGGTCTGCCTGTTTCCCAAAGATTGGGGACCTGGTCAGCAAAAAGATTGCGGGCAAACAAGAATTTGGGCCATCTGACAGAGCGCCTGTACTTGTCCAGGATGTGTAAGGAACAAGAACAGTACTTCTACCGCCTCTTGCCAGAAAGAAAGAAAAGAGATTTGTCTCCATTGATCTGATTAAACCACACTATGTGGCCGATGCTGAATAGCAGGCCACGTGGGCTCCAGGGTAGCTGTCGATCTCCTCTCGCTACCATGCAGGAAGTTCAGACAGAAAGATTAATAACTTTTGAAGATTCTACCATCCGACGTGAAGGAGTTACCAACAATGGAATGGAACTTGTGCCTGTTGAAATTGAACAGCAACAAAACACAAATGAAACACAGATCTCAATTCGACCTAATACTGACATCTATGTGAATATGTCTCATAGTGAGTCGTCTGCCTGATCTACAAAACCTGCTGAGCTACCAAAGATAGATCGAACTACGTCTAGCTACTTCATCGATTTTGATACCTTCTGTCTGGATCCAAGTGAACCCAAGTCAACGCTAGCTCCTGTTTCCCGCAAACAAAAACTACGTGCATTTCTCCCTTTGGCTGAAAAAGACTTACTTTGTTTCTCCCTGGCTACAGCAATCAGTTACTTTTCCTAGTCCTCTGGATAGGTATAGTGACTGTCTTTTTCCTGCTCCTGAATGGACACTACCTTCCAGAACGCTCTGCAGTACAAAATGTGAACTTGGTCCTGAAACCACATGCATTATCACACCGTGAACAGAGAGACCTGTCCTTAGTGAAGATTACAGCAGTTCCCGTTCAAGAAGTAATAGTATGGGATATGGTTTCATATGATGTATATGGTCCAACTGAACTTTTGAAAATACCACACTTGTTTAAAATTTCTTTAAGTATATCATCACCTCCAGGACTTTCTCTGATGATTGGGACTTTTTTTTTTGTTGTATAACTGTATTTTATTGCCATTTGCGTCAATAACAGAAAACAGACATTTCAAGGCAGGTCAGCATACTATTCAAGCATAGCCTATCTAAAGGAAGCCCCCTCTTGATGACCAGGAACTACGATATCCATAGTCTCGTCAGTAACCCCCCCGACGCCTGCACACTACCCACCGTGCGGCAGGCAGTCGGTGAGGGAGATCGCTACATTGCCATATAGAAAAAGAGAAGAACCCCCCTCCCCCCAAACCCCCCACCCCTTCCCCCGCCCTGAACTGGTGTGCTTTCCTACAATATCAAGGTGCGACAGAAAGACAGGAGCAATCCCATCGGAGTGGTCGGGGCCTATGTCTTAGGGGCCAGGCTGGGAAGCCGAAGCAGTCGAAGATACTTAGGGCAAGTAATCTCATTCAGTTCCATGGATAATAATGCAATCAATGGCTGCCAGTCATCTGAGAAGCTATCCATATTATGGGATAGGGAGGCCTGTATGCGCTCCATACCTAGAACATACCACAATTTATGTAACCATCCTAATCTCGTCGGTCTTATTGAGGAACCCCAGTGTGATAGGACATTCCGTGTAGCCGCTCCCAGAGCTATCCCCATCAGTCTGCCCCGCCTAGATTTGAGTGGATATGTAAGAGGGTTAGGCAGGCGCAGGATCACGTAGGCCGGAAAACGCAGGATTTCAGTGTCAAAATGATGATCTATATAGTCGAGGACCTCCCCCCAGTAAGTCTGAATTTCTCTGCATTCCCACAGGATATGAGTCAGGGTGCCCTCTGCCCCACACCCCCGCCAGCACCATGGGTTGCGTGTTGGATTCCCTTTATGTAGACGGGCCGGGGTCAAATGCCAGTACATAGCCACCTTAACTGCCGCCTCCCTACTAGCTACGTTACGCGCTGTGTGGTTCGGGCGGTAGTAAATTGCCTCTCACTCCTTGCTCGTCAGATGTCTCCCTAGTTCTGTTTCCCATCGTTTCTGGCCTGCAGTGGGTTCCGTAGGGGCCTCTGGGCTAAGCATTCGGTAAATATCAGTTATTAGTGCCTTGTCCGTGTTTTTGAGGTACAGCCACTTCTCAAACGTAGACAGCTTCCTGGATACCTTTGGGCGAATGTCAGCCTGTAGGAGCCAGTGTCTGAGCTGAAAGTAGCGAAAGCGCTTCGCGTCCGGTAGGTCTTAATCGCTCTGAAGATCGTAAAAAGAGATGATACCCTCAAGGTCAAAAAGGTGTCCCGCTGACCTGCATCCGGTCGCCCTCCAGGCAGAAAAAGCTCTAGCGTCCGCCCCTGGGGAAAACTCCCGATTGTCGAACAGCGGCGTCATAGGAGAAGGGAAATTCGTCAGGCTCCTTCTCACGGCCACTCCATCCCACACTCGCATCAAAGAGTGCGTAACGGGCGAGGCCCGGATGCCGGGAGGTCTATGGGATCGCTGAAGAAAGGGGACCTTCCAGAGGTCCAATTGCGCTATTGCGCGATCCTGAAAAAGCCAGCTTTTTTCAGATTCGGAGCGCTTCCACTCCACCAAATACCGCAATTGCGCCGCCCAAAAATAGTCCATGACGTTGGGTATGCCCAGGCCCCCATCATCCGGCTTCAGATACCCCAGGTTCCTGCGTAGCCGGGGTCTCTTCCCTCCCCAAATAAAGGAATTAATAGCCCTTTGGAGAGCCTGCAACGTGCCCAGCGGCGGCCAGACCGGAACAGTTTGAAAAAGATACAGAGCTCGCGGCAGGAGCGACATCTTGACCGCTGCCACCCTGCCCAACAGGGAGAGCGAGTGGCCTTTCCATGCATTCAGGTCAGCGATGGAGCGTTGTAAAAACTTAGAGTAATTGAGTTGGACTGTGTGAGGCACCAACGCCGCCAGCTCTATGCCCAGGTATGGGATGGAGGAATGAACGGGTATACCCGCATAGCGCCCATCCGCTGATGCCATGGTTGGGCCCTCTGCCCGAAGCTGCAGCACTGAGGATTTCTCAATATTGATTCGCAGACCCGAAACTTGACCGAAGTCCTCCAGCTTCTGAAAGAAGGCAGGGACCGAACGGGCCGGGGTCTCCAGGGAGGCGATGATATCGTCGGCATACAGGCTAACCGTATGCCTCTCTCCCCCAAACGGGATACCCACAATCTCCGGGTTGTCCCTAATCCTCTGCGCCAAAGGTTCTACATATAAGGCGAAGAGGAGGGGGGACAGCGGGCACCCCTGTCTGGTTCCCCGTTGTATCTCAAAAGGAGCCGAGTCGACTCCATTTACCCGGAGCTTCGCCCTTGGATTGGTGTAGCAGCTCGATATCCACGCTCTGAACAGGTCCCCAAAGCCAAACCGCACCAGAGTCCTATCCAAGAAGCGCCAATCAACCCGGTCAAATGCCTTCTCGGCATCTACCGAAAGGAGAAGAACGTCCATATTAGTGCGATGGGCCTTATCGATAAGATGAAAGATACGCTTCGTGTTATCGCTACATTGTCGGGCCTGGATAAACCCGGATTGATCGGGGTCAATGATGCCCGGCATAAGAGGGCCCAAACGTGCAGCCAAAATCCCCGTGAACAGTTTTAGATCAACATTAAGCAGCGAGATGGGCCTCTAAGAACCGCATTGGGAAGCATCTTTACCCGGCTTGGGTATCACCACTATGGAGGCTAACAGCATCTCAGAGGGAGCCGAGCCCGGGCCCGTAAAGGAATTGAAGAGGCGAGTAAGGATTGGGGCCAGGACAGCGCAAATTTAGGTAAGGTGTCAATGACCTTCAGCATATTCTATACTAGTGGATGCAATTTGGACACTAGCACTCATGACACGCATTGCTTTATTTATCCTGACAGAGTGCAGCAAAAGTACTTAGAAAAATAATTGCAAAAAATTGTGGAGAATTATTAGCAGTAAGTACTTTAGAGGAGTCTCTATCCCTCACAAATCTTATTTACCTTGCAACATGGGGTAATTATTAGATTTGACAATTAGTGGTGTTTTATTCTGTTTTCTTATTTTTTTCTTTTTTCTTTTTTCAAATTGCCTACAATAACACTTTTTTTTAAAATTGTCATTTTTGTATTGTTTTTAATTTCTTATAAACTCTCCCTTAGTAAGTAGGGACAGGATTATGTGGCTAAATCTTGATGGTATATGGAACACAACTTTCGGTGTTTTGCACCTTGTAGGCATGTGCACCGTGTCTGGTTACAACCTATTGCACTTGAAAAGTTTAATCTGTGCATGAAGGTCCAATCGATAAAACTTGTTTTTAATCATGGGCTGTGAATTTATTGTAATTATACCTTTTCAGGTATTCCCTGGGTGTACTCATATTGGTCTGATATCTGGCTAAGGTCCTGAGGAAGGTGGTGTTATCCATTCGTCAAGCCACCGAAACGCACGTCGACCAATGCTGTTTAGATCCTGCTATATGTAGTTGCCTTAATTGGTTGTGGAGATTAAAACAACTTTCTGTCTCCCACTTTCCAGATATATGCATTAATGAATGTGGTATGAATGTTTATGATGAGGAATGTATGTGAGTTAGTGTGTATGAATGTTTTATTTTGTTTCTTTACTCGGGGGTTTATGATGTAAAGATGTTTACATATGAAAATGCCATGTCACCAATATGCAACACTGTTTGTAGATGTTTATAATATTGATTTTATATGTAAAAATATTTAAAAGAAAGTACAAAAATATTTTTGATAAAACAAAGAAAATTAATAAATAATGTGAATATTTATAAATATGATTATGTTTTTGCATTTTGTTGTTGTTTAGCTTTACTTTAGCCCTTGTTGAATTCATTTTCAGATAGATAAAAGAAATATAGGTCTTGAAGGAGCGTTCTTAGAGTGTATTGTTGTTTTCCCCTCTTCTCCCTGACCTTAAAATATTTCGTTTAGAGGGGGTCCCTTTATCTTGCGTAGCATTCACGTTTTTTTAACTGTGGGATTGTGAGACACATTTCTGTGTAGTATTACTTATATTGAGAGTATTGATTGGACCTTCTTTAACAAAAAATAATAATTTTCTTCTTTCTTGTTGTCCATACACTTTAGTTTAAGTTTTGCTTTTTGTGTTGTGCACTTGTCATAATTTTCTGATAGACACTTCTTTGTTATTGGTGAAATTGGGTGATTGGGATATTTCCTTTTTTTTTTTTTCTTGTACACATTTTAGGACTAGTGTCTTTTATTTTGATTGGGCACCCTTTGTAATGGAGGGCCTCAAAACTTTCGGGTTTTCGGACGAAGACTTTTCTGCATTGATAGGACAAGTGATGTCAAGTGACAATCCATCTTCCTCATATCAAGGAGACAATGGGGAATGGAATAACTTGCTAAATTTGAGAAAAAACTCAAACGCATGGAGTCTCATGCACATTATATGCTCGAATACCTACGAGCAGGAGTCATACCATCTGGCCTGAGGGTACGTAATGTCCCGGCTCTATTTGTAGAAATCCATAAGTTCCTGGAGCGGTGGTCCCTCATTGCGAACCGCTGCTCCAGGGACTGGATGATTCTTATAGTAGAAACAGCAAGAGAGGTCATGGCAGTTTTGAGTCAAGAAATAACAGCATTGGAAGACAAATTAAATACCTCTACGGCCCTGGAAGAAGCTAAGGCTAGACTTGAGAGAATAAACACGGATATGAAGGACTTTGAGATTTACCTAGT